>JAMPIV010015029.1:0-344288 GCA_024509875.1 Oreohelix idahoensis | reverse complement strand
AAAAAATTAGTAGGTGTTAGATGGGGTGGGGGGGAGTGTGGGGGGGGGGGGGTGGTGGATATGGGGGGGGGGGGGGGGTGGTTTGGGAGGAGTATGTAAGGAAATGTAGGGGGTTTGTTGTTTTAGTTTTTGTATGGGGATTTGTTTTGGGTTTTATGAGGGGGTAGTTGATGGTTGTTGGGTAAATGGTATTTTGATGTTTGGTTTGAGGGTTTTGTTTGGGGGATTATGGGTATGTATGGTGTGGTGGTTTTTGGATAGGGGGATTAGTTGAGGGATGAGTAGGGAAAGGTAGGGAAAATGGGTGATTTTGGGATGTAGGGAAGTCAGGTTAGTGTTTAGGATTAGGAAAAGATAGATTGTTAAGAAATGTTATTTTCTAAAATAAATATTGGGGGGTATTGTTTTTTTGTTGTTTTTTTTTGTTTTTTTTTTTTTTTATTTTTTTAAAAATAGAAACGAAAAGCTCTCCTGGGCGATGTCAAATATATTCCGAAATGGAAAAATTTTGAACGAAATATAGAGGTCAATCCTTTCCCATATATGGTTTGAAACATCCGATCCCTGGCAGCGAACTCACCAACATAGCTGTAAACTCATCTCGACAATGTGTTTCAGAAGTAACAATTTATTACTATCTAAAGTAATCTTGTCATAACAAGTCGGACATGAAGCGATTAGGTCATCCGTGTCTGTACAAAACGTGTCACCCAGACAAGTAATCTCTTATCAGTCACGCACCCTGGCTTTATCAGCAATTAGACAACTACGCTGGCGATTTGTAGGGCTAATCAGTATTCTGATTTCGGCTGCACCCGCGAGTTAAATTGATAACAAACAGACATACCGACTTATCCCAGAGAGTGGTGTAAGAAGGAAAATACAAAATATCTGCTACACATTGCAGAGAAAAAAATGAAAGAAAGTGCGACAATTGAAAGCATGCAAAAACAAATCAGTGCAAAAATGTCACTGATACTGCCGTATTGAAACAGAGATCGAGAAGGGTCGCCCCCATTCTGTTCACATACCTGTTAGTTCACATGTTTAGTAAATGAAAAATATAGAATGTGAAATGAACAACTTACGCCAATCTTGGCTCACAGACTGTTTGAGAACAGAGAAATAAAGGCACTGGAATAGGCCATTTACACGTGTCCTTAGGGGTCGTTTCTTTAACAATGAATTCCCACTTGACTCCGTGTTTCAGTTTCCTCAGATTCCGGTTTTCGTTGATAAAACAGTAGAGTTTTCTATTGTCAAGATCCTCAAACAAAGTCCGGTCTTGATAATGGAAATCTGATCTTATTCTTCACTCTGGCAGGCCTGGTTGTCGTCTTGGCAAGCGATTCTCACAGTCAACTAGACTTGCAAAAATTGTCAGGTTAAATTGCACGTTTTCTGCCCCCGCTTTTCTGAGCTGTTGGGACAAACGCCCAATAGACCCAATTGTTATTCGCGCCTCAAAGTATCACCCAATCTTATTTGAACGTTTAAATTTATGGCAACTTTATGATTAAATATTTTGCATGACTTATCTATTGCAAAATTTCAAACGCTACTTTTCTAAAATTGGGCTGTAAACATCCCATTACTACTTGGTCAAGTTACGTCTCTCACACTTCAACATGTCCTCCCAGATTGGGGGATTATCTCACTCGCCTATCCCACGTAATTCAACCGTCAGACTATGAGTCTGCACAATTCGGCCCTCTTGTCTGGACATTTCATGGTTTATCCGCACCTCCAATATGCGAGTCTATTATTCTGCAGATTTGTAAAGGATTACTCCCATCTTGTACAAAAACCGTCATTAGCCTTTCACTTGGGATCAAATCACGTTTTTTCGACTGTCGTACACATAGGTTGTGAGTTATTTTTGGCCCGTCTGAGTAGAGTGGATGGTGATAGGTACGTGAGAGAGGGGTGAGAAATAGATTTCACGGGGTGGTAGCTTTAAGGAAAAAGATATGTCTCTAGTATGAGTAAGTTTCTCTATTCCAGCCTATCTATACGACTATAATTTAGTACAAGACAACCTTCCCCTCCTCATACATATAAATATAAGTTTAACTACACACACACACAGCTATGTGACAACAAGACACACAAACGTGAAACAGCTATGGTTAATTGGGTATGGGTCTGACCAACACACGCAGTTAAGTTTCTTTTTTGTTTATTATCATTAAACTTGACAACACCACTATCTAAAGAAAAGATCAAACAAATCAGATTTACATACATAATGAAATAACAAAATAGATGCGCCTCCCCTATGGAGAAAAGAACCCAAAGTTAATAACCCAAAGGTCGAAGGTTAGCACTATGAATAACAGAGTAGACAGTAGAGTAAACAAAGTCTGACTCTATAAGTACAGTAAAGTAAACAAATTAGGCAAATACAGAGTTGGTAAAATCTCTGTAACAAAGAAAAATATTAACTCTCTCTCTTGCAAACAGTGGCCACTCTCTCTCACTCGGAGATATTCCACGGCGTACACTATCCTGTTCAATTCCCACATTGGTCCCAGTTCATCCTCTAACAACAACTTTTGAGGGGAACGCCAAATCTGGTAGTTTTTCTAGCTAACAAATGTTACTGTGAAAAGTCGCCGTAAGAACGTGCTCTTGTGGTTCACAATTAAAAAGAGGCAAATACTTCCAGTATCGGAATACATCTGGTTGCAAAAAAAATGTTACAAAGATAAATGATGATAATCCTATCGGCTGACTCTATGTTAGAGTGTCGATTCTGAAACAACGCGAATTTCTGGATGCTTCGCTTGAAAACGACTGTCAGAAGTCGGGAATAAATGTTATCTTTTGTACACCCCAGTGGGCTGATAAATATGAAAAAATATTGCTGGGTTTGGTAAGTCCAGTTAAAATTATAAGTTAAAATGTTTCTCATGTATCTTTGGCGAACACTCGCTCACAAATGAAATTAGTGACGCATAAGCCAAGAAAAAGGGACAACATTAACCAATCAGAAAAAAGACCGCTGGATGCTCTTGATCAGGTCTCCTAGGAATATAAGAAAAACATTTTATGGAAAAATACTACTATTCTCTATAGCTTTATATATGCACATAGACGGGGACAAGACGATCTCTTATACATTCCGTCAGTCCTGATTAAAGTTAAATGGCACAGGTGTTTTCCCTTACGCCTTCACGGTCAGCCTTCGCTAGCGCTGAGTTTTAGGTCAGATGGAGTTATGCAACTCTCCCGCCCCTTGCTCGCGCTGGCAGTCAGCGTACAATGTTAATTATTATTTAATTATCCATAAGCGCACTTACACACAGTATCGCCTGTCGTTAATAGCTTTTAAATTGTCGGCGTCTGTTAGTCATCGTATGGTATTAAATTAATAGACACTTATAATAAATACGCACAAATGAAATAAAGCGTGAATTCTTTTCTGTCACTATCAGTCGCGCCTAGCATATAAACCAGTCAGCTAAAACCATCTCTTCTTGTGTGAGAAAGCGTGTGGTGAAAATTAACATTGTAACTGAACATCTGATATGAAATAGCTATGAGTTATTTTATTTCACTAGGTTTTAACAGCGAGAAAAAGCTAAGTGAATTAAAATGGTAAAAGCTAACACTTTTAATTGGTAAAAGTTAACACTTTTAAACACGTAAGCACTAATTTCTATTACCAGAAATCATAATGAAAAATCCTCACGAATTGCTAATAACACATTTAACAAAATGGTTATAGAACTGCGTGTTTAGAGTATTCAAAAATTCTGAGTGACAACTGATTGCAGGTTTAAGAAAACACAGTTTATATATCATAATATTTATCTCATCTATAGATGTTGTTAATTTTCAGGGTACGGTGTGTAACGGAGAATCAGAAACAGAATTACAAGATAAAGGCTTACAGGTCGCTCTGTCCGGCATTGGTAATCGACATCAGAAGAATTCTTACGTCTAACGGGTCTCTCGAAGATGTTGCCCGTGAGTCTTCTTCAAAGCGCACTCGGAAAAATTTAGGAATACCTTAGTAGAGTTCAAAAGGTTCTGTGTTTTTCACGTGCGGTCTGTCAGGTATCGTATGATTGACAAATAAGCTCGCGTGAGAAGGCGAGGTATAAGAGTGAGATCGATCTTTGTTTCATTGATCTGGAAAAGGCGTTTGACATGGTCCCCTGGAGCAAACTTTGGGACTGTTTGGCAAGGAAGAACATTCCAGCACCTCTGATTCATGCTATACAGAGCTTCTACAAGTCTTGCAGAAATTATGTGAAGACAGCGAACCATAAGTCAGAAGAGTTCAGGACCACCACTGGTGTAAGACAAGGTGATATCCTGTCACCTTATCTTTTCATACTCCTCATGGACGATGTTATCATGTCATGTAAGGAGAGAACAAGAAAGTATTCAGTGGGGTACTGGAAGATGAGACAGGTATGTATTTCAGAGCTGGCATTTGCTGATGATGTTGCTCTGATTGCTAAATCAGAGGCACATCTCCAATCCAACCTGCAAGTCTGGAAGGAAGAACTGGAGAAGAGAGGGATGGTCATAAGCAGCTCTAAAACAAAATCCATGGTGATATCACGAGAAGAAAGAAGACATCAGATTAAGCTGGGAAAACAGGTCCTGGAGCAGATCGACCACTTTAAATACAAGTATCTCGGAGCTATTATAGACCGAAAGGGAGGCATCAAAGAAGAGTTGGCCACTCGAAAAGCAGCAGCTGGGAGACTTTTTCAGGCCATAAATCGAGGATTTCTTAGCAAGATAGAGGTTGGTAAGAAAACAAAGATGGCTGTATACCGCTCCACCGATGCCCCAGTCTTGACATATGGATGCGAGTCATGGGCAATGACTACAACCCACAAAAGCCAGATCCAAACCTCAGAAATGAGGTATCTGAGGAAGGTGGTTGAAGTAACAAGAAGAGACATGGTCCGCAACCAGACGATATGTCAAGGCCTAAAATCCCACCCCCTGCAGACCCAAGTAGAACAGTCCCAACTAAGATCGTTTGGCCATGTCTGCAGAATGGGAGAAGATCGGCTACCACGACAAGCATGGGAAACAAAGAGCCAGGGATCCAGACCCCCAGGACGACCCAGAGTCCGCTGGGAGGACAACATTAGACAATTTTTGAAGGACCGAGGACTAGAATGGAACCAGGCCAGGAGGAAGACAGCCGATAGGATAGTCTGGCGCTCTCTCTTCCAAACCTCTACACCTCACGGTAGACGGGGAACGACTAAGTAAGTAAGAGAAGACGACGTAAACAAACCTGATATCGCTACCTGTAATGACGGGCAGGTCACGAAAGTTTGTAAACACTTCGTTTGCTTATGTTCAAAGAAAAGAGGCGGGACGAAAAAATACGCTTGTGTAAGTAAACACAGGTAGTAAATGCATGGTTTTAGCTAGCAAATCATAGAGTGCTACGAGGTCACAAAGACTGTCAGATTACTGTAGGCTCTTTTTCCATTATACGTCACAGCGACCCAATTAGTCCCTCAAGGATGGACCTGCGAATTGAAGTGTGAAAGTTATGTAAACATTGACCTTCGGATGCGTTTTATGTGTTGATAAATAAGGACAGGGGAGAGAGAAATAACAAAATATCACTCGTACAGGAATGTAATGCAATCCTACCGGAGTGGACATGAGAACGCACAAGCCGTTTTGTGACATTGTCTCACGTCAAGCCGTGCTAACCATTTTTTATTATTCGTTTAAGTGCATGCGAACGACTCCAAACCTATTGCAGTTACTAGCATCTGAGTTAGAGGCTTTCCCTATATAATTTTAAAACCGCTGCTTATGCAATCTTTCTGTCACGTACTACTATTATCTGCTCGTCAGTTTTGTCACATGTTGTGTCTTTGTAATCTATTTTTTCGTGCCGTCATTTCACCTCTTAGTTTTATTAGAACTAAAATCTAATTGACCTTGATCATTTGTCGTTTAATATAACTGCCCGGTCATTGTGATCTGTTCTGAGTTTCAGTCACTTCCCTAACACTTTTATTTAACATAACCTAACTAATGCTACTTATTTTGTCGTTGTATGTTCTCTTTATATTTGACATCCACAAAATCGTCGGTGCTTCGCACGCGGCTACAGTTTTGATGCAACGAGTCTCCTTCAAGGTCGTTGCTGACATCAAGGTTGATTTTTGCCATCATTGTGAGGTGTCGATTGCTTTAAAATGTAATGTCGGAACAAAGTGTACACGTCTACTTACCATGTTAAAAATATAAACTGTCCGATGCTATCAAAATTATTAAGAAAGTTAGCCTATGCTCCACTTAAAAGAGGTACCACACTCTTCAGAAATGCACTTTAGTCCAGTACAGCATTATTTTTGTAAAATGTTTTGTTTGGCCTTCACGCCGTTAAAAAAAGTTTCGTGTTCCACTTCGACGTGGAACATAAAAAGCTATATTTTCACGCGCATGCAAGTAATCGAAAATTGCAAAACGTCCTGCACTGGATGTAAGATACCAGAATAGCTTTTAAATCTTATAATATTAAAAACAATTTAGAAAAATGTAAAAAAACAGATTCAAAAACTACTTTTATTCTTTAAAATTTACTGACCGTTCTAAATTATTTGTTCTTACAGTAAGATTTACTGCAGATTTAGTTGACTTCAATATAATTTAGTACATTTAGTTAATTAACCTATTTCAAAAAAAGGGGTGTAACCCTGTTATCCAAAGTTTGATAATCAATAAATTTATTAAAGGGATGTAATTCAAATTATGTTTTCGTTCCATTTCCCTTTTACTGTTATTTAAAAGGATACATTGTACATGGCACTCATTGTGTTTCAGCGCTTACATGTAATGTATATTCACTACACTCGTGTGTTACCGGGGCCCGAAAGGGGAGCAAAGAATAGTAACACTGTCCCCTGCCATGCATGTCGTAGAAAGCGACTAAGGAGGGTTGGGCATGGGGCTGGTTACCCCATCCTGTAAAAAATTTAAACCACAAAAAAACTTCAACAAACATGGACAAGTCAGTTAAGGAAAATAAAACACAGCCATCCAAGACAGAGGAAGGTCCTCTCGCAGGGAGGCATATGATGCAACACAGAGAAACCTGAAAGGAGTCTGTGTTACTGACTAACCTTCTTTCTTCTAGGAGAACTTCCAGATTTGGCACATGGAATGTTCGGACATTAAACGAACAAGGGAAAGTGGCACAAGTAGCAGCAGAAATGAGGGAATATAAAATCGAGGTTCTGGGTATGTGTGAAACAAAGTGGAAGGGGGTAGACAAGAAGAAACTCATCACAGGTGAATTGGTGCTGTCCTCAGGACATGAAGACGAACGTTCACACAACAGTGAATGGGTAGCTCTTATGTTATCTAAAGAAGCACAGAAAGAACTCATTGAATGGGAAACTGTTGGACCCAGAATAATAAAAGCTACTTTTAAAACAGCTAAAAAGAAAATAAGTGTAAATGTCATCCAATGTTATGCACCAACTAATGACAAAGAAGAGTCTGTGAAAGAAGCATTTTATACTAGACTACAGGAAATTATGGATAAAGTAAAAAGAAGAGACATCACAATTTTGATGACATGAATGCAAGGATAGGTACAGTCAACACCGGCTTTGAAGAAGTCATGGGAAAACATGGGCTAGGAATAATGATTGAAAATGGGGAACTATTCTCAAACTTCTGTGCTTCAGATCAACTGGCTATAGGAGGAAGCATGTTTCCACATAAGAGAATACACAAGGCAACATGGATATCACCAGACCATAGAACAGAAAATCAGATTGATCATATATGCATAAACAAGAAGTTTAGATCATCATTGCAGGATGTAAAGGTATATAGAGGAGCAGATGTGGCATCAGATCACCACCTTCTGATAGCCAAAGTAAAAATGAAACTCAAGAAATATGCAACAATGCAAATTTCTAGATAACAATTTAATGTAGGACATCTAAGAAATCACTCCTGGATGCTGTGCCAGTGCTGGGAAGAGACAACTATTCCTCAAGACATGCGAGATGCCAAGATTGTAACACTGTATAAAAATAAAGGAGACAGAAGTGATTGCAATAACTACAGAGGCATCTCTCTTCTTAGTATTGTTGGTAAGGTTTTTGCCAAAGTCATCTTAATGCGACTACACAAGTTAGCTGAGCGCATATATCCAGAGTCACAGTGTGGATTCCGAGCTGGCAGATCAACAACAGACATGATCTTCTCTCTCCGTCAGCTTCAGGAAAAATCAAGAGAGCAGAAAAGACCATTATATATCGCCTTTATAGACCTCACAAAAGCATTCGACCTGGTTAGTAGGGATGGACTCTTTAAAATCCTTCTGAAAATAGGCTGCCCTTCTAAAATGCTGGAAATGATAAAGTCATTCCATAACAACATGAAGGGAACAGTCCAATATGCTGTGGCGTTAAACAAGGCTGTGTTCTGGCTCCGACTCTCTTCGGAATCTTCTTTGCCTTACTCTTGAAACATGCATTCAGAGATGCAACTGAAGGAATATGCCTTCACACTAGGTCAGAAGGCCGTCTGTTTAATCTTTCAAGGCTGAAGGCAAAAACAAAAATCAGAAGGGTCACAATAAGAGACTTGTTGTTCGATGATGATGCTGCAGTCGTCACTCAAAGCCAACAGGAGCTTCAGAGCTTGATGAATCGCTTCACTAAAGCATGCAAGGACTTTGGCCTCACAATAAGTCTAAAGAAAACGAATGTGCTGAGTCAGGATGTAGGTGCTGCACAAGTTATCACTATCGATAATTATGAATTGGCAGTGGTGCACCACTTCCACTGATACAGAAATCGACAGCCGCATTGGCAAAGCTGCAGCTACCTTTGCCCGCCTCACATCGCGTGTTTGGGGAAACTCTAAACTCACAATGAAGACCAAAGCTGCGGTATATAATGCCTGCGTCACCAGCACACTCCTTTATGGCAGCGAGACCTGGACGACCTATGCTAAGCAAGAAAGAAGGCTCAATACCTTCCATTTGCGGTGTCTACGCCGCATCCTCGGCATCTCGTGGAAAGATAAAGTGACAAATGTCGAGGTGTTGTCGCGTGCTGGCCTTCAAAGTATGTATACGCTGCTTAGACAGCGCAGACTTCGCTGGCTTGGCCATGTTCGCCGCATAGAAGATGGTCGCATCCCAAAAGATATCTTCTACGGACAATTAGCAGATGGCAAGAGAACAGTTGGGCGACCACAGCTGAGGTTCAAAGATGTGTGCAAGAGAGATATGAGGGCACTGGACATGGATCCAGCAACATGGGAGGATGAAGCTGCCGATTGCACTAAGTGGCGATGCTCAGATTGGGCAAAAAGAGGCTCACACAAGAAGCAGAGGTGAGGAGAAAACGTCAAAAGGAGCACCAGGAAAATAAGCAGCTAAGGGCTGCCACCTCAGGGGCGCATTCCCATAGTCAGTTATGACTGAAGGGGCTATTATTATTATTATTATTATTATAAGAAATCAAGAAACAAGAGACAAATTTGCGGTCACAATATCCAACAAATTCCAAGTGCTCCAATAGCTGGAAGATGTAGAGAATATAGAAGACTATTGGCAGCAAATCAAAACTGTATGGAATGAGATATGTGAAGAAATACTGGGGAAAAGGGAACGACAACAAAAAGCATGGATAACAACAGAAACCATCAATACAATAAAAGACAGAAAAAACAAGAAAGCAGATTTAAACAGAAGCAAAACCAAAAGTTCCAAAGCCAATGCTCAAGAAGTGTACACAGAAGCAAACAAAGATGTAACAAGAAGTATCAAAAGAGACAAGAGGAAGTATATTGAGGAGTTGGCAAGAGAGGCAGGAGATGCTGCAGCCAAAGGAAATATGAGAGAACTGTATAACAGCACAAAAAAGCTGACAGAGAAATACAAGCAAACAAGTTGCCTCATAAAAGACACGAATGGAAAACTGCTCAGAAATATACAAGAGCAATAGACCAGCTCCACAAAACCCCCCGGACATCCAGGCAGCAGAAGAAGAGCTACAAATTAACGGTTAAAGATCAACGAAGGAAGAAATAAAGAAAGCCATACAGATTCTAAGAGATGGACAAGCGTCTGGACCTGATGGCATAGCAGAAGCCATCAAAGCAGATATCGACACGGCTACTGAGATGTTATATAAATTACTTGGTAAAGTCTGGGAAAAGGATGAGATACCAGCAGAATGGAAGGAAGGAGATCTGGTTAAGTTGCCTAAGAAGGGAAATTTACAAGAGTGCACAAATTATAGAGGAATAATGTTACTATCAGTGCCAGGAAAAGTATTAAACAGGATTATCCTTGAGAGATTAAAAGAGTCCATAGACAAGAAACTGAGAGATGAACAAGCAGGTTTTTGACAAAACTGATCCTGTACAGACCAGATAGCCACTTTGAAAATAATAGTTGAACAAAGTCTGGAACGGAATTCCCCACTATACATCGGATTTGTAGACTACGAAAAGGCATTTGACAGTGTAGACAGAGAACCACTTTGGAAATTGATGAGGCATTATGGAGTTCCCCTGAAGATCTTTAATTTAATAAAGAAAACATATGAAGACATGACATGCAGAGTTCTTCATGAAGGACAGCTTACAGAACCGTTTGGGGTAAGAACAGGAGTGCGACAGGGATGCCTTTTGTCTCCATTTCTTTTCGTATTATATTATAGACTGGGTTATGAGATTATCGACAACACATAACATAAATGGAATTCAGTGGACTCTGACTAAGCAGTTGGATGATCTGGATTTTGCTGATGACTTGGCTCTTCTGTCCCATAAACGTAATCAGATGCAGGACAAGTTGAAAACACTCGATGAAAGGTTACAGCATATGGGTCTGAAAATACACAGGGAAAAGACAAAAATAATGAGAATAAATGCAGGTAATGATAACAGGGTTTAACTTGAAGAAACACCAATACAAGATGTAGAATCGTACACATATCTTGGCAGCAATATAGACAAAGTTGGAAGGACAGACAGTGCTATCAAACTAAGAATACAAAAAGCAAGAGGAGCTTTCATTGCATTGGGAAATATATGGAGATCAAGAGAAATCGGATCCAACACGAAAATAAGAATCTTCAACTCAAATGTGAAGTCAGTCCTATTGTATGGCTCTGAGACATGGAGAACAACAAAGACAACAACCAAAAAGCTACAGACTTTCATAAATGGGTGCTTGCGTAGAATAGAGGGATTAAAATGGTATGACAAGGTTAATTAATATGAGACAAACATAAAGGTATGTTATCAGGCACTTGTAGGAAATAAAGAAGTAGAACACTAGACAACAGAAAAACAACAGACATGAGTGGCTTACCCAAGATTCAAACCCTGGACCTTCCGTGCGACAACCCCGCCTAGCTATGCAAGTGAATAGCTCCCTGCAAGTGAATCACAACTAAGACATCCCTGCCATGGGCAGTTCAGTCTATTAATGGACGCAATCACTTTCTGTTGTTCCCTATTAACAATAGATCAACATAACTTGAAAAGTCTGTGACAATCCTAAAATTATTTGCTTTGATTGAGGGAGCTACTGGATTTCCAGTCTCTGTATTTAAAGTTGCCCAAACACTTCGATCTTGGTCCTTTAAGTTTCCAGTCTCTGTATTTAAAAATGCGGGTTTACTTTTAAGTTTTAAAGTTGCCCAAATACTTCGATCTGTCACATATAATTTTGGAATTCTTAGTCCGATTCTTCTCTCTCTGGCTCTGGTGAATTACTAGCTTGACGTGACGATGCAGTCTGAAGTGTGACTCCGATTTCGCTTGATTAAATTTCCAATTCTTATTTCAAATCCCCGATTGTGCTTCCGACGAATTTGCCAATGAGAACCATTGTGTATTCCGGCTCTCCTTCCCATATCCTGCCGGGTTGTATTGTTCAGAGGAGTGTCGAACCACCTTGGATAACCCGTGGCCGTCTCTAACAAAGGTGGCTAGACCGCTTACGTGATACGAGTATTATCCGCTGACCTGTTCAATTAACCTAGTATCATTACGACTCACATGGTGAAACGTAAACAGTCTGGGAGTGGTCACACACACACACACAAACACACACACACACACACATATATATATATATATATATATATATATATATATATATATATATATGTGTGTGTGTGTGTGTGTGTGCGTATACATATATACATACATACACACATATACATACATATATATATATATATATATATATGTGTGTGTGTGGGTGTGTGTGTGCGTGTGCGTGTGCGTGTGCGTGTAATTGCTTTTTACACTTATATTACAAACATCATGTGCATTATTAAAATACAAGGTCAAAGTGAAATACAGATAAAAGTCATATACACTCGTACACACACACTTCTACCAAAAGTCTACTCTCATTAACATACAATAAAACAACCAACGTGTGATATATGCATTCATAATCAAAAAAGTCAAGTTAAGCAATGATGTGCGATTTTCCCTTCGCCGTACTGTCAAATATTCTCCCCCTGAATTTAAGGGCATGTGCAGTACTTCTTCTTCTTCGTACACTCTCAGACGTCCACTTGAATGTTCTCAAAGAAAGCAGTAGTCAGTTTGAGGCTATTTGAATCGCCGTAAAGCTTTTCCACGAAAGGAGCTGGCGTCGGTCATATGCACTTTCTCTGTACCACATATAAGGGGCAACTTTGAAGCAGATGTTCAGCAGTCATTTTATCAGTGCCACAGTTACACTGATCGGTAGTTCCTATCTTTAGCTTGTTGAATAGATGGTATCTCGATCTGTTGTGGCCAGTGCGGAGTCTGAAGATTACCACTTGTTCTCTTCTGTGGAGCTGGTAGTAAGCATCATTCTGTGTGTGTCCTGGATGTTCTACATTCCATTTGTTTCTGTATCTGATTCTGATAAAACTCTTTGCCTCCTCAAAAGTTATGCTTGCATCAGGCTGAGGTAGATGTGAACCTTCTTTAGCCATTCTGTCAGCCTCTTCATTACCGGTGATGTTACAATGAGATGGGATCCATTGGATCACAACACTTTTGAATCGTTGACAAAGTTTGTGGAGCACTACTCTGAGATCATCCAGGTCTGTATTATTTTGGCTTTTCAACGTTGCAATTACTGACTGTGCATCAGTAAAGAAAGCAACTTGTCTCTCTGCCCTTTCTTCTGTCAATATAACCTCTGCTGCAGTTTTCAAGGCCTCTGCCTCTGCTCTGAAGTTGCTGGAGAATCGTCCTGTCGCCACTGACATCCTTTTTTCTGCACCAGTGCTTAAGGTCAGAAAGACACCCCCACCTCCATTTTCTGTTGCATTTGTTGCTGATCCATCTGTGTATGCATGGGTCCAGGTGTTGCGTGGATAATGTTTCTCTATGTATTTTGTCGCTATGGATTTTCTATCTGTTGCAGTTTGGCTCTTTTTACTTTCAATTCCAGGAATGTTTTCTATCATTTTAGGGAAACGATTTTGTTTCCAAACTGGAAGCTTGTGTGCAGTGTAGATGGGTTTAACAGTGGATATTTCATCTATGGATGCTGCTCTCATTTGTGGTTTCGTTGATTCTACAAAATTACTTCGTTTGAGTCTTTGCCTTCTAAGAGCATTTATTCTATGGCACATTGGGTGGTCTGTTAGTCTTTTAAATTTTTCGGCCTGTTGCTGAGCCCTGCAGTCTCTTCTATCTGTCATTGGCTGGAGGCATGTAATCTTTTCGAGTTCTTTTATAGGTGTTGAAGTCATGTGCAGAACAAAAACCACGTCAAAGTCCTCCCACGAACACACTCAGGGATCAGTGGACAATGTAGACCTTGACACTTTAACGGCGTCCAGAAATGTGGTCAACATGACCTCTCGTGAATACAGGAGTAGTTTAAAAGTTCGAGCTTAAGTTCCTTCCCCCCCCCTCCCCCCTCCCCTCCCCCCTTTCTCTTGTGGACACCGACGTATCCTGACCGAAGACACCACGGTCTGCTGTTGACTTGAGCAAAAATTATCCTACAAAAACGCTTACTTCTGCATCATCCATCTCAAAAAAAAACTGGGAGCGATAGGATGGTAACTTTAGTATAAACTAAAGCCTTGGATTTAAGAATATTTGGCGGGCCAAGGTACAGGTTTTAAACGTGTGTTAATATTTATTTTTTTCTAAACTGCAGGCACTTTTATTTGTATTCAGTTTGAATTTACAAACATGTTCATTTGACATATTTCAATAAAGAAGTTTCAATGAAAATACAATGAGCAGCTGCTTAGAAAACCATAGCACTCCCTCGCACACACTTATTTACACACTCTTTCTTGCACTATGAAGTGGTACATTGCACATTTATTTGTGATGACACTATTGATTGAAAAGAAAGGGGAAAAAACGGATAAAGAATTCATACACCCTCGTTCTTGAAAACTTTAAAGCGCACTCTTTTTTATAGTGATAATAGTATAAAAAAAGGGGGGGGGATGTGCGAAAAAAAACACCTGAATGGACTAAACAGTTTCAGTGAAGGGACAATGAAAACACATTTAAAAACCAGGCAAAATAAAAAAAAACCTGAATAGACACAACTTTCCGCTAAGAAGTTTCAGTGAAGGTATCATGAAGACATTTTTATCGCATTTTTCCGTGTTTGTTTTATAAAGTAATCCTGCCTTTTTTATGCATATTCCATTTTATTTTCCTAGTCATGCTCTTCTTGCTTTGCACTGGATGAACCCAACCTTGTTCTCTGTCCCAGGAGGCACCACTCAGAATAGATTTCGCTTTTTTTTTTTTTTTTTTAAATACAGTTTTGCCTCGTTTTGGCGAGGCGCGTCCCGTTCAACCTAGTCGGTTATATTAGGGCGCATATCCCCATTTTATCTGATCCAAGCTCCGAATTCTGACATCGTTTGGTTGTTCGTCCATCACGGGTGATGAAGACCACTCTGTTCATCCAATTATTTAAGAATATGTTAGGTTAGTCTATGGGTACGAAGGTGACTGAAGAGCCCGATGCGGGCCTGGAAAGATCTTGGACAGTGTGGGCAGGGAATGTTTGCTTCATGTGAAGGTTTTATTTCACGGTCCTTTCTAGCTTGTCTCCGCTGTTCTGCTGCTGCTCTTCTGGATGATTCGCATGCTGCTGCACCTTTACGAAGAGATGTGCGCCAAGCAGTTCGGTCTTGCGCAGCAGCTTCCCATGTGTCTGGGTTTATGTCAAAGGTTTTCAATGACGTCTTTAACGTGTCTTTGAAGCGCTTCTTTTGGCCACCATGGGAGCGTTTACCCTTCTGCATCTCACCATAAAAGAGTATCTTTGGCAGTCGATGGTCTGGCATGCGGACTACATGACCTGCCCAGCGAATTTGTGACTGCATCAGAATAGTATCAATACTAGGGATACCAGCTCTGTCAAGAACGGCGGTATCTGGGATCTTGTCTTGCCATTTGATGTTCATTATCTTCCTGAGACAGACTGTATGGAAGTGGTTTAGCTTCTTTACGTGGCGCCTGTATACAGTCCATGTTTCACATGCATATAGCAGCACTAAATCGTAAATCAGGGAAATAGGACTCCTGAGATGTAGTAGAAATAAATTTAATGTCGACGTGTTGTCACGTGCTGGCCTTCTAAGCACGTATACACTGCTTAGACAGCGCAGACTACGCTGGCTTGGCTGTGTTCGCCTTTTTTTTACCCCTCGTGCGTCAAAAATATAATTTTTTTTTTCCACAATCAGTTTATTGAAAATGTAAAATCAATTTTGCCCATCTAAAAATTTGTTTTGATTTTTTTTTTTTTTTATTGCTTACGATGTATTTTTTGTTTGTTTTCCAATTATACTTCTTTTTCTTCTTCGTTCGTCCTGAAAAGGACGGTGGTTGCGTTGTGTCTGTTTGCGCCTAAGCTGTGGTATCTGCACCTTTCGGTCGACACATCCGACTTCTGAACGGCATTTTTTAAGGACCGGGTTTGCCTTCCCATTTCGATCCATGCTCGCTCAGCCAGTCTGCACTGCTGCAGACTGTTTCCAGGACCACCACGTGGAGGTGGAGCACGGTCTTGACCAGCTCTGGTTCGCTGGTCCTGACGCAGGCAGTCAAGCTATGAGTCGCTGACTGCATTCACTATTGCTGCATCTTGGGGTCCCCAATTATACAAACCATGTGCATTTAGCAAAATGTAAAAGAAGGAGAGTACATTGCATAATACATATAAATACTCAAACTTACTTTCATTGGCACACAAACACGCAAAAACTACTGTATATATTCGTTCACATACACATTTATACTTGCACCCATATGTTATTAGGGTTGCTTATTCGATTTCTCAAGATGAATAGAGCAAAATTAAATTTGGCATTAATAATGTTAAAGAATAGGATTTTCCCGGTTTGTAAAATATTCCCAGTGGAAAATAAAGTACCCATCGCTCTCACACACACACTCACATACACACTTATGCACACTTAAACCGATTTTCCACTGCCGCTATTTCAACGACCGCTATTGACAACTTCCAGTGCTGGCATTCGTAACTGTCCGGGTCCCCATAATAAACAAGTGTGGGACTTCGTTGGTCGTAAATCTTCAACGTGCCACAGCACTCTCATCATCATCAGCTGCCATCTCCACAACGAAGGTTGGCTCTAATCATTAGAGTCTAATGGATCTACGTCTTCTGTCTCGTCTTGGTGGTGCACTCTGATAGACCCTTTCCTGTCCATCTCTTGATGTTATGGCTGTCTTCCCCTTGCACGTTTGCCTTCACCTCTCCCTTCTATTATGGTCTTCTGCAAGGTGTTATGCCTTTTTGTGTGGCCAAAGTATTTTAGCTGCCGAACTTTGATCTCCCTCATTAGTTCTCTTTTCATACCTAGATTTTCTATGGCCTACTTATTTGTTTTCTTCTCTTTCCACGAGATACGCCCCATTCTTCTATATATCCACATTCCAAGATCCTCAGTTCTTTCTTCCAAATGCTTATTCATCGTCCATGTTTCTGCGCCATACAGAAATGCAGAATATATATAACACTTTGTGATTCTCAGTTTTAATTTGTGAGATAAGTGTTTAGATGTCAGTATATGTTTCATGTTGTTGAATGTAGCTTAGGCCATTCCTATTCTCTTCTTGATTTCTGTTTCACATCTGCCATCTTCTGTTATTATGTGACCAAGATATACGTAGCTCTTGACTTGTTCCCGGATTTTCCCATTTACGCTTATCTTTAATGTGGGCATCGTCTGTTTTGCTAATTATCATAGTTTTTTTGTTTTCTCAATGTTAATGTCGAACCCATATTCTTGACTTATATTGTTCACTTGCTTCACTAGTTCTTGTAACTCCTTTTCGCTTTCAGCTAACAACACGGTATCATCTGCATATCTAAGGTTGTTTATTGACCTTCCACTGATGTTCAGTCCTGGTATTTCCTGTATGTCTGAAAATTTTTTCGGTGTATAGATTAAATAGGCAGAGGGACAGCACACGACCTTGTCTGGCACCTCTTTTTATGCCTATGTATGGTGAATAGTTCCTTCTAGATCTTATTGTGGCAGTTTGCTCCCAATAAAGGTTACTGAATATTCTTATATCTTTTCCATCAATACCTATGTATTTTTTTACACCCACATATTCTGACCGAAGACCACACGGTCTGCTGCTGACTTCAGCAAAATTGTTCTATAAAAACTCTTACTTCTGTATTATCCGTCTGTGGTGAAGTGGGATGTTATAAATATTTATAGGGGACTTAGTGTACTGACTGAGATCAGCTGTGAAGGTATCTATATCTAATAAGAGTAGTGTATTATAGATAACCTTACTTGCTGCCACATATATATATATCTCAGTCAGAATTATTCTGGAATAGTGTGATGACTACGTTGTATGTCTAGGGTATGTGTATGATGAAGTGTAAGTCATAACAACAACAGACAGATAAACAATTTAATTTATTCCACCACACTTGACAACACTGTGACACTCACATACATAAAACACTCTACAAGGATATCTTAAAGGAGTCACTGATAACTTTTCAAATAACAATATGTATTCATTGCTGTCATGAATGAATATGTGTCCTGATTCAAATACAAAGGGAACCAGGAATCACAATCAATTTTAATTACAAGTTATATGTACAGATTTTCTCAATATGAATATTGTAGTGACATATATTATTAAAAGTATCCTATGTGTGTCAGTTGTGTAGTAGTAATATGAGGTAATACTGGTTTTGTTTTGTTCAAGCTCTGTTGGTATTTGTCATCATGACTTCAATAGTTTGTCTTTATTGGAACTAGTATTGGAGATGTTCTCAGTTCCTGATATTAAAACAATGTACTTCCCCTCTTAAGTTTATGTTACAATGTTATTTTAAGATGGGGGTACATAATTTTGAGCTCAGCTGGCCACATCAGCTTATCTTGCGTGATGGCGGCAGGAAAAGACTCCTCTGCTCGATTTCTCCCCTGTGCTCTGGAGACACCTCACTGATAGCTAAATGGACCAAGGAGTATGCTGTCCGACTCTGGATTCAGCAAGGCTCTGACCAGGTGCTGCTCAATAACGTCAAGACCACGGTCCCTGAAAACAAGAAGGATGTACCTTCTACTTCATAACTAATTGATACTCTAGTTCTACACTGAGCACAATACATCACAAACATTGAGTTCAGAGCGTTAGGCCAACTGTCAGCGTCATCTGAAATACTTTATACCAGTATTAACCTCCTTAATGGTTACTACGCCTCTGCAATTCCAGCATTATTTCTTTCTAGTCAATCATCTAGGTGTCAGTGTACTGTTTGGCCATTCCATGCCGTTTTACTTTCCTCCGACACCTTCTGTTCAGGCTGGAGCATTATAGGCTTTACATCATGTTTGCTACTGAACTACACATATATACAGGCATAAATTAACAATTCACATTCAATTTTCATTAAAAGATACTGAATGTTTCAAGCTTACCACAATTCATAGAATAAACACAGATACGTTGACTAGCAATGAATTCTGGCACAAATACTGGCACAAATTCCCATCTGCTTATGTTCCAGGCTTTTATTTAGCAAAAATATGAGCTGGCTTCAACGCACTGTTGCTTTATCAAGCTTATTTGAACTAGTGGTCTCGAACTAACGCTCCTAAGTGATTATATCAGCGAGTCTGGCCAATGGAGCCACGTTTCGACAAGTGTTTGAAAAAATTTTACCTTCCTACGTCTCCCCTAACAACCAAAGATAGTATTTTATAGTCCGACCAATCGTGTTTAGTCTTATATTTGTTGCGCTCCAATCAATTTGGAGTTTACATGGTAGGCTATTTCCGTACGTAAGGTTTTTTTCAAACACGTTATAAAAAAATTTTATGAGCAGAAATGATTTCATGCTGTCAGGCATCCCCACTATTTTATTTTGGTTATAACTTCTTAATTCCTAGACTATTTGCGTAACGTTTTACATATTCTTTGTCAGCAAGCCCTAAGGAACCCAAATATACAAATTTAAAAGAGCTAAGTGGCTGCGTTCAAAATATGCAATTTCTTCTACCTCCTGTTTCGAAGATGTGCTGTCTGGGTACTGTAATGTTTTCAAACGTAAACCCATCTAATGTTATCTTTTCTAATAAGCGTTTTTCCGGATTTTAAAACCTAACTCTGGGAAGGTTAGTGTTTTTATCACTGTCCGTCCGAAAAAGTTAGTGCATGTGGCCTTACACGCGTGATAGTAGTAATTGTGTATCGCGTTACGCTTGTTGGGGTGGCATTAATAGCGAGACGCGTGTTTAATTTTGCATGCGTTCGGCTTTCTGCCTCTCCCTTCTCTCTATCCTGCTTTATCTGTCTTTTAGTTACGCTGTGTATGGGATGAATGAAATATTAAATTTAGGTCATTGTTTCAGCTTGCGTATCTCAAGTTTAGTACACGTTTCATTGAAGAAAGCGGGTAATAATATAGTAGGCTTTTACTATCAACGTGAATGCATTACAATTTGCAGACGAAGCAGAAAACAAGGGGGATTTCGAGTACATTCTTTGTGACAGCACTGTTATTTTACCATTGCTCTTTTCTTTATTAGAATTTATTTGTTAGGCTTTATATTTACCTGATAATTTATATATGTGGATTAGAATATTTCACGACACCTCCCCTCTTAAAACAGACATCCCATGTCAGTCCTTTATTCTATATACACATAGATAAATGTAAGTCAACTTGACTTTACTCTCCTGTGGTGCTATCATGGTTTTATGTAGTTGGGTCCATTCAGAGTAGGCACTACTCATGAAATCTGCCTCAGACTTCTACAACCAATAATATATTTCGGTTATGTTACTGAACAGCCGCAAGTGTGAGTGCTTGTCTTAATGCTGCTTCGCAACCCGTATTCACCATTTCTCTTCTCTGAGTCTGCGCAATGACATGTCCAGAGAACATTATATTTCCCTCAAAATGTACGTTATGAGGAGATAACATATACCTGGTGATAGCAGAGTTTTCGTAGTGGATCCCATAATCTTCTTATTATCCTGTATGAAACATTCGGAATATCCTCAATCAAAGAGGCAACTCAGGGATTCATTACGTTCCTCCGAAATGTTTACATCCAACAATTTTCTCATCATTCTAGAGAAGACACTAGGCGCATTCTTCAATCCAAATGGCAATCTATTAAACTCATAGTGTCCTTCTGAGGTACTAAAAGCTAGGTATGGTCTAACCTCAGGCTTTACTGGAATCTGATAGTATCCTTTACTCAGATCCACTTTTGAGAAATATTTAGCTTTATTTAGTCTGGCAAACAGCTGATTTGTATCCGGCAATGGATCCACCTGTCCTTCTGTAATAGCATTCAGTCTCCTGTAATCTATACAGAGTCTATGTTCTCCAGAGGGCTTCCTTAAGAGTACAACACCGGAACTATACGAAGATTCACTGTGCGAAATAATTCCTTCCTTCAACAGATAGTCTATCTCTTCCTTCAAAGCTTTCTCCTTAGCAAACGGAATCGAATATGGTTTCATACAGACAGGTGTGGGGTCTATCAGTTTCATATCATATTCCAATAGGTTTGTATGCCCTGGTCGGTCTGTTAACACCTCTGCATGATTATTTAGAACCTGTTGCACTCTCTCTTTCTGAGTTTTCGTTAAATGTGTACTGATTTTCACCTGTGCTGCTGTCTCACAGGGGTGTAATGGATATTCAAATGATGAAAGTGGTTCCTTTTTCATCTCCATGGCGATGGACAAGGTCAACAAGTGTGTCTCTTCCTGATGTTCTCTTTCCAAATATTTCTTCAGGAGATTCACATGATAGATTTTTTCTTTCCCCTTCTTATCTATCTTATAATTTGTTCTAGACACCTTCTCTAAAACTGTATATGGACCTTGCCATCCAATTTGTAACTTATTCTGACTCCCGGGCAAAAGAAGCAGTACTTTCTCTCCCACAGCCAAATTTCTGTCTTTCGCCTTCCTGTTATAATAAGCAGCATGTTTCTTCCTGGCTTGTTTCAAATTTTCATTGGCAAGTTTCCAGCCAGTTTTTAAACGAGTGGTCAGCTCATTCACATATTGGTATGAAGATGTAATGTTTTCCTCTGCCTTTTCATCAGTCCACGTTCTTAACAAAGCTACATATGGACCTTTAATTGTGTGGACCTATTTGTCCATGCACCGGTATGGTCTCTTCCACTCGAAGCTTTATAGTGATGATTTTTCCTCCCAGAATTATCATGCACAAAACGACCGCTACCAATTCTTTTCTTGGGGCTGTCTCCCCACTTAAAATTCTTGATGAGAGATTTCCTCTCTACATCCTCTTCCTCCAGTTTGTTTAAGTCCGATTGAGGGATTTTCGGCTTATCCTGGGGTAAGACATCTGTTTGCACTCTCCGCATAGTGGCCATTGTAAAACAGTTAAGTGAAGCTTGTCCGTGAAAAGGGGCTTCCCATTCCATTTGGTCCACTTTATCAAATCTACTTTTCTTTTTATTATCAGGCCTAATTTTGCCCCGTGGCGTGTCCAGGTCCTGATCCATGTTCCCACTTGTGGGTGTTCCCTCATGTGCTATGCTACACCTTTCTACAAAATTCTCAATGTCCCATCTTGCTTTGGGCCAATAATAATTGTGAACCACCTTTTGAATGATGGTACCTATCTTCTCATGGTCCCCATCTGGTTTCACATGTAGGCTCCTTATTAAGTCTGCCCTATATCTTTTAGGAAGTACCAGCTGTCCCTGACCTTTGGATCTAGCTCCAGTCTTCCTATACATCAACTTGTTTTTCATGTAAAAATCTCCCTTGCCTGGAGTTGTATGACAAGTTGACAATTTTCTGAAACAAGGCTTGAGTGTTTTATCCCCAGCCTGTGCCTTCCTCATCTCTTCTGGAGTGGTATCCAACATAATATCCTCCTCCTGTCTTGAGGTCGACCTGACCTGAAGGGTTGCCATATACACAGGTTTCCTTCTGCAACGGTCAGTGTCATGATTGTCCATCTGACAATTCTTACACCACCTTTTTCCTTGGTTGAAAGATTTTCTTTCATCATATTTCCTTTCATCGAATTGTGGGAATTTATTTTTATTTTCATACCGTGGCCTATCAAATTGGTGCTTACCTTTGTTTTGATCCCTAGGATCAAATTGATTAAAGTTCTGTGGTGCCCTAAAGTTATCCACTTGTTTCTTTTTATTACCTGTTACCTCTGCTTGAGCTGCTTGATACCTTTCAGCAACATTTAGCAACTCACCCAGCCTCTCTGCACCTTGTTCCATGAGAAACTTTCTCAGGTCTGGAGCCATGGACTCTCTTAATTGCTCTATAAGGACCATTTCCTTAAGATCTTGGGTTTTCCCCAGAGAAGTCCATTTCTCCAAATATGTCTCTATTCGTGCAGAAAACTGGTGATAGGTTTCACCTGACAGTAGTTTAGCATTCCTAAATTTTTTCCTATAAAATTCTGCATTCTTTTCATATCTTAACAAAAGAGCCTGCTTTAGCATGTCATAATTTTCCTGATCACCTCTGCTCATTTTTGCAAAAAACCTCATAAGCTGCCCCACGAAGTCCTTGAGATAACTTTAAGCTCCACCTTTCTCTCTCTAACCCATATGTGGTAGCTAATAGTTCATACCTATTTAGATAGCTCTCTATATCATCGTCTTTCTCAACAAAATGATCTAAATGAAAATTCATAGCTGAGGTTGAGGCTCCTTGGCTAGCAGTGGCATCAGAGGCAAAGGGACTGGCACCATTTTCAGGAGCATGGCCCTGAAATTCAAACTCCCTTAATCGTAACTCATGTTCCCTTTGTAATCTCTTATCTTCTCTTTCTGCAGCTAATTTCTTCTCTTCCCTTTCTGCAGTCAATCTTCTTTCTTCTGCTTCCCTTTCTGCAGTCAATCTTCTTTCTTCTGCTTCCAATTTCTTAGCCTCAGCCTCAATCTGCAACTTCTTAATTTCCCTTTCAGCCTCTAACTTTCTTTCGGCTTCAAACCTTCTTTCTTCGCGTTCAATAAATTTGTCACATTCCGTAGTGACATAGGCAACCATAACTTGCCCATCTAATCCTAACTCTTTTGCAGTCTGAACAGCAGCAGATCGAAACTTGGCCAGGTCCGCCATTGTCTATCAGGTAAATTTACACAATGTCTAACCAACAATTCAATCTCTAAATATATATCTAATGGACAACACAGGCACCGTGAGCTCAACCTTATTTAATTCCACCCAAGGATACCTTTTAATTCTTATATTCCCTGAAGTGAATTACCCCCAATATTTTTAATAGGTAAAGATTCAAAATCCCAAGAGCGAGACCCCAATATATGTGGTGAAGTGGGATGTTATAAATATTTATAGGGGACTTAGTGTACTGACTGAGATCAGCTGTGAAGGTATCTATATCTAATAAGAGTAGTGTATTATAGATAACCTTACTTGCTGCCACATATATATATATATATATATATATATATATATATATATATATCTCAGTCAGAATTATTCTGGAATAGTGTGATGACTACGTTGTATGTCTAGGGTATGTGTATGATGAAGTGTAAGTCATAACAACAACAGACAGATAAACAATTTAATTTATTCCACCACACTTGACAACACTGTGACACTCACATACATAAAACACTCTACAAGGATATCTTAAAGGAGTCACTGATAACTTTTCAAATAACAATATGTATTCATTGCTGTCATGAATGAATATGTGTCCTGATTCAAATACAAAGGGAACCAGGAATCACAATCAATTTTAATTACAAGTTATATGTACAGAATTTCTCAATATGAATATTGTAGTGACATATATTATTAAAAGTATCCTATGTGTGTCAGTTGTGTAGTAGTAATATGAGGTAATACTGGTTTTGTTTTGTTCAAGCTCTGTTGGTATTTGTCATCATGACTTCAATAGTTTGTCTTTATTGGAACTAGTATTGGAGATGTTCTCAGTTCTTGATATTAAAACAATGTACTTCCCCTCTTAAGTTTATGTTACAATGTTATTTTAAGATGGGGGTACATAATTTTGAGCTCAGCTGGCCACATCAGCTTATCTTGCGTGATGGCGGCAGGAAAAGACTCCTCTGCTCGATTTCTCCCCTGTGCTCTGGAGACACCTCACTGATAGCTAAATGGACCAAGGAGTATGCTGTCCGACTCTGGATTTAGCAAGGCTCTGACCAGGTGCTGCTCAATAACGTCAAGACCACGTTCCCTGAAAACAAGAAGGATGTACCTTCTACTTCATAACTAATTGATACTCTAGTTCTACACTGAGCACAATACATCACAAACATTGAGTTCAGAGCGTTAGGCCAACTGTCAGCGTCATCTGAAATACTTTATACCAGTATTAACCTCCTTAATGGTTACTACGCCTCTGCAATTCCAGCATTATTTCTTTCTAGTCAATCATCTAGGTGTCAGTGTACTGTTTGGCCATTCCATGCCGTTTTACTTTCCTCCGACACCTTCTGTTCAGGCTGGAGCATTATAGGCTTTACATCATGTTTGCTACTGAACTACACATATATACAGGCATAAATTAACAATTCACATTCAATTTTCATTAAAAGATACTGAATGTTTCAAGCTTACCACAATTCATAGAATAAACACAGATACGTTGACTAGCAATGAATTCTGGCACAAATACTGGCACAAATTCCCATCTGCTTATGTTCCAGGCTTTTATTTAGCAAAAATATGAGCTGGCTTCAACGCACTGTTGCTTTATCAAGCTTATTTGAACTAGTGGTCTCGAACTAACGCTCCTAAGTGATTATATCAGCGAGTCTGGCCAATGGAGCCACGTTTCGACAAGTGTTTGAAAAAATTTTACCTTCCTACGTCTCCCCTAACAACCAAAGATAGTATTTATAGTCCGACCAATCGTGTTTAGTCTTATATTTGTTGCGCTCCAATCAATTTGGAGTTTACATGGTAGGCTATTTCCGTACGTAAGGTTTTTTCAAACACGTTATAAAAAAATTTTATGAGCAGAAATGATTTCATGCTGTCAGGCATCCCCACTATTATATTTTGGTTATAACTTCTTAATTCCTAGACTATTTGCGTAACGTTTTACATATTCTTTGTCAGCAAGCCCTAAAGAACCCAAATATACAAATTTAAAAGAGCTAAGTGGCTGCGTTCAAAATATGCAATTTCTTCTACCTCCTGTTTCGAAGATGTGCTGTCTGGGTACTGTAATGTTTTCAAACGTAAACCCATCTAATGTTATCTTTTCTAATAAGCGTTTTTCCGGATTTTAAAACCTAACTCTGGGAAGGTTAGTGTTTTTATCACTGTCCGTCCGAAAAAGTTAGTGCATGTGGCCTTACACGCGTGATAAAAATAATAATAATTTAAAGGCAGGCTTCTCTCTGCGGACATGACAAAAAGGAGGATCAAAAACTTTAAACATGCACACACTCTCCCACACACTCTCCCACACACTCTCCCACATGTTAGTTAGTTTTTTTTTTTTTTTACCCCTTCTGGGGCTCAAAGTGAGGTCTATTTACTTTATTGAATAAAATGTGTAAAATATGTGTGATCTCGGCACTGGCTAAGACACTTTGATCTTAGCCAAAAAGCCCTTTTTTTAAATTGAATAAAAGGGTATAGATTCTCACATATCTGAATGTACATATAAATATGAAAAAAAAATTTAGCTCTACTGTTTTGAAAAAAAAAACATCTACTATGGTCATCACATGGACAAGAAGATCTCTTCTACTGTTGTAATGCTGGTAGGTGTTATACTCATCTCTCTCAGGGCCTGTAGTAGCTGCGCAGATGATTTGTGTTCGGACTCTCTTTGTTTGGTCTGCCACAGCACTTAGGTACAGTAATAAAGTTCTATGGTATCAGAGGGTGGCAGAGGTTGCTTCCCTGGACTCAGTGCGCATCACATATAAGGATGCGTAAGTTTGCCCTGCTGAATACCTCTTCTGCTTATGGGATGTATGGTATGGAATAGGTTACTGGGTGTCAGGATTTGGTTTGGTATGGTAACCTGGTCAATAGGGTATAGTTGGTAGGGGTAGTCTTTGGTACCGTGGACTCATAACCTAGTTTATACCTTGTAACCGTAACCTGGGTTAGTACCTTGTAACCGTAACCTGGTTTGCACCTTGTAACCGTAACCTGGGTGGACTGGAGGATGAAACAATTGAAGTCCCATTAGTGGTTTCAAGAGCAATCATCTCCTAGGTATGATGGTCGATAAGAGTCCATCAGAAATTAAATTAACACAATGCTAACTTCCATTCAGTAACAGTGTGTTATCTATTATCTATGAAATACTCCTTCTTAACTGACATTATAGCGTATCTGGAGTTCTCAGTCTCTATTTGGCTGTCTGCTTATTTACAGCAGTGGTTTTCTCCATGTGGGCAATGAGTTGTCACAAACTGTGAGGTTGCAAATTCTCCCGGTACACACACACAAGTTTTGTGTGTAGTTAATGTTGGTTGCAGGATGATCAAATCCCTTCATTTAACTGGCCCTAGTGTTTTCAATGCGCAAGGCAGGTAGAGTTCCTTCCCCTTCCTTGATTTACACTCAGGGATATTCTTGTACACAGTCGCTTGAGACCAACCAGTCCTTCTCACTTCGGTACTAAACTGTGCCAACGCCGCATATGTAAGACATGTTCTTTTGTACTCCAAACTCAGTCAGTTTCTTTTCCGAACGGTAAATTTGACATTAGAGAGTCTTTCACGTGCGAATCCAGAAATCTGATTTATGCTATCATCTGCGAGAGGTGTGGCATTACCTATATTGGTGAAACTGGCAGACGTTTGGCAGACAGATTTCCTGAGCACTTAAATAACTTCTATCATGGCAAATCTTTACCGGTGGCCCTTCATTTCAATATGCTTGACCATTCAGGTAATTCTGATATTCATGTCACTGCCCTCCTTTCATGTGTCGGTGATGACCGTACTCGCTTTTCGTTGGAGAATCGTCTTATTTTTTAAATGGGCGTTTTATCTCTTGAGGGCCTTAATGTCCAGCATCATTTTGCATAGATTCTAGTGGCTTCGCTCTCTGTTTCATATCTCTTTGCTTTTGATGAGATGCTTTTGTTGTGAAGATCGGTGAAAATCTCAGTGTAATCTGTTATAAAGTAATTGTAAACTCTTTTAATTCTTAGGTGTAAAGGTGGTGCTTGTAACCTGACTAAGTGTTTGTAAATTTTGTTTGTTTTCTGGTTAATTAAAATTTCGTATCCTCTGATGGCTTGTATGCATGTCCTGTAAAAGTGGGGTAGTGTGCCGTAATGGTGTGGGACATTGTTCTTTAGTGGTCTCATTCTAGCAAGTCTAAGCCCTACGTAGTAATGGGCTAATGTGTGTTGTTCTGTGTCTCTTATTATATTTCCTACATGTCTGATTCGAAGTGCCTTTATTTTTGTCCCTATATCCTGGAGGGCAACTCCCCCGAATCTTTTCTCTTGCATGAGTGTTTGATGTTTAATGCTAAATAAAGTGTGCCCAAAAACAAAACGCCAAATCTCCTTGTTTATCTCTGTCACCGTATGTTGTGGAGGGTCAAAGACTGTAGCAATGTAAATTATTTTTGGAATAATAAAACAGTTCACTATTGCACTTCTGGAAAGAAAATGGTTGTATTTTTGTATTTGTAGCGGTGAAGCGTGTCTGTGGTATATGCGACTAAGTTCTGCCATGTGACTTTGTGTGTGCGGTTCGGGTGAGATGGGAAATATATACCATACAGTTTCATGTTTGTTGCTAACGTTAAATCAAAGGGAAAATCTGCTTTGTTTTTCCATCTGCCTATGCCCATAATTGTAAACTTTTGAACGTTTAATTTTGACCCACTACCTTTACCAACAAGGGTGAAAATGTCTAGAATATGTTGTATAGACCTATCATGGGGGGGGGGGGGGGGGGGGGGGAAAGAAGGTGGTATCGTCTGCGTAGGCAAGTAACCTTTGTTCCCCTTTACCCTGAATAAAAGTGCCTCTGATGTTACTGTCTTGTCTAATTTTCTCTAGCAGTGGTTCTAGAGCGAGTACATAGAGTAGAGGAGAAAGGGGGCATCCCTGCCTAATAGATCTTGTCAGCCCAAAGGCCCAGTAAATGAATTATTTACCAAAACCTTGCTTTCAGGTTTTGTGTATATAATTTCAATCCACTTTTAAAAGTATTAACCAATGTTGCAGTGTAGTAAAGTTTTATGGAGGTATGAGTGGGATATTCTGTCAAAGGTTTTTTCCTGGTCTAGCGATAGGATTGACTACTGGCAATCCTTCTGGTGTGTGTAGGTGATGATGTCTCTTATGAAGTGCGCGTGCTGATGAATTTTTCTGTGCTGGACACTACACTGTTGGTCTTCGTGTATGAGTGTAGCCATGAACGGTTTGAGTTTGTTTGTTAGGGTTTTGGCTAAAATTTTATAGTCGGTGTTTAGGAGTGATATTAGTCTGTAGTTTTTAAGCTTTGTTTTGTCCGGATCGTCCTTAGAGATTAGAGTGATGTGTGACAGGTTGAAACTAGATAGAAATCCCTTTTTCGCGAAAAATTCTGAATATACCCTTTATAGGAGAGGGCCTAACATGGGGAAGAAATGTTGGTAGAATTCAGCTGTGAGTCCATCTGGTCCTGGTGACTTGCCTTTTTGCATTTCGTTTACTGCGTATGTTACGTTATCTAGGGTTAGTTCTGCATCAAGAGATTGTTTATCTTTGTTGCTCAGTTTCTTAGTGTATTGCATAAAAGTGTCTTGTATATGTGGTTGTATTCCTTCTTCTGTGTAAAGATTTCTACAGTAGTCCTCAAAGGCTTTTGTTATATGTTGTGCCTGCGTTTGTATGTCTCCATGTGAGTCAACTATTTGGCCTATTTGCTTCCTTCGCTGTATGTTTTGTTCTATTGCCATGTGTTGTTTGCTGGGTATCTCTTGTGTGATTGTGTTCAATTTTGTCCGTAACAGGGCACCTCTTAATCTATGATGTTGATATTGTTCTAGTTCTTCCTGCAATGTAATGATATGAGGTGCTGTTTTATCAATTAGAGTTGCGAGTTTGATGGCTTTGTTGTCTGTGAATTTGAGTGGTTCTGGTAAGTGTTTGGACTCGATTGTACAGCGCGTTGATGGTGAATAAATTCGATCTAATCGTGTTGTTCTGCCATGTGCGTTGTTTGTGTGTGTGGTGTCAGTCCCTTGGTATGTGTCTCTCTGTAGGCGCCCTTTACGCTGTGCATGTCTACTATGGTTTGTAGCATATCTAGCTGGTGAGTGCCCTCCCAGTTTGCCATCCGAATTTGTTTTTTGACATTCCCACCTATAACATCCATTTTTGTCAATACAATTAAAATCTCCCCCTAATATGATGTTCTGTACCCTGTATGAATGCGTGAGTAGGCTTTCTAGGCTATCATAAAACACGGGTGGGTGTCCGTAATCTGGTGATGCATGTATGTTTACTATGGTGTATGTTTGTGTGTTGTTCCTTACCTGAAATATGGCTATTCTACCCTTACTATCTCTATTTTTCATGATAATTTCCCACCTATCCGATGTCTGTACGATAGCTACCCCTGAACCTATATTCTGAACACTAAAGCTAAAACATGAATGCCTAAGCCCTAATTTTGTCATGATATGGGCTGTGTGTTCGTCTGTGTGTATGTTGGTTTCTTGAACCAGTATAAAATCTGCATGGTATTTGTGTATGAGTGTTATGAAATGTTGTAATTTTGTGCGAAGGCCACGAATATTAATTACAATTATTCTAATTTCTGCCGCCATTCCTGAAATTTGGTATTTGCTTATAGTGTAATTACATAATAATGGATGTTTGAGGTCAGGGGGAAACGTCTTTACTCTGTGCTACCAGGGCTATGCAGCACAATGACGAGTCTCGGGCTAGTGTCTGACAGTGTTCTACGTCTGGGTGGTGTTTCCACATGTTGCTTGTTTGTCTTTTCTTTGTTTGGGCTTGTTGTGCTATTGTTTTTATAAGCTTGCGCTGGAGTAGGAAAATGCTTGGGGGTCTATCACCGTAAATTCGGTGTGTCGTGTGAAGTGACGTCGTCCTCAGAGTGGTGTCTTCTTCGTTTATTATTTCTCGTGACTGTTTGGAACTTCTGTTTGTCTGCAGGCTGGCGGGGAGGTAGTATTTGTTGTGCTTGTTTATCTGGTTTCGTACGTACTTCGTTTCCTTTACTTTTTTGGGGGCACCTGTTTGCCCAGTGGTCTTCTTGCATGCAAAATGGGCACGCCGTCTCCCGTCCTGGTATAGTGACGAATATTTTGTGTCTTTTTCCCCTGCCCTTTGATTTCTAAATCCACGTAATGGGGGAGGGGATCTTTGGGTTTGCAAAGCAGGATCCACTTGTCCATAGCATTCTTTAACTAGAATGTTTTTGCCTCGGTGTCTCCTGAGACAGCCACAGCTATCTTTCTTGCCGCCTCCTTTTTCAATGTTGGAGGCATCCAGTGGAGGGTGGCTTTCACCCGTTCTTTGTCTAGATGCTCCACTAGAACCGATAGCTTTGGAGTCTGCCACTCCACTCGTTTTCCATGTAGGGAGTTGTACTGGGCGGCTTGCAACCCCAGGCGTCAAGGTGGCATACCACCGATGTGGGTCATCAAAACGGTATATTGACGATATACCATTGGGCATGATGCCGCACGGGCCAGTTAAAATACTTGCTATTAGCGAGTAGGAGGTGCGCCCAGCCTGTGCTCCAGAAATGGACAACACCAAAGTGCCGCTTTGGTGCAAGGCACCTCCTTCAAAGTCTTCGCTGCCATCAAGGTTGATTTTGGTCATATTTTGATGTGGCGATTTCTTACAATTTTTAATGGCCAAAGAAAGTGGATACGTCTACTTACAAAGCTTGGAAATATACAGTTAAATCGAGCAGGCTTCACTTCTTCTTCTTCTTTGATCCTTAGCCGCCGACCGCCAAAGCAGTCAGTGGCCATCACGCTTGATGGCGTCTTGTTAGGGCAACAAGACATTGATTCCACCTTGCTCGGTCGGTGGCCATCCTTCGTACAGTGCCCCAACTCTGGTTCATTCTTTGCATCTCAGCCTCCAGTCTTCCGCCAAGTTGTTTTTCGTCGGCCTCTCTTTCGTTTTCCGTCAGGGATCCATAACATAGCTGTTCTTGTGATAGCATCGAGGTCTCTTCTGAGGACATGGCCAACCCAGCTCCAGTGTCTGCCAGCTATGATGGTGTGCATGTCCTCTTGCTTGCTCCGAGTAAGCAGATCGTGGTTGGTGATGGTATTCGGCTAAAAGATTCGGTGAATTTTTCTTAGGCATGTTGTGTGAAAAGAGGACAATTTCGACATTTCCTTCTCTGTAACTCTCCAGCATTCCGCACCATAGAGAAGCACAGAAAGCACACAGCTCTGATATAATCTTAATTTTGTGCTTGTGCTGTACTGAGAGGACTTCCAGATGTTGTTTAGACTAAAAAAGGCTGTTCTTGCTTTGTTCATTCTGTTGTTGATGTCTTTGCTTGCTCCGCCGTCTCGTGTTACTTTGCATCCTAGGTATGTGAAAGTGTCTGTTCCACTTGCTGATTCCTTACTGATATGGGCTCAGGGTTGCTCACATTGAGCGTCATGACCTTTGACTTCTTTAGATTGATGTTCAAGCCCACCCGCTGGCTATACTTATTGAGTCTATTCCTTTTTTTTTCCTGGATGTATTGATGTGAATGTGCTAGTAGTGCAATGTCATATGCATATTCCAGATCTTCCAATGTAGAAAATGTATTCCATCTTATTCCTCTTGGACTGCCCTCTGTTAACTGGCGCATCATCCAGTCTATGACTGTTAAAAATAGAGGGTTGATAAGGGGCATCCCTGTCGTACTCCTGTCTTCACCTCAAAGGTTAGGTTGCTCTGCCCAATGCTACACGTGAAGTTGGCATAGAGGCTTTTTACGATTGACACTGTGCAACTTGGAATTCCATAAGCCCTCAGTGTTTTCCATAAACTGTTCTATGTATACTGTCAAAAGCATTTTCAAAATCAACGAAATTAATGTACAGCTGTCTTTGCCATTCTGAGCACTGCTCTATGATGTTCCTGAGGGTAAATATGTGATCTACACATCTTCTGTTCTTTCTAAATCCTGCTTGTTCTTTCCTCAGTTTGTGGTCTACTGCTTTTGAAATTCTCTGCATAATTACTAGCTCAGGGTATGTCTTAAATAGCTCTGCATTTAAGTTATCTTGGCCAAGAGCTTTTTCTTTCTTTAAGCCTTTGATTGCTGTGATGATTTCTTCTTTTCGTGGAATGTCTGTTTTAACATCTAGATCGTTTTCAGCCCCAGGAACATTCAATTTTGTCTCTGGTGGTTCCTTGTTCAGGGTTTCTCTGTCGTGATGAGATTTCCTTTCTTTTCTCTTACTAATGCAATATTCTTTGCACTTCATTTTCCGCTGATGAATTTAGTTATCTTGTATACTGTGCTTTGTTCATTTCTCAGTGCTGCCTCTTCTGCCTGTCTTGCAAGATCGTCTAGGAAAATCCTTTTGTTGGCTCGGGTTTGGCGTTTATCTTCCTTGTCCAGCTGACTGTGCTATTCGCTATATAGTTGCTTTAACCTAGGGGACTTCGCTTCTGTTTTCTTTCTTTTCATTTCCTTTCTCATCTGTGTGGTGTTATTGTTTCTGGTGTTATCCAGTCTTGCTTCTTCCTTTCCTGGAATCCCAAGCATGATTTGCTGCTTTCCTTATATATTGTTGAAATGATGTTGAATTTCTGGTCTATATCATCAGTCAATGTCTTTTCCTGGCTTTTGGCAAATTGATATCGCTTCTTTATATCAGCCGCAAAAGTTTTTTTCTGGTAAGGGGGTCCTTCAATTTGCTGGTGTCAAACCTTTTCTGTGTAGTTACAGTTGGTTCAGCCGTTCTTAGTTTTACTTTCAGTTTTGCTACTACTAAATGGTGATCACTTCCTACATCTGCACCTCTTCTTACCTTCACATCTTGTAATGCATGTCTCCATCTACCATTAATCATGATGTGGTCTTTCTGGTTTCTGTCCCGACCATTTGGTGATTCCCATGTTAATTTGTGAATTTCTTTGTGTGGGAAAAGTGTTCCTCCAATGACCAGGTTGTTAATGCTACAGAAACGTATTAATGTATCCCCATTTTCGTTTACTGTTCCGCTGCCGCATTTCCCCATTACTCTTTCATTATATGTATTGTGTGTTCCAACTTTCGCATTGAGGTATCCCATTACTACGATAAGATCATATCTAGGTGTGTCTTCCATTTCTTTCTGCAGTTGTTGATAGAATTCATCCTTGACCTCTTCATCGCTGTCATTCGTTGGTGCGTAGCATTGTATTATTGTAGTGTTAGTGAATCTCCCTCTCAATCTTATTCTCATCAGTCTGTTGTTGATGGGTTTCCATTCCAGTAATGTCCTTTCTATTTCTTTCCGTAAAATAATGGCTACACCTTCATTGTGCTTTCCATCCTCTCTTCCAGAGTAAAGTACTGTTTCTCCTGTTGCTGTTTTAACTTTTCCTGCCCCTGTCCATCTGCTCTCGCTTATCCCTAGAATGTGTAATCTATAATTTCTCAGTTCTGCTGTGACCTGTTCTATTTTACCCGTCTCGTTCATTGTCCTGACATTCCAAAATCCTATTCTTGTTTCCCGTTTTGCGGTCAGGACGTCCGTTTTCATGTCAGTGGCTTCCTTTCGGCTTTCACCACTGACAGTCATACGAGCCTCAGCCTCAGATGTTCATCCCGCAGCAAAGTTTGTTCATTTAGTTGTCGTTTCCGTAACTTCATTTCATTTTACATAGACAGGGGTGTCAGCCCTATGCTAAAACTCCCAACCTGGAGGACCAGGGTGTCTGCTTTAGTCTGACCCCTGCCCGCGCAAACCTGTCCAGCTTGGTAGAACCTTCCAGGAGTAAAACTCCCGCTGGCATAGCTCTGGGGGTAATCAGGGTACGCAAGCCGCCATACCTCGACAAGGTATTGACACCGGTGATGGCAGCAACGAAAACAATACAAGCATTTAATTTCTGTCTATTTTTATGTCACCATAATTCTTGTCGTTCCCAGTGGTCTCTGTTTAGAAACAAGAACTACTATTTCTTCATGCATGTCGTATATGGTGACTAACATGAGACTGTGCATGGAGGCTGATAACGTCATCACGTAAAACCTATTGTTACATAAATCAATGCTGCTAGAGCATGCGAAGGTTTGATGCAGGCTTCCTGCAAGGGGACCGGCTAAGTGGGGTGACTCTGTTAGCAGTAGAAAATTTGAAACATGATGATTATGATGACATGATATTTATATTGTTCTCTCTCTCTCTCTCTCTCTCTCTCTCTCTCCCTCTCTCGTTGAAGTTGTCTCAGTACGGATTAGGGCGACCCAGTCTTTTCGATCTCTCTTTCACTACGGCAGTATCAGTTACATTTTTGTACTGATTTTTATTGAGTGCTTTTCAATAGTAGCACCATTTCTTTCTGCTGTGTAGCAGATATTTTCTCATTTTTAAATATTCTTACACTCCTCTCAGCGATAGTCGTCATATCTGTGTGTTTACCTGTCTATCCCTACGGATAGAGTAGAGTAGACGGTGATGCAAGGTTGACCGACAGAAATCCTATTGTACCACAAGGGTGCGACTGTTTTTGGTCGTAAATGGCCAAGCGAGTTTACTTAGCACTGATATGGCTCGTGTGACCAACTAATTATTGTCGTGATAAGACACAGCACAGATGGTCAAACAGGTGTTTGTGTTTACACAAGGAGCGCCGGTCAAGTATCGACCTAGTGGGATGACAGACACAGCTGAGCGGAAATGTTGTAATATTTCCGGGTAGATGTAAGAAGTTATTTGTAATCATTGACGAGAATATTTGAATGTCACGATTGCCATATATGGAAAACGTGACCTTTACACTACGCTCAACATTTTTCCAGGTCAGGAATATTTTGAAATCACCCTCACCCCATAACTTGTTTGAAACGATTGGCGCTTTCTTAACTTCGTTATAGACAGATGCGAGGGCAGGACAATGAATATAAACTGACACGTTTCAGTGTTAAGACACCGTGAGAAATCGTTTGTCAATGTGACGTGTAATGGAAAAGAGCCTACAGTAACCTGACAGCTTATAGCTGCTCTCTGATTTGCTAGTTAAAACATGCATTATACTAACTGTCCTTACTTCTACAGCTCACTCTTTTGTCCCCGCACTCTTTTCTTTAAACATGAGCCAACGCAGTATTTACAATTTTCGTTGACCTGTCAGTCATAACAGGAAACAAATCACGCTTCGGTTTTACTTCGTTCCACTCACGCGAGCTCATCTGTCAATTAAATAATACTTGACAGACAGCTCGTGAGAGAGAGAGACGGAACAGACCCTTTGAAGTTTACTCAGAGAAAATCTAGAGCCCCCTAGTACCCTTTGATCTTGGAACACGGGCATTCTACAGGGAAACCGCTAGGAGAACAGAAAGCCTTTTGATGTCGGTCAAAACTCCAGACAAGAAACTCTGAAAGACCGAAACGAAGTCTTTTATCTTGAAACCTCTAGCTTCTGAATTTTTGTCCCATACAGAAGTGCGAAATAACGCCATTAGAGATCAAGAGAAATTTAATGATAGTCTACACCGCCCATCATTGTGGAAGATACTTACAATCTATGGTTTTCCAACAAAATATGTGAATATAATCAAAGCGCTATATGACAATGCAAGATGTTGTGTTAGAACAAATAAAGGGAATACAGAATGGTTTACAGTAGAAACAGGGGTTAAACAAGGCTGTATTATGTCACCACTACTTTTTGGAATAGCTATTGATTGGGTTATGAGAAACTATACCCACAATGAACAATTAGGTATAAAATGGACAAATGGAAAATTCCTGGGGGACCTGGATTTCGCAGATGATGTAGCATTCTTAAGTTCAACACCAAGACAATCCCAAGAAGCAATAAATAATTTGTGTCATCTCTCGGTTAAAATAGGTCTCCAAATAATGCCTCTAAAACTAAAGCTATGAACTTTTCTAACGAGACCTTTGATATCATCTTGAACGGGGAAAAACTACAGAAAGTTGAAAGTTTCAATTATTTAGGCAGTAAAATGACTCAGGATGGTGACACAACAAGAGAAATCCATACTAGAATTGCTTTGGCAGCTAGCGCCTTCAATAGATTATCTAACATTTGGAAATTACGATCATTGAATATACATTACCAAGCTTCGTCTGTTTAATTCAAATGTTATCTCAGTGTTAAACATACGGCTGTGAGAGTTGGAAAATAACAAAATCATTGGAGAACAAGCTGAATACATTCGAGAACAAATGTCTTAGAAAACTCATGAACATCAGTTGGAAAGAATTCAAGACTAATCGACAAATAAGAGAAGACTCCAGGCAGAAATATGTCTCCGACTATATAAGGAAAAGACGATGGTCATATATCGGTCATGTCCTACGAATGCAAAACAACAGAATACCACTACAGGCGCTCACTTGGGTTCCTGAGGGTAAGAGGAAAAAAGGAAGACCCAAAAGAAACACTCAGAAGAACAATAATAAGAGAAGGAAGAACGTTGGGCCTAAATAATGTGCAAGAGCTAAGAGGAGTGGCGTCACAACGAACAACCTGGAGAGCACTGGTTTCTGCCTTATGCGCCGTGTTTGGTGCTTAAAGAATTTATTATTATTATTATTATTATTTATATTTATATATATATTCTATATATATATATATATTATATATATTATTTAATATATATATATATATATATATATATATATACTGCTGGTTCTATAACCCAACCATCAGTCGTCAGTCAGAAGAGTCTAGCGCACAGTCATAAACGATTTCTTTTTGATATTGTTTATAAGTGATTCGTGGAGATTTCATTCTGGATTTTCTGGTTAAATAGTTCTAAGTGTTAGAAGTATTTTACGGTGATAGCCATTTAAAGTTAAACACTTATACTTCACTTAGATTTTTATTGCTATTAAGGCGAATTAAATAAAATAATGCGTAGCGATTTCCATAACCAGATATTCAATTAAAATGTTAGACCACACCATCCGACCGCTACATAACTGAGACGATTTTAAATTCATCAGGATAGACAGAGCTGATGAGAGACTGTCGTGTCCCCTATATATATATATATATATATATATATATATATATATATATATATATATATATATATATATATATATATATATATATATATATATATATATATATATATATATATATATATATATATATATATATATATATATATATATATATATATATATACACACACATAAATATGTATACATATATACATACATACACACACATACATACATATACACACACACATATATATGTAATTTCTTTTTACATAATATAACAAACATTATGTGCATTATTAAAATACAAGGTCAAATTGAAATACAGATAAAAGTCATATACACTACTACCAAAAGTCTACTTTCATTAACATATCAATAAAACAACCAATTAATCAATACCCTTTAGCTCCCCGAGGAGCATAAGCCTTCAACAAACACATGCCATGTCCTCCTGTCCCGTGCCATCCGCTCAAGTTCTTTCCATGTTTTCCTCATCATTTTCACCTCTGTTTCCAGTTCTCTTCTCCATGTGTTTTTTGGTCTACCTCTGCCTCTCTTTCCCTGTGGATTCCAGAACAAGGACTGCCTTGTAATGTTATAAACAGGTTTCCTCAATGTGTGTCCTATCCATCGCCATCGTCTTCTTCTCAACTCTTGTTCCACTGGCACTTGTCTGGTTCTTGTCATCAATTTCACATTTGTGACTTTGTCATACCATTTTAGTCTTTCTATTCTACGCAAGCACCCGTTCATAAAATCTGTAGCTTTTTGGTTGTGGTTTTTGTTGTTCTCCATGTCTCAGAGCCATATGGTCTGAATAAAACAATCAACGTGTGATATATGCATTCATAATCAAAAAGTCAAGTTAAGCAATGCTGTGCGATACTCCCTTCTGTCGTACTGTCAAATGTTCTCCCCCAGGATTTAAGGGCATTTGCAGTACAGAAACCGCGTCAAAGACCACCTACAAACATACTCAGGGATCAGTGGACAATGCGGACCTTGACACTTTAAACGGCGTCCAGAATTGTGGTCAACATAACCTCCCGTGAATACAGGAGTAGTTGAAAAGGTCGAGCTTAAGTTCCATTTTTTTTCCTTGTGGACACCCACGTATTCTGAACCGAAGACACGACGGTCTGCTGTTGACTTGAGCAAAAAATGATACTACAAAAACGATTACTTCTGCATCATTCGTCTAAAAATAAATAAATAAATAAAACAAAATAAAATCATAACATAAAATAAACAAACTACACATGTATGTCATGCTTAGATAGGTTTTAAGTTATGTAAGGTCCCGCCTGAGAATAGGAGATGGTGATAGTACGTGAAAAGTAAAGGTGTAAGAAATAGATTGTTCACTAGTGGATAGTTTAAGGAGAAGATCTGTCTCTGGACTGAATAATTTCTCTAGTCCAGCCTATCTATACGACTTTGATTTAGTATTAGACAATCTTGTACCCCCTTGTATTAATAAAAATATAAGTTAAACTAAACACGCTCACACAATTATGTGACACAAAGGCAAACACGAACGTGAAAAACTATGGTAAAGTTTCGGCACGGGTCTGACCCACACACAAAGGTTAGACACACAATCTCGCTTCTTACCCTACTCTTGTGAACAATCTGCTGGGCGTAAAAAATCCCTGGATCGGTGTATAAGGTCCGGAGTATCTATCTTCCGAATTTGGCCCCAGTCCTTCCACAAATACTTAAAGTTTATAAGGGGGATGCCTAATTTGGTGGTTGATTCCTGGGTACGCTATTGTCACTTTGAATAGTTAATGCCGAGACTCTCTGAGAGCTGGTTTTCACCGTAAACAGTGGAAAAACATACGATTGCTAAAACTGTTAATTTTTGTTACTTTAAGATGATGATGATAAATCATATCGGCTGGCTCTGGTGAGTGCCGATTCTGAAATAGTGTAACTCTCTTCTGCATAAAGGTGATCCACTTTGGCTGCGATTATCAGAAATCGGGATAATCTTTCACACCCCAGTGGGCTGATAAAATTTAATAAATACTTCTGGTGTTTAGAGTCCAGTTAACATTTATGATTAAACTGTCAGTGAGTCTATATGGCCGGCCCGGTTCGCAAACGAACTTAGGGACGCGTAGCCAAAAAAAAACACAACTTTAATCCAATCAGTAAAATGTAGGAAAAGTCAACATGGACCACAATGTACCAAAATAAAGGCCAAATGAAGCCAGTTAAAAAAAAAAACCGCTGGTCGCCGTTTGATCAAGTCGTACCTTCTTCTCTAACCAGCGGCACTCGAGCTTTCCAGCTCTTTTGGCCCAATGACATGTCATTGCGAGGCTGAGGGGAGGGGGGGGTCGGGGGGTCAGTGGACTTTCCTTCCAACCCGGGCAGGAGCAAAGCTCCTTCCCATCCACACGGGATTTATGTGCAGGAGCCGTTCAGGTTATTCAGTCAAATTTCCGGTCGTAAACATTCCTTCAAACGATGACGCCTGGGTTTGAACCATGAAAACCTGGTCGCCAGTACAACGCCGTAGCCATTACACCAGCGCGGCTCCCAAGTCGTACCTAAAAATGAAATAACATTATGAAGAGTAAGGCTACTAATATATTTTTATATAAGTACCCGGAAGGGGACGTGACGTTCTCTCATCCTCTCCGTCAATCCTGATTATAGTTATAAAAAAAAACACACGGTGACTCTAGCCTAGTCCTATCCAGTCAGGTTTTGTTAGCGCGGCGTCTTTAGGTCAAATGAGGGTATGTGCCCTCCCTGCTCCTTCTGCGCGCTAACAATCAGCATACAATGTCAGTTGTTATTTAATTTATCACTACGCGCACTATAATAAATATCGCCTGTCATTAATAACTATTAGATTGTCGGCGTCTGTTTGTTAAGTCGCATGATATTTAAATAACAGTCACTTTCTAAATTACACACTGAAATAAAATTGAATTCTATTCCATCAATTATCAGTCGTGCCTAGTGTATTAATTCAGTCAGCTAAACGTATCTCCTTATGTGAGGACGCTGGTGGTACAATTATCATTAAACTGAACAACTGATACAAAATTTGCTACGCGTTATTGATTTTGCTAGTTCTGCACCTAGAAAATCACAGTGAATTTTAAGATGAAAAACTTTTAACACTTGAATACGCTTAAGCACAAATTTATATTACCAGAAATCCAGAAAGAAACACCACGATCTATTAACGCATCTATTCCCGATGGTTCTAGGTAACGTGTTTAGACTCTCCGAAAATTCTGAGCTACACTGATAACTGAGATTGGAAAGACGCAGTTTATATACGACAATGTTATTATGATCTCTAGAATATGTGAATTACCACACCCTGTTTCCCTAGCAGAGAAATCTTAAACTACGGTTTCCAGATAAAAGACTTACGGTCGGTTCTGTCGGCCGCTGCTGACCAACAACAGAAGATTAACTCGTGTAACTGGTTGTAAAGGTCCTTTTGATTTAATTTTACTCTTGAAGTTGTAGGGGACCTTTACATGGAAGTAACCTCTGTTTTGATATGGCTGACTTAATTACAATCAGCTTCGGTCGGGCTTACAAAAATGGCCGACAAACTTCAAGAAAACGCGAATGACGTATTCGTGGGCCAAGGTTAATTCATAAAGTTCAACTGTCAAGGTATTAGCCTGAAGTCGGGATCTTCATTTTTATACATCACATTTATTATCGACGTACAACAGACGAGCATGGACGTGATCAAAGCCATCATCATAAAAATTCACATCAGAATCTCAGGACATCATGGTTAAAATGCAGTAATGTTCATATATGATCAGGTAACTTGATTCATGGATTGATTGATATATATTCATCTTATAACGGTTGACCCCTCAAGGGCAACCATCCATATTATGACTAGAAGTATGTGATTCATTAAAGAAAGTTCCATTATTAAACAGCCTCGTAAACAATCTGGTTGACGTATTTGAACGTTATACTTTAGACATCATGGTACGTTTTTGTACTACAATTTCCTTTCAAAATAATAACAGGCTGGATTTCAAAGACTTCGCTTTATAGTTCATCCATTTCAGTACATCCACCTGAAGGGTAAACAATCCCCATAGAATGTACTGACTAGACTCAGTATAACGAAAAGACGTAGAATAAATGTATATTATTATCAACGAACTTACTGTCAAAATCATCACGGCGATGGCTTCCGTCTGGGAAGGCCGTATATAATCAATTTCAACAGAAGATAAACCCACTACATTGGGTTAGAACAAAACAGACCAGTCTGGCATATCACAGCCCTTCATCTCTCTCAGGAGGTCACTACGTCATCTAGTGTTTAGCAACAAAACGCAGAATTACTTACGCACAAATATGTGCGCTTCCATGCGCGATGAATTTAATTTACAAATATATTCTTACCACATATGTTAATGCGTACCCTCTTAACAGAAGTCAGACTCATGTCCACTTTACTACTGTTAAGGACCCAAAAAGGACGCAACAGTTACCTTATACCCCGCGGAAAAAAAATTAATTTATTAATTTTTTTGTACTTGAATAACCGCGGAGAGGTAAATCAAATTATCATCTACATATACTATCAATCTAAATATACAAACACAATATTACTAGTGACAGAATAAATATGAAAGTGAACTCAACAAAATGCAAAGTAAACGAATGTCCAACCACAATTAACCAACATGAGGCCAATGTGGCAACACTAGATAATATAAATCAATAAGGTTGATGAAACACAAATAAAATGTCAACAGAAAGAAAAAACAAAATGTCAATAAATGAATTCAAATAAATGTAATATGAACGCATCAAAACGATGAGTTATAAATGAAAGAGAATTCAAATGAACTACGCAAAGTGAGCAACACTCCTAAAATTTCCTAGAAAAAATTTAGGGGTACTAATTAAATACGAGTGCTAAAACACTACACGTTATGAGTGAAGACTATTAGCTCTATGAACTCTCATTAAAACCATTATAGTTAAATATTAAAACTAATTAAGTAAGTTTAATTGTTAAGGAATAGCGTTCATGTCCTTAAAATGTTATTAATTCCACCTAAGTTTACTATCAAATAAAGTCACGAAGTTGCACTTTTATCTTAGAAACTAGTCAATTATTCAAAAAGCTCCTTGACTTAAAATGTCTGAACCATTTCAGATTATTTGAGTATAAAGTCACAATGAAGGAACTGATTGTGCAGAGGTGTCACTCTTCATAGGGCGTAGAAGCTCGCTTGACTCATAAGGACACCTCGAAAGGATGTCTGCTAAAACATTTTGAGATCCTGGTATCGCTCGGATTGTAAAACTGTAAGGTTGCAAAGCGATTGCGTATCTGGTAGATCTCGATGACTTGACGTCTCTGTTATTGAGAGCTGTAAGAGCACGCTGGTCTGTGTCTACAAAAAAGTGTCCTCCCAGTAAAAAGCGCTGAAGCTTGGTTATAGCCCAGACAAGAGCCAATAACTCTTTATCCAGGACAGAATAGTGTTGTTCAGTAGTCGTCAGTTTTCTGGAGACGTACATAACAGGGTGCAATGTTCCAGAATATGCTTGAAGTAATGCGCCGCCTATGCCAAAATTGGACGCATCGCTGAGGAGAATGAAAGGTAGGTCCGCATTAGGTAATCTTAAGACAGGTGCATTAGAAAAGTATGATTTGATGATATCTAACGCGACTTGATGTTCTTGTGACCACCGAATCACGTTAGCTGCGCCCTTCCTTAACAAAGTAGAGAAAGGTGCAGTGATGGTAGATAAATGAGGAATGAATCTCCCATAGAATTGGATTAGACCTAACAGACTCCTCACTTGTTTCTTAGACTTAGGTATTGTTATATTTAGGATTTTTGAAACATTACTGTCCTCAGTATGTAAAAGACCATGACCAACACGATGACCTAAAAATGATATGTCGTGAAAACCAACATAAGCTTTAGATGGTTTTGCCGTTAAGTTATATGAACGCAAAGTGGACAATAATGTGTTCAATCCACGAAAATGTTCATCCCATGAGTCACTAAAAAAGCAAATGTCATCGATATAGGCAATGACATCAGAACGATGTGATAAAATACGACGCATCATGCGCACAAAGGTGGCAGGAGCGTTCATTAGTCCAAATGGCATAAAATTCTATTGGAAAAGACCACGAGGAGTAGAAAAAGCAGTGAGTGGCTTTGCCCGATCTGTCAATGGTACTTGCCAATATCCCTTTGACAAATCTAGCTTAGTAAAGAAAATAGATTCAGAAAGTTTGACCAGTAAATCTTCTAAAAGTGGTAATGGTTCCGCGTCAAATTGTGTAACTTTATTTAACTTACAATATCAACACACAGACGGATGTTATAATACTTCTTACGAATAATAACCATCGAAGAAGAATATGGTGAAGCGGATGGTTCAATTATTTTTAATTGAAGCATCTCATCCAATTCCTTATCAACCTGAGATCGAAAGTGTAGAGGAACGGGATATGGATGAACCCGAATAGGTGTGTCGTCGGTCAGTAAAATGTCATGTTGAATGACAGACGTACGACCGGGGATGTCAGTGAGAACATCCTGATAGGATTGAAGAGAGGATACTTGCTGACGCTGATCAGCAGAAAGGTCAGGAGAAATTGACACATCATTCCAATTTTCTGTTGAATGAAGTGGTACTACCGTGTGGTGGGTTTTGATGTTACTGAGATAAATATTACTTGTCTACAGAGTGAGGTCAGCTATGCAAGTCCCTGAGTCTAATAGTTGATGATGCTTGTTCTCATGGTACCTGACTGCTACCACCCTACGACCTCAATCTGCGATATATTTTGAGCCTACTTTTATGTAAAGGTGTCTGGTTGTTATCTGGCTAGATGTCTAGGGTAATGTGCTATATGATGTAGAGAGAATGACAACAACCACTAATGTAACTCAATGAAAATGATTAAACAAATCAATGGTTAAAGTTTGAGTAACAATTTTTTACAATTTTAATTTCCTGTACCTCAATTTCTTGGGTACAGGAATGTTTAAAACTCAAAATAGAATGGAAATGTATTTACAGTAATGTGAATTAAAAAAGACAACTTGTCTAGTTATATTATGAAAATGTCTATGACTTGGAATGTCCTGGTAAAGCACTAAATTCTATAAAGGGTCACTCTTATGAGGAACGATTGTGTTCATTACCTCAAGAACGCTGTGTTGATTTAATACTGGAGAGATTATGTCAAGTGAAAAATCATGAACCCTTGGATGGTTCTTATCTTCAAGTCCTGGAGCAATGTGATCTTTCTTCCACAACGATAGTCTTCACGACTGCAAAGTTTAGACACTGCTACAGCACTCTTCAGAGTTTTGGGCAATCAGATACTTATTGCCTCGAACGTGCAGATTCAATAATTCTTGTATGGCTCACTGAATGTTTCAACATGGAACCCTGAAAATAAGAGGATTAAAGCTTCTTCAGTATTTCAAACATATCTCTCCTTCCCTAACCAACTAAGCATTATCGACAGTTTCAAGATCAGTTTCTATGGCTACATAAATAGCTATCGTTCCTATCTGATGGGGTGACAGCTTCATACTCAGGTAAATTTCAATCATCAGTTTGATACATTCCTTTCATAGGAAAATTATAGTTAATTTTATGAAGTCATGTGAAAACACTGAGACTTGTTGAAGACGGCCAGTGGTTTTCTGGCCTTCCAATCATAATAATGTCCTATTTTATTTCCAACTATGTCTTTTCATTCTCTCCCAAAGTTTAAGTAAGCCTGCCTGGCTTTTAAAAGAAATGGTAATCTTCCCTAATAGCACTTGTGGCATAACACAAAGTGTTGAGTTTGGCGCCTTTCTGGTTTTGCCTCTACCCGTCAATACTGCATACACATTCAATAATACAGATACATCTCAATAATAATGTTTATATAAATGTTTATCTTACCGCATCAATGAAATAATGCACAATTTGTAGGTTAACCGGCGATCAATGGTCACACTAAGATCGCCACTGGTGCAGAACAGCGAAGGCAATGGTCATTGTTACGGTGTTATTTTAAATGACGGCGTCTGCTGGGGTTTAGCCGTGCGCAACATTTAGGGGTCAATAATATTAATAGAATATGTCGATATTTTACGGTATACTGAACGCGAAATATATGCTAAGATTATGACGCATTCGCGTTGGGAAGGTCACGCTGGGTGACTTGGTTACATTGCCCTTGTTACGCTATCCGTCAAGCAGAGAAGTCGTGTCTGGTATTTCTTCCAAGGAGAGGCCTAGTATATAGCCTAAATATGAATCAATGTAGAACTCAGGGTCAGTTCGGATATTAATCTAAGTATGAGATTATTAAGTAAATTAAATGATGGAAGGAGAATCGTATTATGATTCAATTTGTAGCTGTCAAGAACTCATGCGCTCATTTCTGGCTGTTGACTACAGCAGCGCATGTACATAGCCATGATGTTCATCTGACATATTGTTTTGACACGGACGGATACTTACTGGTATTATTTGGAATTCATTGTTATGCTGAACTGTACATGAAGTTTTGTGAATGTCGGATATCGTTTATATGAACGTCAATACATGTGGACTCAGAACAGAAGGCTTGATCTTTTACTTACGTTTCGGGTTCGGTTCCACAGCTGTTAATGTTTACGTTTTTCAGCACGATAACTCTCCCACAGGGGAAATCAACTAATATACAATATGCAAATCAGAACGTCGAAGGGATGTTCTGGTGGTCAGAGCTAACCATCAATAACAAACATTAACTATGTCAAGAGAGTGACTTTAATATTCAATAAATAATATAAGAACAAGGAACCGCAACACACGTCACAACTGGTGGCCATTAGTGGTCTTGAAACTTTTCAAAAGAGCGAACCTCAAAGAAATAAAACATTTTTCCTTTCGAGCCGAAATGGACATTTTTATTCGAAAACACCGGTGACGTCATGCCCTTGACAACAGTATGAACGGTTGCAAAAGCCAGGAACAATCAATTCGCTTCAAAAAATTGTTTGCAGCTCTCAAACAGCAAATGAAACGTATTGCTAACGTCTTCATTGTTTCAAACAAGCTTGCGAGTCTGTTGGTGAAGCAGATAATGTACTGAATTACTGCCAAAAAAAAAAGATAAGTAACTGCTTTTAAACGTTACAATATTTCGTCCTTTTTGTCCGACAACGCCATGTTCTTTTTTTTTAGCCATGTTAAATATTGTTTCTGTCTTTTACATGTAGTGGGTATGGATGGGCGGCGGATTGAAATCAATTCTATGGCTCCTTGGATGCCACGAACTGATTTTAATTGTTCTTAGGGCCGTGAATTAATCGCATTTCGCGAAGAACGCGTCGAAGACATTACCGGTGATTGTTTCGTTCGGACCTGCATTAATTCACCTTGTATGTTAGGTGTCTAGTTCTGTTAAATAACCGTTGTATTTTACCATATTCAGTTTGATTTTTATTCAGTTACAGTCATATGTTCGTAATCTATCCTGTTTATTCTAATCTGGCTATCTTTAATTTTATTTAAATGTATTGTATTAACGTCAAATGAGTCCTGTGACGTCATTATTCGTAGTGCCAAATATGTTCTTTTACTTCAGTTAACCTTCACCCTTCTATATTTCCGGTTAGTAGACTTGGTTTTATAATATCACTTATTTTTGTGAAAATGTCACTTTTGTATTGTGCTACTGTACTGTAAAGCCTTGGTTAATCATTTGTATTGTCTTCATTAATGTTATGTAATAATAATATTTCTATGAATTGATTTTAATAATATATTTAATTAATTTAATTAATTTTTGGGAACTTTGATGATGAATCAAGAACATTGCAACAATTTGCAGTGGTGGTTCTAGAAACTAGCAAAGCACTTTATACACGATGAGTAAGGCATAAAATCAAAACTTTATAAGTGCAAGTAAAATTGTATATTAAAATAATTTATTGAATTATTTTTTTGGTATTCACACCATGGATAGGTGTTGAATTAAAAAACTATATATATAACATAGTAATTGGTACATTTTCATAGTACTATATTGTTGACTTCTCACATTTTCTTTAATTAAATAAAATAGTTTATGGAGGAATAATGCCCATAATTATTTAACAATTATATTAGGTGCAGGATATAAACACAGCATCTGATATAAATAAATATCATAACTATTTATGATATATATTATTGATTACATATAATTTTATTATAAAATATTGAATAGTTGTTGAACTTACAACTATTATTAAGAGGATATTACAGTTAGGTATACTGAGTATTCATACTTGAGCTGTTACAAATAAGTACATAGATTCTATTGGTGACTATTATAGATCTGTAATTTCTTACACTATTAACTTCAAGATGCTTGGGTTGGACCATTTTGTTAAAATTGGGAAAGATTTTGGTAAAAAGGGAGAATCTTTAGAAGCATACTCATTGGCTGAATTTGCTAAATATGAAGCAAAAGAAGCAGAACGGATATCAATCTTAAAAAAAGAAGAAGCAGAACGTGAGAGAAAAGAAGCAGAACGGATATCAATCTTAAAAAAAGAAGAAGCAGAACGTGAGAGAAAAGAAGCAGAACGGATAGCAATCTTAAAAAAAGAAGAGGCAGACCGTGAAATGAAAGAAATAGAAAAAGAAAATAGACAAAGAGAAATTGCTAGACAGGAAAAGGAGGAACGTCGACAAGAAGAAGAAAAAAAAGGAGAGACGAATTGGAAATAGCCCGTCTTCAGAATGAAACAGCAAGATTTCAGGCACAAAGTGCTGCTGCAACCCAGAATGATAACGCACAAAATGGGTCTTCATCCAACCAAAACAAACATTTTTACAACTTTAAATTACCCCATTTTAAATTAAATTTTGATGATTTATCATCATTTTTATCAAGATTTGAACAGACATGCAAATCAAATCACTTGCCTAAGGATACATGGGTACTTAAGTTAAATGAATTTTTAGATGGGGAACCATTGACGGCATCTCTGAATGCTGACCCAACAATAGCTAATAATTATGATGCTATTAAAACCTTACTTTTACGAAGGTTTCATTTGGACGAAGAAAATTGTAGGTTAAAATTTAAAAATATCTTACCTGACTCTCCTAAAGACTTTGCAGGGTTTATTGCGAACATTCGCAATACATTTAATAGATGGCTTGAACTGGCAGATGTCAACAAATCATATGATAAATTAGTTGATTTGTTGTTACGTGATAAGGTATTATCCTCTGTCAGCCCACCATTCTTCGCATATTTGCAAGAACGAAAGCCAGTTACCATTGACGAGTTAGAAAAAATTTCTTTGAACTACTGCAATGCGCATCCGAATGCGAACATTTCTAACTCTTTGATAAGGGAACCTCTACCTGTGGCTTCCAATATGGCATACTATAACAATAACAAACCGAAAGGACACAATAATAATAATAATTTCAACAATAAAATTGATTTGAACAGAGGAAGATCACGAAATAGGAATTATTCACAGCAATCAACCTACAACAACAGTCAACAGAACGCTAATTATAATAGATCAAATAACTACAATAATAACAGCAATTGGAATGCTAATAATCGTGGCTCGAGACATCGAGATAACAGTTACTACAGGGGACAACGAGATAATTCTAACGATTATTCCCGTAATCGATCTCATTCTCGTGGATCATCTCATTTTCACCATAATACTGGTGCAGCAGTTACAATGATACAACCCCTAGTGTTCAGGTTCCACCTAACGATAATGCAATACAATCTTCTGCTGCATGTTTTGCTATAAATTATAACGTGGCGAATAGTTGCCCACAATGCAATCTTATTTTTCAGAAGGCAAAGGAGACAGTGCTAAACTGCGGACACATTCCACCAGAAGTAGGTCTTGCAGCCAATGATGGAACAGGCTCTCTGATTTTTAACAGAGGGATAGTTAATGGTTCCATAGTTTCAGTATTGAGAGATTCGGGGTCCACAACAATTGGAGTGCGACAGTCGCTGGTACATCCTAGCTGTGCAACTGGGGAATATGTCCGTTGCATGACTTTTGGGGAACTATTGAGCTCTACCCCACAGCTATTGTCCATGTGTTGCGTGCATATTTTGACGCACATATTACAAAAATCGATATGGCTATTTAATATGGAAAAGATATAGACATTCATTCATTTGTGTATGAAAATGCTGTCTATGGGGAAAGCGAGATAATCCATGTTTGATTCACACTTTTGATTATAGGAGTAATCGTTCTGGATATTGATCCGGCGCAAGGATATTGCTCTTATATTTGTACTTATTTTTAGGGCCAGAAAATAGATTAATTTGCTTATTATGTTTATGGCCTGAATTCATATGTATTACATATTATTAGTACAAGTAGAATCAGTCCTATATTGTATATTTTGGATGGTAGGCGGGACTAGATTCTTGTTATTCCGGTCTAGCGGAAGTATGAGTTGTCTTGACAAGTCGTGATGAGTTCCGATGTACCGTGATAATGGCGGGTACGCACTTTTCAAAGGGCTGGTAGATTCTTAAGGAAATATGATTCATGAAGTGGTTTTCTTCTAAAGGAGATGGTATCTCTACTATAGTTTATGTTAGAGACTCTCCTAAGGTACGGTACAATGTATAATTCGGACTCCATGTATTGCCAGACCCTATTTTGATGATCTCATGTCGATTCGACCTAGATGGAACATTGTGCTTCGTATCGCAAGGGTCGTGTTTTGTATCGACAAAGATGACAGACTTTCCTACAGCGGTTATGGCTACGTGAATTAACCTGATCACCGTAGAGCTGTATGGGAACATTTATGAAATCATTTATATACCCATTATAAATTAACTCTGGCTTATATTCTCCTTCCTATGAATGAGTGAACGACAACTCAGGGAGGCGGCCATGTTAGATTTCGGTCATCATATGTTTTGATCACTGCCAAGAGAACAGATTATTTATCCTATTATCGGACAGTGACAGGGAGATCTCAATCTTGCTAGAAACCCCCTCTTTCGTGGTTTCATAATATATGCTACAAACTATGGACGTCAAGTAACTTTAGTTATTTACCGATCTGCCTTCACTGACGCGTTTAGTCAGATAGGGGGATGCGGCCATAATGTATCATGACAATTGAACTTTTGATGTACTGCCCATTATTTCTGAATGTGTCATGACTTCAGATCTGCTATGTATACCTACAAATTGATATGTCAACATACCATGATGTACTCGTATGTCCCAGTGTGTACGTCTGAATAAATTGAGTAAACAAAGATTCCAGCAGTCTGCATTGGTGCCTTGTAGACACAAGTGTATGAGTGGTTATATTGGTCAGCACACGAACAGTACACCATTCGCGGTAATCACACTCTACACTTCTACTTCATACATACACCATCCTGCGTCGGTTGGAGTGACCAAGTTTAGGGCCTGCTTCCCCTGGAGCCTTTGCCTTCCCTAACTCAGGACTAGGGTGAGTTACCCATTTACAGCTGGGTAGACTGGGGGCATGCCTGATCTCAACAACACACCACTCTTCCTTACAGAGCATACAGACTGACACTTTACAGAGTGGAAAGAAGAAAAGAAACTTTACAGTGGCGAGCCAGATTCCTGGGTCCAGCTTACGCAGTTTTGTGTTGAGAATCACAGTTTACAGCTGAAAGAACATTTGTTTGAACACATCAACACCAGTAGGACAGCTATACAGTCGATGTCAGCTTGACCTGTATTACCGATAGGATGCTGTATCTAGGTCAGCGCTTGTTGACAGTTTTTCGCTGTACAGACAGTATTACACAGGACAGTGGTATCAAGTGTAGAAAATATCTGGAGCAGTATTGTTGACATTTCTCAACGTACAGAAGAATCACAGTGTTGTTGAACATAAAGTGCATAGTTCATCGTTGGATCTTCATATGCTCAACAGAGAAAAATTGACAGTGTAATAGTTTAAAATTAAATCTATTACTGAATAAAGTGGCAAGTTATTAGTATTAAAATAAACTGTGCCTGCTTTACAACACTATACCTGCAACACATTCCATTCATGACATAAATTATATTGTATGCTATATGCTATTTATGCTTACATGTTATTTGTTATGTATTAAATTAGTTTTTGTTCTGTGTGACTAGTACAAGGTATGCCGAGTGACATTGGTCTGGTACTAGGATTCTATAGGTACACATTTTCTTAATTGGAAATTTGTTAGCAACAATTTGCTGCTATTTCTGTTAGTTGTGATGAGGTGTTCTTTTCTTCGTTGTTTTTGTTAATAATTTTGTGTTCCTTAGTTTTGTTTGATTTGTTTGTATAATTGTAGGTCTCATCTTTTCTATTTTTGATTTCTTTACACCCTTATGTTTATACACTGTGGCGTTATTTGTCTTGTTATCTTATTGCAGTTATCATCACGGATTCTGTGATCATTTTTTTTTTTCATTTCTCCTATTTAATTTAATTTGATCTCTGCAAATGTTTTCATATTGTCTTTTCTTGTTTGTCCTTTGTAATGTCTTTAGTTGACATATGACATAGGAGTTATAGTGGTATACACTGATAGTATAGTACAGATCAGTACTTTATGATTATTTTCCACAGGTACCCAAGTGATCTTTGATTACATTGAGATATACAAGACCTTTGTAAGGCTTGTCTCCCACAGTATTTGAGATACAGTTATTGTTGTCCACAGGTACTCAAGTTATCATTGGTTATTATAAACCATACAAGTTTGGACTAAGACTAAGTCTATGGTATAGACTTGTCTCCCATTAAAGTGAAATAGGGTAATTTATTTACTTTTTCAGGTTTCTGATTTAAGAAGACAATATGTCTACATTAGATTATTTTATTGCACAAGGAAAATCTCTTGATAAGACTGGAAAAGACTTAGAACAATGGGCTGTTGCTCAATATGACAAAGCATTAGCTGCAGAAGAGAAAAAAAACTGCTGCTGCTGTTGAAGAAAGAAAAGCTGCTGCTGAGGAAAAAAAAGCTGCGGCTGAGGAGAGAAAACTTCAAATAGAAGAAAAAAAAGCTGCTGCAGAAGAAAGGAAAGCTCTAGCTGAAGAAAAAAAGATTAGAAAAAGAAGCTGATACTGCTGCTGAACTTAAGAAATTGCAGATGCAAGTGGAGGAAAGGAGATTTGAGGCATAACAGAAGAAGCTTAGAAAACAGCTGATGCAGAACAGAAAAAAATTAGAAGTTGCTGCTGCTGCAGAACAGAAAAAAATTAGAAGCTGCTGCTGCTGCAGAACAAAAAAAATTAGATAGAGAAGCTGAAGAGAGAAAAGCAATAAGAGAACATGAGTTTGAATTAGAGAAATTAAAATTGACATGTATGAGTAATGTTAATCAGGCATCTGGTGGTAATGGTAAACCCTTTGTGTACAAGGTCAAGGTACCAGCGTTTAACCCTACCAGTGATGACATAACATTTTGGCTTTCTAGATTTGAACGGGCTTGTCGATCTCATAATGTTGACAAATCACAGTATGTGAATCAGTTGTCTGAAAATCTAAAAGGGGAGTCCCTAAGTAAGTTATATTTTGTTGAAGAGGCCGACAAAGATAATTATGATGCTGTTAGGGCAGCTTTGATAAAGAGATATCAGCTGTCTGAGGAAGGTTACCGTCTTTTGTTTAAAACAATGAGACCTGAGGTAGGTGTAGAATTCTCAGATTTCATCTCAAAAGCACGAATTACACTTTCACGATGGATTGAATTATCCAAAACAGAGAAAACATTTGATGGTCTTACGGATTTATTGCTAAGAGACAAGGTCATGTCTTCTGTAAATAAATCATTCCTAGAGTTCTTACATGAGCGTAAACCTGGTACAATAAAGCAAATGGAAGAATATTGTGACCAGTATGCCACGGCACACCCTGACATGATTCTTAGTAACTCTAACATTAAAGAGAGTATGCCAGTTGCTTCGGCAACAGAATATAATCAGAATTACTCACACAAATTCCAAGGAGCTAAAAATAAATTTGATAAAAAGGTTAATTGGAATAAGTATCAAAACCAAGATAACCACTCAAATCAGGGTTCTTCTTCGAAGAACTGGAATCGGGCTGATAGTCCTCGACACGCGAGGGGTACCCATAATGTTAGAAATTCTCGGAAAGGGAGTAGCTATAGGAACTACCCAAGTGCTTCATGGAGACAAAAAAACCAATATTACAGGGATACTCAATATAACGAGCATGATGATTATGATCATGAATATTATGATTCAAACCCAAATAGGGGTTATAACAGAGGCAATAATAATTATAGAGACAATTATAACCGAGGTAGATCACAACACAAAAGACATGGTAAATCTTATTACCAGGCTAACTCTGCACAACAGGAGTTCCACGACACCGATAATCAGAATAATGATAAAAAAGACTCCAACAGTCTAGCAAATTTCCGCTTTCGATTTTGCTAGAGCATCTGAGTGTTCGCAATGCAAAACATTATTCGATCCAACCACAGTTTCTACTTTAAGCTGCGGTCACCCGCTTCCCGCTCTCCATGCGTCAATTGCGCATAATGGAAGGGGTGCTCTTGTCTTTAATAGGGGCCTAATAGATGGTACTCCGGTATCAATTCTTTTCGATTCGGGGTGCACTACCATTGGAGTGAGGCAATCACTCGTAAATCCTTCTCGAGCTACAGGCAATATAGTCAAATGTGTAACATTTGGTGGCACATTGGAGAAGTACTCCACTGCCATTATCAATATTGCTACGCCTTTCTTTACAGGAGAGGTGCAAGCATGTCTCTTGCCGAATCCGATCGCTGATCTTATCATCGGTCGCATTCATGGAGTGAAAGAATGCACTCCACAGCAAATCTCTAATTGGGAAAATGTTAATATGCAATCTGCTAATGCAGTAATCACTAGGGCTCAAGCTCTTAATATGCCACAATCTTCACATTCTGAAGATAATGATGCGCAGATCCAAGATGATGATGCCTTGGAGATTTCCCACGATTCCTTTATCAAACAGCAGGAAGATGATCCTACTCTAAAGAAATTCTTTACTCTGGCAAAAAAAGGTGATCCGAATAAGGATACAAATCGTAAATCTTGGATTACGATGAAGAATGGCGTACTTGTACGTATGGTACAAGACTCCGCTAAGTCCATTCATTCTCAAATCCTTGTGCCTAAAAATATGAGAGTTAAAATCTTACAGCACGCTCATGATTCGCAATGTGCTGGACATATGGGTTTTTCCCGTACTAAAGCTAGAGTTCTTCAATCTTTCTTTTGGCCTGCTGTGAATAAGGACATACGAATCTATTGTCGATCTTGTAAAGTATGTCAAGAGATTAAATCCAGAGGTCCACGCCATGATGCACCTATTCAGGCTGCAGACATTCCCATTCGGCCATTTCAAAAAATGGCGATAGACATCATTGGTCCATTTAAGATAAAGTCTGCTAGAGGACACCAATTTATTTTGACGTGTGTTGATATGTGCACACGTTGGCCGGAGGCTGTTCCTCTAAAGAGCATAACTACTGCTGATGTCGCAGATGCTCTTTGGTTAATATTTTCTCGTCTGGGGTTTCCAGCAGAAATATTATCCGACCATGGTACCCAACTCATATCGGATACCATGTCTCAAGTAATGTCGACTCTGAAGATAGAGAGATCGCTGAGTAGTATTTATCATCCTATGTCCAATGGGATGGTGGAACGTTTGAATAGAACTCTGAAAAACCTACTAGGTAAGATAACAGAAGATCATCCTCAGGATTGGGATAGGGTTTTACCCGCGGCTCTCTTTGCATATAGAGAGGTCGCCAACGAACATACAGGATTTTCTCCCTTTGAACTTGTCTTTGGCGCGAAACCGCGAGGTCCTATGTCCTTACTTCATGATCTTATAACTGCTGATAATATTGTCGATGACACAAAATCCTCTTATGAATATGTCATCGCACTTAGACACAAGATTATTGAAGCATGCAAATTGGCAACTGCTTCTTCTGAATTTGCGAAACAGAAGGCAAGGGAATTTGCCAATAAAAAGAGATGTTTGCGACAACTTTGTCCAGGTGACAAAGCATTTGTCTTGCTACCTTGTAGGGAAAATAGACTTCTCATTTCTTGGAAAGGTCCGTACGATATAATATCAAAAGTTTCCGATGTTGACTATATCGTCGATATTGACGGGAAGCGTAAAACCTTCCACATCAACATGCTCACGGAATTCCATGAACGTCCTGATTATTTACAACCTGTTTTCCAGGCAACGGACGATTTTCCAGTCCAACATGGACAGTACTCATCTCTGTCAGTAATACAGGATGAGGAAACGAGTTTCTCGGATGTAAATTTACCTTTTCCAATGATTCCTCTTCACTCTAATGAATCATGGAAAGATGTTGCAATTTCTCCAGAATTATCTCCAGGAGAGCAGAAACAAGTTTCTACTATGTTAGAACAATTTCAGGATGTCCTTACTGACATTCCTGGTCAAACTGATGTCATTCAACATGACATTATTCTTACTGACCATAGTCCTATAAGAGTCAGACCGTATCCTATCCCGATACATTTTCAAGCACAGGTAGAGAAAGAGTTAGATGAGATGATAGAGTTAAAAATTATTGAACCATCCACATCAGCATATTCTTCGCCGATGGTTATAGTACGAAAAAAAAGACAATAACATACGTCTTTGCGTGGATTATCGCAAACTGAATCAAGTGACTAAATTTGATGCGGAACCTATGCCTTTACTAGAAGAGCTACTTACGAGACTATCGAATTCTCACTTCTTTACTAAACTCGATTTGTCTAAGGGATATTGGCAAGTTCCACTATCCGAACACGCCAAACCGTTTACTGCTTTTTCGACGCCTAGGGGTCTATTCCAATGGAATTTCATGCCTTTCGGTCTTATGAACGCCCCTGCTACATTTGTACGCATGATGCGTCGAATCCTATCTCATCGCTCAGATGTCATTGCGTATCTTGATGACATCTGTCTTTTCAGTGATACTTGGAACGATCACTATAATGGTATAAATGAACTATTGTCTATCTTACGCGAGCATAACCTGACAGCGAAACCATCGAAAGCATGTATTGGTTTTAGCGAAATATCTTTCTTAGGACACCGTGTTGGTCATGGGTTCCTAAAAACAGAAGACCATAATACAAGTAAGATACTTAACATTTCTATTCCTAAGACTAAAAAGCAAGTACGAAGTCTCTTAGGTCTAATACAATTTTATGGACGATTCATCCCGAATCTGTCCTCCATTATGTCACCTCTTTCTTCCTTGCTAAAGAAAGGGTCTCCTAATGTAGTCCATTGGACTCAAGAATGTCAATCCTCTTTGGATAAGGTTAAAACTATGTTTTCTACTTCACCTATCCTAGTATTGCCTTCTAAGGATAAGACATTTATTCTTCGTAGTGACGCTTCATCCACTGGGATTGGAGCGGCACTAATGCAAGAGTACTCTGGAACTCTGCATCCTGTGATGTATATTTCTCGGAAATTAAATGCCGCAGAGAAGAATTACTCGGTCCTAGACCGTGAATTATTGGCTATGGTTTGGTCAATCCTTAAACTGCAAAGATTTCTTCTGGGCGCGCATTTCATTGTGGAAACTGACCAGAAAGCTCTTACGGCTATTCAGAGTAAAAATCTAAAGAGCGCGAGATCAACGCGATACGCGATTGCTCTACAGCCATTTCATTTTTCGGTGCGAGCTATCCGTGGGTCAGAAAATGTGATGGCAGATATTTTGTCTAGATGCCCACATGATTCATAACTGTTATACAACTTTGATACAGTTGTTTCTATGTTGAAATGTGTACACATATGTAATATATCATATATTGATTGTAACACTACTTAGCGGTTCATTGATATTTATTCACCGCTGATCTTTCAATGTTTTTCGTCTTTGATGATCATGATGTTAAGATATCTTAGATGAAATTTATGTATAAACTAATGTGGAAATTGTGTCATTGCTAATATTGTAGTATGCGTTGGTGACACCTCTCTGGAAATTTGAATACTTAGAGAAGTACCTTCTCTAAGGTCATAAAACTTATGCTTATCATCTGCGCATTGTTATTGGTGCGTTGTGAGCCTATTGTATGTTGCTCCTAGATGTGTTTCAAAAAAAAAAAATGTACCATTTTTTTTTTTTCCCGAGGGGTGTGGTAATCTGTTGCGTGCATATTTTGACGCACATATTACAAAAATCGATATGGCTATTTAATATGGAAAAGATATAGACATTCATTCATTTGTGTATGAAAATGCTGTCTATGGGGAAAGCGAGATAAACCATGTTTGATTCACACTTTTGATTATAGGAGTAATCGTTCTGGATATTGATCCGGCGCAAGGATATTGCTCTTATATTTGTACTTATTTTTTAGGGCCAGAAAATAGATTAATTTGCTTATTATGTTTATGGCCTGAATTCATATGTATTACATATTATTAGTACAAGTAGAATCAGTCCTATATTGTATATTTTGGAAGGGTAGGTGGGACTAGATTCTTGTTATTCCGGTCTAGCGGAAGTATGAGTTGTCTTGACAAGTCGTGATGAGTTCCGATGTACCGTGATAATGGCGGGTACGCACTTTTCAAAGGGCTGGTAGATTCTTAAGGAAATATGATTCATGAAGTGGTTTTCTTCTAAAGGAGATGGTATCTCTACTATAGTTTATGTTAGAGACTCTCCTAAGGTACGGTACAATGTATAATTCGGACTCCATGTATTGCCAGACCCTATTTTGATGATCTCATGTCGATTCGACCTAGATGGAACATTGTGCTTCGTATCGCTAGGGTCGTGTTTTGTATCGACAAAGATGACAGACTTTCCTACAGCGGTTATGGCTACGTGAATTAACCTGATCACCGTAGAGCTGTATGGGAACATTTATGAAATCATTTATATACCCATTATAAATTAACTCTGGCTTATATTCTCCTTCCTATGAATGAGTGAACGACAACTCAGGGAGGCGGCCATGTTAGATTTCGGTCATCATATGTTTTGATCACTGCCAAGAGAACAGATTATTTATCCTATTATCGGACAGTGACAGGGAGATCTCAATCTTGCTAGAAACCCCCTCTTTCGTGGTTTCATAATATATGCTACAAACTATGGACGTCAAGTAACTTTAGTTATTTACCGATCTGCCTTCACTGACGCGTTTAGTCAGATAGGGGGATGCGGCCATAATGTATCATGACAATTGAACTTTTGATGTACTGCCCATTATTTCTGAATGTGTCATGACTTCAGATCTGCTATGTATACCTACAAATTGATATGTCAACATACCATGATGTACTCGTATGTCCCAGTGTGTACGTCTGAATAAATTGAGTAAACAAAGATTTCAGCAGTCTGCATTGGTGCCTTGTAGACACAAGTGTATGAGTGGTTATATTGGTCAGCACACGAACAGTACACCATTCGCGGTAATCACACTCTACACTTCTACTTCATACATACACCATCCTGCGTCGGTTGGAGTGACCAAGTTTAGGGCCTGCTTCCCCTGGAGCCTTTGCCTTCCCTAACTCAGGACTAGGGTGAGTTACCCATTTACAGCTGGGTAGACTGGGGGCATGCCTGATCTCAACAACACACCACTCTTCCTTACAGAGCATACAGACTGACACTTTACAGAGTGGAAAGAAGAAAAGAAACTTTACACCATGTTAATACACCTTTCTTTTCAGGACAAGTTAAGGTATGCATGCTTCAGAATCCAATTCCAGATCTGATGTTGGAACGCATCCATGGTAGTAAGGATTGTTCCCCACAGGAAATTGAGGAATGGGAATTAAAGAATGTGCAATCTTATTGCAATGCTAACGCTGTCATTGCAACAGCTACATTACGGGCCAACAAAATAAATACATGTGGCACAGTTTTCTCCAATTTCAGTCTAAGTACCATTCTGGAAATCGATGAGGAGAAGGATGAGACTCTCCTACAGGAAAAAAATGATGCTAAACTACCAGCCCATCCAGGGAAGATTATAGAATCATTTCGAGGCAGATATGCCTTTTCTCGAAAGAGTGCCGCCAAGTCGGAAGATAGATGTTGGCGACAGGATCATATTAACAGTGATCTGAATAAAATTGTCGAAAGTGGGACAAGAAAAGATGCCCCGAACAAGGGTAATGATGGTGGAGTTCTTATGAACTTAACTAATAAAATTAGGACAAATAAATATGTCAATCACTATGAGACATCATCTCAAAAGACTACCAGATCCAAAAGATTAAATAGAAGAACTATTTATCATGTTAGTGACACTGATCCCACTTACATTGGGAAGGTTGCATATTCTCGCACCGTGTTAGTGCGCAATCTGCCACAAGGTACCAGATGGCAGGCACTTAGTAATTTCTTTAATGACACGGCAGACGTTATGTTTGTACAGTTGTTGTCACCTATCAATGACAGGTATGGTGAAGCTAGGGTTACATTTCGTAACAACAAAGATGCTCGGATGGTGATCGAGCGTGATAATGGTGTTTATTTTCACCACCATTCTTTGAGATTGAAATTAGTACCTGATTCTGCGTCCCGCAGATAACAGGGTACTGTAACCATATTCGTCACATCTTTGATGACTTAGCACTTGTCGGTCATCATTTCTTGTTTTTTTTAATCATCTATCCTAATATAGATTGATTTATTGATTTTTTTTTTCTTCTCGAAAAAACATTTTTGATTCTTAACATCTTTAAATTTGTAAACGTTTTCTGTCTTATTTGTTTTACCATGCCTACAAGAGACAGTAAGTTGTTTAAATGTCTCAACTATGCTCAGCCCCATACAGCATAGATTTATTTGTCATCCATCACGGCTGTCTTGTCATCTTTATTAAAGAAGAACATGCCATTAAGGATAAATTGGACAGACGAATGTGACAAAACTTTTCGCACTATCTTGAACATTTTTTCATGCCCACCTGTTTTAAGATTATCAGATGCCTCTAAAAAGTTTGTTCTACGTACAGATGCGAGTAATTACGGACTCGGGGCTTGTCTACTCCAATATCATGATGATATCCTTCATCCTGTACTATATATCTCACGCAAGCTGAAACCTCCGGAGACTAAATATTCGACTGTAGACCGAGAACTGCTCGCCGTGATCTGGGCAATTAACAAACTCGAAAAATTTTTTGCTGGGATCACCATTTCTGATCCAGACTGATCAGAAATCTGTGGCAGCATTACGTCGTTCAAACCATAAAAGTCCAAAGCTTGCACGATTTGCTATTGCGTTGCAACCATATGATTTCGAAATACAGTCGATACCAGGAACTGAGAACGTTATGGCCGACACGTTGTCCAGACATGCTACGGATTCTGAATGAATATTACTATTTCAAGAAAATTTTCTGACTAATCAAGCATTACATTTGCAATGAACGGTATTAATGCCACGTCAGAATATACAACACTTCAGTTGGACTTCCTACTTAAATGAGGACATTTCGAAATAAACTATTGTGATCAAAATATCAAGTTTTACGGATCGGTTGAAAATTTGGACTTCACTTGGACTTTGCGTATCACTCATTTCGATTGCAAAATAGTAAAAAGTAACAATCTCTGATATAAACTGGACAGATACGGTGATGACTTATTCAAATTACGTTCAAAATTTCAATAAAGGAACTAACGACGATTGGATAATCATATCAAAATTCGATAATATGAACTTTGTGTCTTAATGAACTTTCATACAAGTCATTAGGATGTAACAACGATTGGATCTTCATGTCCGATATTGTTAAATTTGCTAGCTATTAAATTAATATATAATAAAATAAAGTGGAAGTGTGATGAAATTAAAAAAAAATAAAATATACTAAGAAAAGATGAAACAAAAAAAATATCACACCAATTAATATTTTAATTATTAAGGTGATAGATATTAGATTATGATATTTCATATGAATAGTCAAAATGTATGAATTTTTTTTGTTGTTCTTTTCTTTCTGATTGCTTTAATTTAATTAGGTATCTATCCTTATACTTCATTTTCACACTCATTACTATTTTAATGTATACTTTAATATTTAGTTTTAATTGTCCGTACTTCTCAATTTTTATTTCTTTTTCTCTCTTATACTATTTCTCATTAGATATTAATTAGTTAGTACCATACGTACATATTATAATTAATTATTTTAATTTTAATTAGTTAAAATAATTTTAATAACACCTCACATTAGTTAGTCAATACATACATCAAATTAATTAGTTAATTAATTAGTGACAGTGACATTTCTTTATTTAATATAAGTTATATGTATGATATGACGTTGATTTATTATAAGATATTACTGACATGACCGCGACACTGTTCTAGATAGAACATCGTAGGCCATACGTCGGGTTTTGTTAAATTTGTGATAATTTGATTAATATTGTTCAAAAAAAATCTATCTAATAGATTTTTTTTCCCCGTCTGACAGGAAATCTGTTACGGTGTTATTTTAAATGACGGCGTCTGCTGGGGTTTAGCCGTGCGCAACGTTTAGGGGTCAATAATATTAATAGAATATGTCGATATTTTACGGTATACTGAACGCGAAATATATGCTAAGATTATGACGGATTCGCGTTGGGAAGGTCACGCTGGGTGACTTGGTTACATTGCCCTTGTTACGCTATCCGTCAAGCAGAGAAGTCGTGTCTGGTATTTCTTCCAAGGAGAGGCCTAGTATATAGCCTAAATATGAATCAATGTAGAACTCAGGGTCAGTTCGGATATTAATCTAAGTATGAGATTATTAAGTAAATTAAATGATGGAAGGAGAATCGTATTATGATTCAATTTGTAGCTGTCAAGAACTCATGCGCTCATTTCTGGCTGTTGACTACAGCAGCGCATGTACATAGCCATGATGTTCATCTGACATATTGTTTTGACACGGACGGATACTTACTGGTATTATTTGGAATTCATTGTTATGCTGAACTGTACATGAAGTTTTGTGAATGTCGGATATCGTTTATATGAACGTCAATACATGTGGACTCAGAACAGAAGGCTTGATCTTTTAATTACGTTTCGGGTTCGGTTCCACAGCTGTTAATGTTTACGTTTTTCAGCACGATAACTCTCCCACAGGAAAATCAACTAATATACAATATGCAAATCAGAACGTCGAAGGGATGTTCTGGTGGTCAGAGCTAACCATCAATAACAAACATTAACTATGTCAAGAGAGTGACTTTAATATTCAATAAATAATATAAGAACAAGGAACCGCAACACACGTCACAGTCATGTATTCCTTGCGTCTGATGATAACACTACTTTTGAAATCTTTATCTTCAAGTGGCAACTAACGCTGGCTTCAAATCGTTTTTATTACTACCATTAGTCTATTCTACCACAGCCAATCGAATTATGTTATGCCCACTTGCCTCTTTTTCAAAATAAATTACACTTTCAAAAAAAATGTAACGTCCCCCCTCTCCCAAGACTGGCAAAGTTGAGTGAGGACATCAATGCGTCTGTCTCTCTATGTCTTTTCTTTACAATATTTCTGTTACTATCTAAGCGTTTTTAATGAGAAAAGGCAATTATTGATCAGACGACTGTCTGTCATATAGTCGTTATATTTTTATTTCTCTCTTTATCATACTTTTCATTATTGCCTTTTTCCTCTTCAGTTATACAAATAACATATTTTTTTTCTCTACGGTAAGGTAATATAACATTATGGGTAGTATGATCTTCCAATGAACAAGTATTATCATTGTTTTTGTCAACTGTCCTTTCGTTTATTTTATTCTGCATCGATGTTCCTTGGGCCACCCGTTATCTATCCTTCTAAGTTTCACTTTCGCCATCTCCAGCCCTACACATTAGTGGGTATCTTCAAATTTCCAAGTTAGCCGTAATTTTTTTCTTTTCTTTAAATCCACCACCGTTTCCCCTCCCTCTCTCGTTCTTTTTCAAAATGAAGCAACGCGTTTGGATTTCATCAGAAAATACAACTTTAAAGGAAATGCGAGCTTGTCTGTGTGTTTTTACTACCGTCTCCCAATCTAAGTGTTTATACATTCAAACTACGCTACTAGTGAACAGGGTGGACAAGTGGTTTGTAGTGGATTTGCACCGCTTTTCCAAATTCTGCTAGTAGCAAAGTCAAACACTTTCGTTACCGTAAGTGATGCCCAGAACCACTGTCGCATGTCGTTCTATTAATACTTCCTCTCTCTCTGTCACTCCTCCGTTTCTCTCTCACTCTTTCTTGGAACGAAACACGCCTTGGCTGCCAAAATGTTATAGTTAATTTCAAGGACGGAGTATGAAAAGCTTGTAATATTGAGAGAGGGTACCATTCACTTTGCGTTAAGGCTTCTCAAAACCTGCGCGACTGCGGGCGATGCCGAAGACGTTGAGCACAACTCCCTATTTTATCTCTACAGTATTTGGATTTATAATCGATAATATTTTATCTATTTGATCGGGGTATCAGGGATCTTACTACATATCTCCCCACTTAAGAACATGCCTTCTGATGCAAGTTTCTGATTCGTGATACACATAGATCAAATTAGCTCACTAGGCTTTTTGAATATCCTGATTTTCTTCAAAAGGGTGCCTATTCAAGAAATCTGCCCCCACATTTTGCGAACCAGGAATGTATTGAATAGTAAACGAATAAGGTTGGATGAGCAATGACCACCTTAATAAACGAGCATTTCCATGTTTGGCTTGTGCCAAAAATACTAAAGGCTGGTGATCTGTTTGTACCACGAATTTTCTACCATAAAGATAGATCTGGAACTTCTTTATAGCCCAGACTAAAGCCAGACATTCTTTTTCACTTGTTGAATAGTTTTGTTCCGCTTTGTTTAATTTGCGGCTGGCATAAGCAACTGGGTTCAATTCCCCATCGGGTGAAGTGGTCCTTTGTAACAATGTGGCCCCTAATCCCACGTTACTTGCGTCCGTTCTTACCACAAAAACCTGACTCAAATCAGGTAATTTCAATATAGGCTTGCTGGTGAGTTTTTCCTTTAACTCATTGTATGCTAATTCGCACTGTGCCGACCAATTAATTTTATCAGGTTGTCCCTTACGCGTTAAATCCGTCAGAGGAGCACATATAGAGTTAAAATTTTTAATGTACTTTTGGTAAAACCCACACTGTGACACAAAGGATCGCACATCCTTCTTAGTCTGTGGTCTCGGTGCTCTCTGCAATTTCTCCAAGTTCTTGGGGTCAGGGGTCATGCTGCCCTGATGTACCGTATGTCCCAAGAATTCCAACTCCTGGCATCCAATACAACATTTTGTTGGTCTAGCAGTCAAGTTTGCCTCTCTGAGTCTATCGAATAGCATATTCAAAGAGTTAACGTGTTCTTCAAATGTTTCAGTAGCAATGAGGATATCATCCATGAAGTTCGTAATGCAAGGATTTTTCAGTGGATCCAACAAGTTTCGCATCATCCTAGAAAATACACTCGGGGCATTTTTCAACCCAAACGGCAACATGTTGAACTCATAATGACCTTCCGATGTGCTAAAGGCTAAATAAGGTCGAATCTCAGGCTTTACTGGAATCTGATAATAGCCTTTGCTAAGATCCATTTTAGAAAAATATTTTGCCTTGTTCAGCCTGGCAAACAGTTGATTAGTATCAGGTAATGGATCCACCTGACTTTCTGTGACAGCATTCAGTTTCCTGTAATCTATGCACAGTCTATGTTCCCCAGATGGTTTCCTCAACAAAACCACACTAGAGCTATAAGGAGATTCACTGTGAGAAATAATCCCTTCTTTTAACAGGTAATCTATCTCCTCTTTCAAAGCTTTTTCTTTTGCGAATGGGAAAGTATAGGCTCTCATACAGATGGGTGTTGGGTCTAATAGTTTCCTGTCATATTCCAAAAAGTTGGTATGCCCCGGTTTGTCCGTTAACACGTCCGTATGATTTTCCAGAACCTTTTGAATCCGCTCCCTCTGCCCTTTCGTCAAGTGTTCACTGACTTTTACCTGTGCAGCCGTTTCACAGGGTTTCAATGGGTATTCGTAAGAGGTGAGGGGTTCGTTTTTCATTTCAGTTGCGATGGCCAAGGTCATTAGATGTGTCCCTTCCTGGTTTTGTCTATCCAGATACTTCTTTAGGAGGTTCACATGATAGATTTTCTCTTTCCCTTTCTTATCTATCTTATAATTAGTTCTAGACACCTTTTCTAGAACCGTGTATGGACCTTGCCATCCGATTTGCAATTTGTTGCTGCTGCCGGGTAGTAGAAGAAGCACCTTCTCCCCCACAGCTAGCTCCCTATCCTTCGCTTTCTTATTATAGTATGCATCATGTTTCTTCCTGGCTTGTCTTAGATTATCATTTGCGAGTTTCCAGCCAGTTTTTAGACGAGTGGTCAGCTCGTTCACATACTGATTTGATGAGGTAACAGTCTCTTCTGCCTTCTCATCTGTCCACGTAATCAATAAGGCTTCCAATGGACCTTTGATTGGTCTGCCAAATAGCAGTGTTGCCGGTGCCATTCCGGTCGAATTATGTGAAACTTCCCGATAAGCAAACAACGCAGCGGGTAAGTATTGATCCCATGTATCAGGTTTTTCATGGGCCAGCTTTCGCAGGATAGAAATGAGTGTCCCGTTGAACCTTTCTACCTGGCCGTTCCCTTGGGGGTGATACGGACTACAGTAAAAGTGCTTGACTTGGAATATCCTGAAAACTTCTTCCGTTAGTCTCCCCTTGAACTGTGAGCCGTTATCAGTCAAGATTTGGTGGGGAAACCTAACCTTGTGAATATCGTCAGTAATGCCTCTGCCACATGCTTCGAGTCGATTGATGACAAGGCTACCGCCTCTCCCCACATAGAACAAGTGTTCACCAGAGTAAGAATGTAACTGTTTCTCCTCTTGGTACGTGTGAGAGGTCCCACTATATCCACTGCAACTCTTTCGAGAGGGGTCCCCACTATGGGCATCTCCCCTAAGGTTGCAGGAGCAGTCCAATGTTTTGGAGCTACCCTTTGGCATTCTGGACAGGATTTGACATATCGTTTTATATCTTCCGTTATTCCTGGCCAGAAGTAATGACAAGCTATACGCTGTCCTGTGACGCTGATCCCCATATGACCACTGAAGGGAATCGCATGTCCTAACTCCATCACTTTCTCCCTATATGAAGTGGGAAGTACCAGCTGTCCGTGACCATTGGAACTAGTTCCAGCCTTCCTATAGATCAGTTTATTCTTCATATAGTAGTCTCCTTTGTTTGGAGGTGTATGGCATTTAGGCAGTTTCTTGAAACACGGCTTGAGTGACCTATCCTCAGCCTGTGCCTTCCTCGTCTCCTCTGGATGAGTATTTATTGGATTTTCTTCCTCCTTCCTTGACTGTGACCTGGTCTGTACTGTTGCCATGACCACAGGTCTTTTGGGATTTCCCAAGAAGACGTACCTACACCCCAATATCAGAGGGTAGATTGGTTCGTTTATCACTGCTGCTCTAATCACTCCTTCCACATAGCGAGTTTTTACACTTATTCTGGCAATGGGAAGTGTCATGGTTGCTACGTCCTTGGTTGCCCCTTGGATCTCCACTGTTTCCGTGGTGTATTGATCTGGGTGCACCAGGTGAGAGCTCACGACTGAGTCAAAATCCAATCCTGTATCATAAAAGCACCTAATGGTGGCCCCGTTGCATACAACATCTTCACAAACTGGGGGGTGATAAGGTTCCTGCTGTCCAGCAGGTTTGTCCTTTAATCCCTTGTTCCCCGTTTTCATTGCAGCGAAGTGAGGAGGTTTCTTTTTACAGTCTTTGGTGTCATGATTGTCCCTCTTACACCATTTACACCATTTCCTTTCTTGGTTGAAAGGTTTTCTTTCATTGAATTGCGGTTTCCTATCTCGTTGGTCATACTTTGGCCTATCATAGTTGGGTTTACCTTTGTTGTACTTGTCCGTAATATCAAATTTATTTTGGTTTTGGTTTTGGGGGCCTTTATTATGTTCTAATTGCTTCTTCTTCATTCCTGCTATCTCAGACTGGGCTGCCTGATATCGTTCAGCCACAATTAGGATCTCCCCCAGTCTCTCAGCACCCTGTTCCGTGAGAAATTTTCTCAAGTCTGGAGCCATAGACTCTCTTAACTGCTCCATCATAATCATTTCCTTTAAATCTTGGGTTTTCCCCAGAGCAGTCCATTTCTCCAAGTATGTCTCCAGGTGTGCAGAGAACTGGTGGTAAGTCTCCCCAGTAAGTAGTTTAGCATTTCTAAATTTCTTTCGATAAAATTCACTATTCTTCTCATACCTAACCAAGAGAGCCTGCTTTAGAATGTCATAGTCTTCCTGATCTTCCTTACTCAACTTTGAAAATACCTCATACGAGGTTCCCCTAAGCCCTTGGGATATTTTCAGACTCCACTTTTCTTTTTCCAACCCATACGTTGTAGCTAGTCTCTCAAATCTACTTAAAAAGGACTCTATGTCATCATCTTTTTCGACAAAAGGGTCTAAATGAAACCCCATGGCTGAGTTGGAGGCCACCTGGCTTGCAGCAGAGTCGGAGGTGGATGGGCTGTTACCATTTTCTGGAGCATGGCCTTGTAACTCTAACTCCCTTAGTCGTAGCTCATGTTCCCTCTGTAATCGTTTTTCCTCCTTTTCAGCCTCCATCTGTAATCGTTTTTCCTCCTTTTCAGCATCCATCTGCAATCGTTTTTCCTCCTTTTCAGCCTCCAATCTCTCTTCTTCCCTTTCTGCCTCCAATCTCTTCTCCTCCATCTTCAACCCTTTTATTTCAGCCTCCCTATCAGCTTCTAATTTCTTAGCTTCCCTAGCATCTTCTAATAGAATTCTTTTTTCCTCTGTTAATCTTCTATCTTCTCGTTCAATAAATTTATCACACTTTGCTGTTACGTATGCAATCAGACCTTGCCCCTCCATTCCCATTTCCTTCGCAGACTGCACAGCAGCCGATCTGAATTTGGCCAAGTCCGCCATCCTATTGCTAGTACTAAATATGATTAACTAATCAAAATAGCCAATAAATATTTCTAATTAATTAAATAATAATGGGCAATGATATTTCACTTAACTCTCCACACAGCTTAATATTATAAATTTTGAAATCCCGGAGCGAGCGTCCCCAATATATGTGGTGGGTTTTGATGTTACTGAGATAAATATTACTTGTCTACAGAGTGAGGTCAGCTATGCAAGTCTCTGAGTCTAATAGTTGATGATGCTTGTTCTCAGGGTACCTGACTGCTACCACCCTACGACCTCAATCTGCGATATATTTTGAGCCTACTTTTATGTAAAGGTGTCTGGTTGTTATCTGGCTAGATGTCTAGGGTAATGTGCTATATGATGTAGAGAGAATGACAACAACCACTAATGTAACTCAATGAAAATGATTAAACAAATCAATGGTTAAAGTTTGAGTAACAATTTTTTACAATTTTAATTTCCTGTACCTCAATTTCTTGGGTACAGGAATGTTTAAAACTCAAAATAGAATGGAAATGTATTTACAGTAATGTGAATTTAAAAAGACAACTTGTCTAGTTATATTATGAAAATGTCTATGACTTGGAATGTCCTGGTAAAGCACTAAATTCTATAAAGGGTCACTCTTATGAGGAACGATTGTGTTCATTACCTCAAGAACGCTGTGTTGATTTAATACTGGAGAGATTATGTCAAGTGAAAAATCATGAACCCTTGGATGGTTCTTATCTTCAAGTCCTGGAGCACTGTGGTCTTTCTTCCACAACGATAGTCTTCACGACTGCAAAGTTTAGACACTGCTACAGCACTCTTCAGAGTTTTGGGCAATCAGATACTTATTGCCTCGAACGTGCAGATTCAATAATTCTTGTATGGCTCACTGAATGTTTCAACATGGAACCCTGAAAATAAGAGGATTAAAGCTTCTTCAGTATTTCAAACATATCTCTCCTTCCCTAACCAACTAAGCATTATCGACAGTTTCAAGATCAGTTTCTATGGCTACATAAATAGCTATCGTTCCTATCTGATGGGGTGACAGCTTCATACTCAGGTAAATTTCAATCATCAGTTTGATACATTCCTTTCATAGGAAAATTATAGTTAATTTTATGAAGTCATGTGAAAACACTGAGACTTGCTGAAGACGGCCAGTGGTTTTCTGGCCTTCCAATCATAATAATGTCCTATTTTATTTCCAACTATGTCTTTTCATTCTCTCCCAAAGTTTAAGTAAGCCTGCCTGGCTTTTAAAAGAAATGGTAATCTTCCCTAATAGCACTTGTGGCATAACACAAAGTGTTGAGTTTGGCGCCTTTCTGGTTTTGCCTCTACCCGTCAATACTGCATACACATTCAATAATACAGATACATCTCAATAATAATGTTTATATAAATGTTTATCTTACCGCATCAATGAAATAATGCACAATTTGTAGGTTAACCGGCGATCAATGGTCACACTAAGGTCGCCACTGGTGCAGAACAGCGAAGGCAATGGTCATGTATTCCTTGCGTCTGATGATAACACTACTTTTGAAATCTTTATCTTCAAGTGGCAACTAACGCTGGCTTCAAATCGTTTTTATTACTACCATTAGTCTATTCTACCACAGCCAATCGAATTATGTTATGCCCACTTGCCTCTTTTTCAAAATAAATTACACTTTCAAAAAAAATGTAACGTCCCCCCTCTCCCAAGACTGGCAAAGTTGAGTGAGGACATCAATGCGTCTGTCTCTCTATGTCTTTTCTTTACAATATTTCTGTTACTATCTAAGCGTTTTTAATGAGAAAAGGCAATTATTGATCAGACGACTGTCTGTCATATAGTCGTTATATTTTTATTTCTCTCTTTATCATACTTTTCATTATTGCCTTTTTCCTCTTCAGTTATACAAATAACATATTTTTTTTTCTCTACGGTAAGGAAATATAACATTATGGGTAGTATGATCTTCCAATGAACAAGTATTATCATTGTTTTTGTCAACTGTCCTTTCGTTTATTTTATTCTGCATCGATGTTCCTTGGGCCACCCGTTATCTATCCTTCCAAGTTTCACTTTCGCCATCTCCAGCCCTACACATTAGTGGGTATCTTCAAATTTCCAAGTTAGCCGTAACTTTTTTCTTTTCTTTAAATCCACCACCGTTTCCCCTCCCTCTCTCGTTCTTTTTCAAAATGAAGCAACGCGTTTGGATTTCATCAGAAAATACAACTATACAGGAAATGCGAGCTTGTCTGTGTGTTTTTTTACTACCGTCTCCCAATCTAAGTATTTATACATTCAAACTGCGCTACTAGTGAACGCGGTGGGCAGGTGGTTTGTAGTGGATTTGCACCGCTTTTCCAAATTCTGCTAGTAGCAAAGTCAAACACTTTCGTTACCGTAAGTGATGCCCAGAACCACTGTCACATGTCGTTCTATTAATACTTCCTCTCTCTCCGTTACTCCTCCGTTTCTCTCTCACTCTTTCTTGGAACGAAACACGCCTTGGCTGCCAAAATGTTATAGTTAATTTCAAGGACGGAGCATGAAAAGCTTGTAATATTGAGAGAGGGTACCATTCACTTTGCGTTAAGGCTTCTCAAAACCTGCGTGACTGCGGGCGATGGCGAAGACGTGGAGCACAACTCCCTATTTTACCTCTATAGTATTTGAATTTATAATCGATAATATTTTATCTATTTGATCGGGGTATCAGGGATCTTACTACATACCGGTATAGGTAAAGGTACATCCTGAAAAGAAGACTCTTTTTCATGAAATACCGATAAAGCGGTATAATGATGAAGGTGTAGGATCGTCAGTTGCTTGGAACACTGACTGAAGATAGTCAGGATGAGAGTGAAATTCCTTTAACATATTTATGTGAAAGGTTTTATGTTTGCCCATGATATCGACAATATAATCAACATCAGAAATTCTGGAGATTATTTTGAAACGGCCTTTCCAGGCAATGAGTAAACGATTATCTTTACGAGGGAGTAATACATAGGCCTCGTCACCAGGAAAAAGCTGGCAAAGTCGTCGATATCTATTAACAGATAGTCGAGCTTTTTCTTTAGCTGATTCAGATGATGTGGTAGCCAACCTACATGCATCTTTAATTTTTTTCCTCAAATAAATTACATACTCATAAGAGGATTGAGTGTCATTTGAAATATCCTCTTCCGTAAGTAGGTCGTGAAGTAACGACATAGGACACCGAAGACGAGTTGAAACGGTGAAAAACCTGTAGCTTCATTTTGCACCTCTCGATAAGCAAAGAGAGCAGCAGGTAGCACTCTGTCCCAATCTTGAGGGTGATCCTCAGTAATTTTACCCAATAACTGTTTGAGAGTCCTATTTTGACGCTCAATTAAACCGTTCGACATTGCATGATAGATTGAACTAAGAGATCTATCAATGTGTAGCATAGACATGACTTGAGACATAGCTTCAGAAACAAATTGAACACCATGGTCAGATAATATGTTACGTGGAAAACCCAAACGTGAAAAAATTAACCATAGTGCATCTGCAACACTATCAGATGAAGCATTCTTTAGAGGTATAGCCTCAGGCCAACGAGTACACATATCAATACAAGTGAGAATATGTGTATGTCCTCTTGCAGAAGGTTGGATAGGACCAATAATGTCAATTGCCATTTTCTCAAATGGTCGAATTGGAATGTCAGCAGCTTGAATAGGAGCTGCGTGGTATAGACCACAATTCTTAACTTCTTGACATGTAATGCAGGAACGACAGTAAATATTAACATCTCTATGGACGCCTTGCCAATAGAAAGCAGATAGCACTCTAGATTTGGTGCGTGAAAAACCCATGTGTCCTGCACATTGAGAGTCGTGGGCATGACGCAATATACGAGCTCTCATAGTAACAGGTACTAAAATTTGAGAACGTACGGATGACGCCGTATCATGTACCAATCTCACTAACACACCATTCTTCAGTACAAAACTATGTCTAAAGTTTGTATCTGTGTGTGTAGTATTCTTAGCTAATTGAAAAAATTTATTTAATGAAGTATCATTTTGTTGCAATGCTATAAACGACTCACGTGATATTAGAGAGTCAACATCATCATTATTATTAACAGGAGGTATAGCTGGTCCACTTTGCAACATATCATTAGCTTGCGCTCTAGTGACAACTGCATTTGCAGAATGCATATGTGGTTTTTCCCACGCAGCAATTTGCTGTGGTGTACACTCTTTAAACCCATGTACGCGACCAATTACCAAGTCACTAATTGGTGCTGGAAGAAGACAGGCATGTATTTTCCCTGTAAAAAAATGGTGTTTCAATATTAATGATTGTTGTTGGAAAAGTCTCAACTGTGCCTCCGAAAGTGACACACTTCACAGTTTTCCCTGTTGCACTTGACGGGTCGATCAAGGACTGTCTGACGCCAATGGTGCTGCAACCTGTATCGAAAAGAACAGAGACAGCAATTCCGTTAAGAAATCCATTATGTAACTTAAGAGATCCTGTTCCATTATGTGTGGAAGCCGACATTGCCGTAGACATCGCAGGAAGGCTTGGCAACACATGTCCGCAACTGAGCGTCGTGATCGCCTTGGGCTAGAATAAAGTTGTGCATTCATGGCAAAATTTAGCCTGCTCAAAATCAAGAGAACATGAAGATGCATTATGAGAAGTAATATCTGTATCCTGATTTAAACTAACCTGTGTATTCTGCAAAGCAGAATTTGTCTGATGATGCGATCTACCGTTTGAAGATCTATCTCTACCACGAGATCGATTTCGACTATTGTCTCTAAAACTGCTATAATTATTACCTGTATTGGGATTACAATTTTAGTTAGCTCGCCAATTATTGTTATGACTATAGTCCCTTTGACCATATTGTTTGTTTGGTGAAAAATGTCGGTTATTAGCAAAATTCGATCTGGATTGCCAGTTATGATTGTAATTATCACCTTGATAATTTCCAAGATAATTCCTATTAAAATCATGTGATCTGTGAGACTGACCCCAATTTTGTTTATCTGGAGATCCATGTCGACATGATTTCGCTTTAAAAGAATTGTAATTCTTGTAATCTCCCTTTTTAAAGTTCCGATCATTGCTGAGAGAACGATGACGGAAATATTTTCCTTGTTGCACGGCAAATGCAACAGGCAATTCGTCTTTGACAAGAGAATAGCTAACTACCATGTTTGGATGTGCAGTACAATAATTTCTACAGTTCTGTTCCATTTCATTCATATTTGTTGGTTTACGTTCATGTAAGAATGAAAGAAATAACGGGTTTACCGAAGATAAGACCTTATCAGTCAGTAATAAGTCTACTAGAGCATCATAAGAACGTTCTATTTTTGATAGCTCAACGGGGAGTAAGGGTTGCTATAGGTCTCATTAAAAAAATGAGAAATGCCTGCAACCAAGCCAACCGTACCTTCACGCGTGGTCCAGTACTTGGACCCGGTGCTCCCTGTTTCTACCAACACGGATATGGCGAATGGCGAGCATCTGGCGCCAACAAACCAGACCCCCAGAGTCTATTGGGGTAAAACAATAGGCTATGGGGGAGGTAACCCTACAGAAACCTCTGGCAGAGCAAGTCCTCCATCAGATGCGGCCGATGCTGGGCCCACTGGCGCGTGGACACGTCCCGATCCCCATCGAGACTTGCCCGGGGAGCCCACCCCGGCTCAAAAAAGCAGAGAAGGCCACTCTCCAAACCTCCGATGTCTTGCGGGCAGTGTTAGGAAATGCAAGATCATGGACAGGAAGACTCCACAACTTCCCCACTGACGACACGCCCACGACGACCGCTGCGTCAATTGGCTGTGTGTGGTGTACCCGGAAACGGGGCCTCCCAGTACTGAGGCACAGTTAAGTCCCCGATGTCACTTATCGGTGCAGAGTTGAGAGAGATGACTGAGCATCACAATCCCCCCTGTGTTGCAGCATGATGAGAACCCAGCATTGCACACTGAGCTTGGGGGGATCACTTGGGCACCAGACTTAATACTGGCTCTTGACTGGATGGCCGCATGCAGGAGATTTCTACAATGGAGGGATGGCAGGTGGTGGGTATCTGGAAGTGGCTCTGTGCAGGACGTGAGGATTCCTAGGGAGAGCCCAGAATCAGAGCACAGCATTGTGCAAGCTCTGCATAGTTGGAGAGCCCCCCTGGATGATGGGGAATGCACAGTATGCCACCCCACCTATCCCCAACTGCTAACTTAGAACCAGAAGTGGGGTCCTCTGTATGAGTGCCAGGCCAGGATAAAATGACTGGGAAAGAGACTGGAGCTCAGAACTCCCTAACTCAAAGTTGCAGGATAGCAGAAAAGCCACGGGAAAGACTGGCCTATTTTGAAGATAATGCACCCATATTTTCACCATACGAGCTCGGACGCCGCCTCGGTAAACAAGGTCCGCGCAGAGCAGTGACACCCCCAGGCTGCTTGCGAATAGTCTACTACTGGGAACATAAACAGATTAGGGATGAGCCCACTCTCCCGTTGAAGAGGTGCTAAAGTCGTAGATACTGGGCCAGAAGGCGCACCGGAAACCACAGTATCACGCAACTCGCTTTTTTCTATGGATGAGTACACCGTCAAATAAATCTCGTACTAATGCTCGCCCCGTGGAGCTCCATCAGGCAGGTGCAGTGCCGGGCTCTGAGCCTCGACAGAGCCCACCCTCAGCTACTGGAGGACCCTCTAGACCGTCTTGTGGAGTCAGCAGATGGTGGAGGAGAACTACTGACCGAAACAAAACAGAAAAAGAGAAACCCAGAGTGCCACTTGTCATGATGCACTGGAATGCAGAGGGAGTGAACAGCAAGCAGGCTGGATACAGCAAAAAGACAGAGCTGGAAAACATCTTGTATGAGAAGCAAGTCAGTGTTTGCTGTATCCAAGAGACTCACTTGAAAGCAGATCAAACCTTTAAAATAAGGGGATATCAATGCTTCAGATCCGACAGACAAGATAGACGAAAAGGAGGAGTACTTACTCTTGTAAGGAATAACATTCATGCACACGAAAGGAAAACCTACATGGATGGAGCAGAATATCAGCTGTTGCAGATTAAGGTAGACAATATGGAAATAGAACTCCTGAACTATTACTGTCCAAACAACAAACCCCTGAGTCTCAGCTCTATACAGGTACCAGCCACCAACTTTATAGCAGTTGGAGACTTTAATAGCCACTCCCAGAGCTGGGGCTATAACCATCTAGATCACAGAGGTGAAGAGGTTGAAACATGGCAAGATGATCACTCTCTAATCCTAGTCTATAATGCCACAGATACTCCTACCTTCTACTCCAGAGGATGGCACACAACTTCAACACCAGATCTTGCCTTCGCCACCCCAGATATAGCTGGATCTATTAGTAGAGAAGTAGGAGACCAACTAGGGGGAAGCGACCATCGCCCAATCTTTCTTACTGTCCAGAGTGTAACTCTCAGTACAGGCCCAGCCATTACAAGATGGAACTACAAAAAAAGCCAACTGGGGTTTATTCGGGCATCAGGTGAACACGCTGCTGTCTGCCCTCAAGGTACAGAACAGAGACATTAATGAAGTGGTAAAAGACTTCAACAGATGCATACTACAAGCTGCAAAAGAAACCATTCCCAAAGGATGCCGGTGTAACTACACACCATACTGATCCAGCACACTCCAAGAACGTCAGGAAGCTATGGACAGGGCTAGAAAGGACGCAGAGTCTCAGCCTTCACTTGAAACTCACAACAAATGGAAAAAGGCTGTAGCAGAGTTTCAGAGAACAAAGCTAGAAGAAAAACGGAAAAGCTGGAGAACTAAAACGGCATCGCTGAACCATGAGAAAGACGGCAAGAAACTTTGGAGATTAGTCAAGTCTCTAAATGAAGAGCGTTCCTCACCTAGGCAGACTATCACATTGGATGAAGGTGGCAAACTTCTCAGAGGAAAACAAGCTGCAGACCTGTTTGCTAGAAGATACAGTTCAGAAAGCAACTTACCCATTAACATAGACCAACAGAGAGAGATAAGAAAAGAAATACTGGCAACCATGGGACAGACAGATACTCCTGCCCCAATGAGGGAACCCATCACACTAGGAGAACTAAAGAACGCTATTTCCAAGCTTAAGTTCCAAAAGTCACCCGGCCCAGACAAAATCAGCAACGAAATGATAGTAAATCTGAGCTCAGCAGCAAAGACAAAACTGCTTGAGATATTCAACCACAGCTGGTTGAAAGGAACGGTACCCCACGTATGGAGAGAAGCCATCACAATACCCATACTAAAGAAAGGGAAATGTAAGACCGAGGCTGCAAGTTACCGGCCAATCAGTCTCACAAGCTGTGTTGGGAAGACTATGGAGCGAATAGTCAACCACAGATTGAAATGGTACTTAGAGTCTGAGCAGATCCTGGTGCCGGAACAAGCTGGATTTAGAGAATGCTACAGTATAGAAGACCAAGTTACTTACTTGTCTCCAGCCGTAGAAGATGCCTTCCAGGAGAAGAAAAAGGTCCTAACGATCTGGGTCGACTTCAAGCAGGCCTTCGACAAGTTGTGGAAAGATGGCCTTATTGCAAAACTTAGGAGAAGTGGAATCCAAGGCAACATGATGAAATGGATCCAGTCATACTTGCATAACAGGAGAACTAGAGTCACTCTTGACGGTCTGCAGAGCAGAAAAGTGTTGCTCTATCAGGGGGTACCTCAAGGAGGAGTAATTTCCCCAACACTTTTCCTTGTTTACATCAATGACCTGGTGAAAGATCTCCCCGCAGGAGTGAAAGCTGCCTTATATGCAGATGACCTAGTACCCGGGTGCACTGATGAAAACATCACCACAGCAAATTATAGAATTCAGCGGGCAGCAGACATGCTAGTGTCATGGGCAGAGAAATGGCTTATCACAATAAACACAGACAAAACCTCCACAACACTGTTCTCCCTCGCCCCCAAGGACAAAGCAGCTAACATACACCTAGGGACAACCGTGATCAAGGAAGAAAGCTACCCCACCTATCTTGGGGTGACATTTGACCAAAGGCTTACATGGAATAAGCATATTGAAAATGCAGAAGGAAAGGCCCGAAGACGACTAGGCATACTCAGAAAATTAGCAGGTACCAACTGGGGAGCAAATGAACGAACTCTAAAGAAGATTTACAATGGAGTAATAAGACCACACTTAGAGTTTAGCTCAGCAGCATTTTCATCAGCTGCTAACTCACATCTGCAGTCTTTGGACAAGGTGCAAAATCAAGCTCTCAGGCTCATTACAGGAGCCATGAAAACTACACCAATATCAGAGATGCAGAAGGCTGCTGGATTACAGACATTGTCCCATAGAAGAGACACCAAAAACATGATACAGATGGAAAAGTACAACAGTATGCCAACGCACCCAATGAAGGCAAGACTAGATGATCTGGCATTGGGACGTCTAAAGCGTAGCAGCTTTGTGCATCGGGGAAAAAGACTTAAAAGACAGCATCAAGAAGACCTATCCATGAAGACAGAACCACTGAAGCCCACCCTATACCCTGTACCATGGTAGCAGGCCAGCAGTGCCCTCCAAATTAATACATCAGTCAGTGGTCTCACAAGTGGATGTGAGTATAATGATCTGCAAAAACGAACTGCTACATTGAGTGTGATCCAAGAAAGCTATCCCGACCAATCATGGATACATGCCTATACAGATGGATCAGCAACTAATGCTGTTAGGAATGAAGGTGCCGGTATCTTTATCTCATATCCTGACAACCACTATGAGACTAGGCACATTCCCACTGGTAAATTCTGTTCCAACTATACAGCTGAGGTTCAAGCTCTAGAGCAAGCTGCAAATATGATTTATAACACCAACTCTGACTGCCACCAGGTAGTCATCCTCACAGATGCACTGTCTGTCCTGCAAGCTCTCAAGGGTGGTAAACTCCCGCATCTGAGAAATGAACTAAACAAGGTAGCTGCCAAAAAGAGAACCATACTTCAGTGGGTACCATCTCATTGTGGTGTACCCGGAAATGAAAAGGCAGATAAACTTGCAAAAAAGGGAGGAGAATTGGAACAAGAAGATAATGAAGTCACATACTTTGAGAAAAAGAGAGCTATCCAGACTATCAGAAGAGAACAGAACCAACCCCAAGACGACTACCACACTCTTGACCGGCAGGGACAGATAACTATTTTTCGTCTCAGGACAGGGCATAACAAGCTGAATAAACACATGCACAAGCTACGTTTGTCTGCTTCACCACTGTGCACATGTGGATTAAACTAAGGTGACCATATTTTCAAAACCCTAATCCGGGACAAAATAGTAGATTTGACCTATTTCAATGCAAAAAATCGGGACAAAATGGTAAAGAAAAGGTCAAAAGTCGGGACATGTCCCGGAAAAATCAAGTTGATGTCAATTTAAAATAATATACATTTTATATTTACATTTGAATAACATTGAATAACATACATTTTACTGTATAAGTTTAACTACTTAAACTAATAAGAGAGAAAAACATCAATAATCCTTACTTAAAGTGAAGCTGAGTTACTGTACTTTTCAGATGAGTGGATTTTTATCATTAGGTCCTTCTTTGCAAGCAGCATCTTAAAAAACTCGACACATGTTTCCTCACAGTTCACTTTGGTTGTCAACATAGCTTTCAAAGTTTCAACACCTAGCTGTGTTTTATCACTTGCCCATAAGCTGTTCATCAAAGAAAACACTCTTTCTGTGGCAGCATTTGTTCCAAGTAGACAGAAAAAAAACTCTGCCAACTTCAAAATATTTGAAAATGTCACATTATTGTTTTTGAAGTGGGAAACCATTTCAATCCAACGTTGTGGTGGCAATGTTTTTTTTTGGCACTCCATTCACTAATTTTCTGAGAAGTAACAAACTGCTTCATATAGACATATTCGTCATAAATTTCAGTTTCTGTAAAGTGGGCTGAAGATAATGTTTGAATCACTAGTGATGATGATATCTCAATATCTGCCCAAATTGGTATTCTGTTCAGCGTTACCCAGCTGTAGGATTCTAGGTCTTGAAAATTTTTTGCAGCCCATTTATTCAAATAATTGAAAGCTGTTTCATAGAACGAAGAAACGCTAGCATGAAACTTTTTCACATCCTCCTTTGGAAGTCCTTCCATTTCCAGCTTTTCAAGGATTAGCTTAACTCTTGATGGCAAGAAACAGTCTTCCAGTTTGGACTTCAAAATAGTTTTCAACCTGTTGATGCTGTCAATAACTTCAAACACAATGACCGTCTGTCCCTCTATTTTTTGCACTGCTTCGTGGAATGGAGAGGCCTGACTGTGAACAAAAACAAGCCATGCCTCAGATAGAGGATTTTCAAAGAATGTCTGTATAAAAAACTGGGCATCTGTCTTGAGATCGAAAATATGATTTTAGAGGCAGGAACATCCGAAGAACCCTTTCAACAGCAGGCAGCAGAGCAAGCCACCTAGTCTGAGCATAACCTAAGATCATCTGGAAGTCTGTTTCCACAAACTGGCAAAACTCCTTGAGTCTTTCAACTCGTACTGTGTATGATTTGAAGAGTAGATAAATTTTAGCAATAATCAGCTCGACATCAACAGGCAGTACATCTGCAGCTGTTCGAACAGTGTTGTGGAAAATATGACCTGCACACCCAACTAATATAAGACCATGTCCAAGGTTTTCTTGCAGTTTTTTGAAAACATTGTTCTGTCCTTTCCTTTCAGCACCTCCAAAATTGGAATGTGTGTTGTCTGCGCATAATCCAATTACTTTCCTGTCTAAACCATTTTCAGTTATGCAGTCATTAAGAAAACTACTTACAATATCAGATGTTTCACCTGGCAATGACTTTAACTCTAATATTTTAATTTTCACTCCATTACTGTGATCAAAGTATCTGACAAGCAAAGGAAAAATCTTGAATTCTTTGTGGTTGGATGCATCTGTCAGTACATAAATAAATTTAGACTTTTCTAGGTCACACCTTAACTCATTTAGAATATGGGGTGCCAAGACATTTCGAATAATGGCTTCTGTTTTCGTACGTGCACATGCAAATTTTGGCTCTAAAGTAACCTGAAGTAATTTTGATGTGCAATCCATAGACCTGAAAGTATGATTGTGTAGCACTGTATGGTATGCAAAGGCGCCTTCTATAGCAGCTAATTGCTCTTCTTGGTCACCAATTTTATCAGCTCTGAAGAAAGTGGTTAACGACGAGCTTGATGCAGCTGTAACGACGGCTCTCTTATGTTTCTCACTGCTTATATGGTTCTTAATATCACCACGTCCACTATGGCTTATCGAAAACCCGGAGGCACATCGTACATTGAAGTTTGATGTACTCTTTTTAATAAACGGATATTCCTTTTGTAAATCTTCATTGAAACTGCATTTACGCTTTGGTACCATTTTCATACAACAATAACAAAATATGCACAAATAGTTCACCGTTTAAATTAAATAAACGTTTACCGTACGCAAAATCTTGGTACTTTACCACTACCTAAAATTTCAAATAACTGCGAATATCACATTGGAACTACAAAACTAATTCGCGGTCCTGACAACCTCTTGTGCTGTTTCGGCGCCAGTTCACTAATAATTAAAAATTCCCTCAAGTCAGCCACGGAATAATAATTTTTTGTTTTAATCAATGAGATTTATGCCAAAGTGGCGAATTCGTCCAAAACCGGGACAAATTGGCGTCCCGGATTGCATCGAAAAAAAGTCGGGACAAATTATAAAAAATGGTCGAAAACCGGGACTGTCCCGGAAAAACCGGGACGTCTGGTCACCTTAATTAAACGAACAAACTGCTGAGCATGTTCTACAGGATTGTCCTCTGTATGATCAGTTAAGAAAGATATACTGACCCAATGACTCAACACTAAACTCAAAGCAATATGGAGCTAAAGAAGAACTTCAAACAACAGTCGAATTCATCATGAGAACTCGTCTGACGGTGTAAACATCAAATATGCGATCGCAAGAAGAAGAAGGATAGCTCAACCCATCGGTCGAATGTAAGACGTATGAGTGAGATAAAGTCACCAAAAGCCTTTCCACTTTCAGGTTTTAGAGATTTAAATTTTTGTCTATAACCATCTTCATTAAATTTGAATTTTTTAAGCAATGCAGTTCTGACAATATTGTAATCAATTTTGTCAGTGTCTTTCAACAGATTAAATACTGATAATGCATCACCTGTAAGTAATGACAATAAGTGTGCGCAAAACTGTGATTTGTCAATCTTATTTCCTTCGCATATTGTTTGAAATCTATCCAGGTAAAATAGTATGTCATCTGAATGCTGTTTAAATACTGGCAATTTTAAGTTTACATGCTTAATACTGTCTTTGTTAGAAGAGTTGTGAACAAACTGAGCATTTTGAGCATTACGTTCATTTGTTAATCTAAATTTTTCAAGTTCCAGTGCCATCAATTTTTGTTCATGTTGTCTTCTATTTTCATTTTCAGCGGCCTCAAGCTGAAACCTTCTTTCGTTTTCAGCAGCCTCAAGCTGAAATCTTTTTTCATTTTTTGCCGCGGCTAATTTCCTATTTTCAATTTCTAATTGAAGTTTTCTTTCATTTTCTTGAGCAGTTAATTTCTTATGTTCCATTTCCATCTGAAGTTTTCTTTCATTTTCTTCAGCGGCTAATTTTCTATTTTCAATTTCCAATTGAAATGTTCTTTCATTTTCCTGAGCAGCTAATTTCTTACTCTCAAGTTCCATTTCTATTTTTTTTTCTTCCAACTTCTGAGCCTTGTCATATTCGACAAGTGCGAATTGTTTGACTTCCTCATGAGTCATACTAAGAGCTTTAGCTTGCTTAATAAAATAATCTAAAGTAGCCATTATGACCAATGTGTTTGTAATCTTCCTTACTTAGAAAGATTTTATCAAATGATTTAAAATTTATTACTCTCTTATAAGTGCACTAAGTTCCTGTCCATAGAACTGCACAAAATACTTGCTAATTATCAATAATGTTATTAATTAAATAATCAAATTATGCATTAAAATATTATCAGAGTACAAAAGAAATAGACAATGTGACAATAGCGACAAAGACAAGATAAAAATGACAAATGAAAACGTTCGCAGAAATCAAACGAACCACAAAGTAGAACTAAAAAGAGAATTTTGCAAAGAATGCAATGACAACTGCGAAGAGAAAATAACAAGACAAGTAACGACACAAGGTATAAACACAAATGTTGTAAAGAAATAAACGATAGTAAGGTTGAGGGTGACGTTTACGAACAAAATACATCATACAAATAACGTACGTATAAGAAATTACTACAAAAACAATAATTAAAAACTCGACGATACAGCTAAACAGTTAGTTGTCACAGACAACCAAACGCAGTGGACTGTAAAAATCCTTCAACACATATCTGTTGGAACATCCACTTGCGGGAGGTCTGCAAAAAGGTGTCGACAAACTTCAAGAAAACGCGAATGACATAATCGTGGGCCAAGGTTAATTCATAAAGTTCAACTGTCAAGGTATTAGCCTGAAGTCGGGATCTTCATTTTTATACATCACACGGTTGACCCCTCAAGGGCAACCATCCATATTATGACTAGAAGTATGTGATTCATTAAAGAAAGTTCCATTATTAAACAGCCTCGTAAACAATCTGGTTGACGTATTTGAACGTTATACTTTAGACATCATGGTCAACCGTACATAATAAAATCCTAAGTCCATTTGACTGACCTCTCAGTAATCTGCCGAAATCCTTAGGACGGCGATTCAATACTTTATCGATGTAGTTACGTTTTTGTACTACAATTTCCTTTCAAAATAATAACAGGCTGGATTTCAAAGACTTCGCTTTATAGTTCATCCATTTCAGTACATCCAACTGAAGGGTAAACAATCCCCATGGAATGTACTGACTAGACTCAGTATAACGAAAAGACGTAGAATAAATTTATATTATTATCAACGAACTTACTGTCAAAATCATCACGGCGATGGCTTCCGTCTGGGAAGGCCGTATATAATCAATTTCAACAGAAGATAAACCCACTACATTGGGTTAGAACTAAACAGACATCAGTCTGGCATATCACAGCCCTTCATCTCTCTCAGGAGGTCACTACGTCATCTAGTGTTTAGCAACAAAACGCAGAATTACTTACGCACAAATATGTGCGCTTCCGTGCGCGATGAATTTAATTTACAAATATATTCTTACCACATATGTTGATGCGTACCCTCTTAACAGAAGTCAGACTCATGTCCACTTTACTACTGTTAAGGACCAAAAAAGGACGCAACACTAATTTTTCCCCGAGATTTCTGTTCGCTTCTGAAATCAAAGAATTATCTCCCCCTGAGTGTAGAAACATGAAAGGATTAGCTCTCTTATTGAGAGAATCTTCAAAAGGCCATTAACTGTTCCCACTTGGTTTCCACGTGTGAGCGGTCCGTTGTCGTAATACTGACAGCTCACTCGCGTGATAAACTCAGGTAAACCAACGTGATTCGCCCCCTGCTATAAGTGACAGGTTGTGAATGTTAGTAAACAAGCTCGTTTGATATGGTCAAGGAAAAAGAGGCGTGGATTAAAAGGTGAGTCAGACAGACAGAGAAATGCGTGACTTTGTTTGCAAATCTTAAGACGCTAACGGGAAGTAAGGCTGTCGGATGCTGTAGATTAGATTTCCATTACTACGTCACAATGCACATATGCATTTTAAAAAATTTAAAATAATAATAACAAAAGATACATAGAAAATACAATAATTTAAAGGAAGTCATCTCTTTGCGGACATGACAAAAAAGAGGATGAAAATTTTCCAGTTTCTCTTATTCTCTTCTCAATGCTTATTTTTGACAATTCCAGTCACAGTGGCATGGTTAAGGGAAGGCAGCTTTTCCGAATCAAATGAAACTTATTCAAATCGTATTTAAACATGCTCCAAGATAGACTCAACAGACTTGAAGTATTATGCATAAAATAAGGTGAAAAGGGGCGGGGGGGGGGGATAATACTTCGATAAAATCGTCCACGAGATCGCGGAACAGAAAGCAAGAAATATTTCTTTATAAGCAAAGTTTTGTTTTAACACGTTTTGTGTCAATACATAGCTAATAAATATAGAAAATGTTATATTTTTAATACATAATATTAGGATATAGTAGAGGTACATAATTTGAAATTGTCTCTAAGTCCCGGAGACCATCATCAGATGGGTTAAAATTGAGCCCCGCTACTGCTAAGTGCGGCTGGGGGGTGCGGGGGGTGCGTGCGTGTACGTGTTTATACCACTAGCCATAAGTATTCTACATAAAATTAGATTGTAAATACAACACTAATACATTACAGTATGTGAATAATGTCAGCCATGTCAGATACAAAAAGATTTCTAGTTACATACGGTAAACACATATATATGCGCTGAAACATAATGATTTCCAAATGCTCAATAAGTAATACACATAGGGGGAGGGGGGGGGGGATATGTTGGAGCCACTCAAAAGCAGGTGCCAGTCTATTTTGCGCTCTGGGCAAGGCTAATTACTTCCACCCCCCCCCCCCCCCCCAACCACCCACCCAACCAAAAAAAAATTGCCAACTTCAATTTTCAAAAACAGATGTCTTGTAGAAAAAATGAAAAGCACAAAACTTGAAACTGCTAAATTTATTTCAGTTGTAAGAATAAGTAATACAACAATTACTGATCATCTTTCTCAAATATACTGTAAAAGAAAACGTTTCAGCACCACAAATCATTCTGAATAAGCTTGTGTACGGTGATGTTAACACAACGTAATGTTGAGTTATTTGCTGTTTTCTTAGTGAGGGACTTTATCGTTTACCCAGTGGCGTACTAAAGGGGTGCGAGGGGGGCGGTCCGCCCCGGGTGACAGCATGGAAGAGGGTGTCATCGGGTACTTTTATGATAGTACGTGCTGTTAAACATAGTGCCCTAGATTCATAGAGAGTTACGACAACTATGTCAGAATCGAAAACGAGGCTGAACGACGTAGACGCCATTTTCGGCCGGACAATACCAGGGCTAGAAGGTTAATAGGCCTAAGCGTCGAGTAAGTTTTTTTTAAATTACTGAAGAAAAATTTCCCGTTCAACCTCTGATGGGTTATAATTAGGAAATATATATTGTTTTCAATTCCAAATAATATGAACAACTGCCGATGAGAAAGTGGCATCACATTTGTCAAATCATTGTAAATAGGGACAATCACAATTATGCCAATACGTTAAATAAATAAACAAAAAACAAACAAAATCAAGATGAAACTCTGAACAAGAATTATATTAAAATGGAGGGGTGTAAAGGCCAGGTGGTTCCAATTATATAACTGACTTTAACAGATATTTAATTGACTTTCATCTGTTAAAAGTCATATGCATTGTAAGAACAGCATCAGACCTTCACATTCCTAGACACTAATATTAACATTTGTTCGTGATAAATATTGTTTGACTATATTATGCAGTTCCCTAGGTCTGTCTATTCTTAACACCTCTTCTAAATTTATAAGATTATATATATCAAAGAATATATTTATATTTATATATACAATTATATGTTATATTTATAATATAATAAATATAAATAAATAAATAAATAAATAAATAAATAAATAAATAAATAAATAAATAAATAAATATTAAACTATATATATATATATATATATATATAAATATATAATATATATATATATATATATATATATATATATATATATATATATATATATATATATATATTATATATATATATATATATATATATATATATATATATATATATATATATATATATATATATTATATATATTTATATATATATATATATATATATATATATATATATATATATATATATATATATATATATATATATATATATATATATATATATATATATATATATATATATATATATATATATATATATATATATATATATATATATACAGTACTTTGCAAAAAAAATGGCAGTCATATTTTCGCAACGCAGCACACTCATAGAAGCAAATTTTTAATAAAAACTGTATGTCCAGAGGAAGATTGGTATCTCCCCTATCTATTAACAGTGGTTTCAGTACAATATAATGTTGCCTTCTCCAGCAAGGCAAGCCTGGATGCGGCGAGGCATACTTCCCGCAAGTGTTTGTAGGTAATTGTGAGTCAGACTGTCCCAGTATTTTTCAGCTACCTTCTTCAATTGTTCAACGTCTCTAAGTCCACTCTTTTTTAAATGATTCTTGAGTAGTGCCCAAACGTTTTCAATTGGGTTTAGGTCGGGACTGTTGCTGGGCCACTTCAGCACTATCACATTCTTCTCTTGCAGCCATGCTTTGGTGGTATGAGCTGTATGCTTTGGGTCATTGTCATGTTGAAATGTGCACCCATCGGGGTACATGACCTGCATAAATGGCAGAAGGTGTCCCTCTAGTATGTCGATGTACCTTTCTTTCGTCAGAATTCCTGTGAAAACACACAGTGGGGTGAAACCTCTTGCTGCCACCCCTCCCCAAAGATGGAATTTATGGGTATGTTTCGGTCGCTGGTACACAGGCGTTACAGAGTCTTTCATCCAAATATTTATTTGAGCAGGATAAGACCAAACAGAACATTCATCTGAAACAATCACATTGTCCCATGACAAATTTTGGTGTTCGTGGCACCAGTTCAAGTGCATCTGTTTGTGAGTCTCTGTGAGAAATGGTGACAAAATTACCCGCTTTTTTGTGTAATTCATCCTGTGTAGCTCCCGGTTGACAGTAGCATTAGATACCTCTGGGTTTCCCAACTCGATCATGCGCTGCCGTATGTTTTCTACACTCTTCATTGGCCCAGCCCGAACGATTTGGGCGAGACGCCGATGGTCCTTTGTGTCCAAAATTCTTGACCCCCACTACCTTCTTTTCGCTCGATTCCATTACCTGCTTTTAATTTACTCACAACTCTGTAGACAGTCCGCTCAGGAATGTTCAAGGTTTTAGAAATGTTGGAACATGTTTGATTTCCTTCATTCCAAAGCTGTGAAATTAACATACACTTTGACTTTGTATCCATTTTCTGCCACTAGCATTAGAAATTGTCGTCTGCTCTATTATCAAGGGACTTTACTCTACGCTAATTTTTTTTTTTACTTTTGGTAGTGTTTGCTCACTTAAGTGGAGTGTAAATTTGGGGCAGAACATGCATATTTAATTAGATTTCAGCATATTTAGCTGAGCAATATGACTGCCATTTTTTTTGCAAAGTACTGTATATATATATTGTATATATATATATATATATATATATATATGTATATATATATATGTATATATATATATATATATATATATATATATATATATATATATATATATATATAGTATATATATATATATAGTATATATATATATATATATATATAGTATATATATATATATAGTATATATATATATATATGTATATATATATATATATATATATATATATATATATATATATATATATATATATATATATAAATAAATATATATATATATATATATATATATATATATATATATATATATATATTTATTTATATTTATTTATATTTATATATTTATTTATATTTATATATATGTTTATTTATTTATTTATATTTATTATATTATAAATATAACATATAATTGTAAATTTATATTATATATATATATATTATATAATTTATATAATTTTAAATTATATTATATAAATTATATAATTTTATAATTATAATATATAAAATCCTCACGGTGAGAGGCAGTCACTTCCTCTTTTTGAGGATGGCCTGGATCCTATTTGGTTCCCCCACTCCAGTTCAGCTCACGTATGGCTCCTCGAGTCTGCTTGTGTACGGCAGCGCCACCCCCCGGGCAACGGCTTTGACTGGCCGGCAGAACTACGTGAGTAAATTGAAAAAGGGAGGCCCCCCTTAAACAGTACACACAACTGCTGGCTGAACGGGCGGATGATCAATAATATTTTGACAACGGCTTGTAGGGCAGGAGTTGGAAAGGCCTGGTATCGGGCTGAGGGCGCACCATGGACTGTAATGGTAAGCGGCCAGAACCATCCAGAAAGCAATGGCAAACTATTGGATGTATAATGCCAAGAAATCCTTAATGGCTAATCTGAATACTACGCAAAGATCTGGTGGTGAGGCCCCCAGGCCAGGCAGATCATATTTAACTGGGGAAGAGATCGTTGGCAGCGTCAGTACAGGTAATCGTCACGACGGCCAAAAGCCTGACTGTGTTACCACGGAAAACCATGTCATCGGTCTTAGAAAAATAATCAAAATAGGAACATGGAACGTCAGAAGCTTATACCAAGGAAAACAGTACATAGTGAAGAACGAGATGGAAAGACTAAACATCGATATCCTGGGCATCTCAGAGCACAGATGGTCGGGCCAGGGACACTTTTCGATTCCATCAGGAGGAACATTCATATACTCAGGCAAAGAGAGAGGAGGTCAGAGCGGCGTCGGCTTCTACCTGTCTAAAAGGACAGCTGCCTCTTTATTAGGATATAATCCTATAAATGACCGCATTGTCACAATCAGACTGAAATGAAAAAGAAAGAACATCACAATTATACAAACATATGCGCCAACAGCAGCTGCTGAAGAACAGGAAATTGAAGATTTTTACAATGAACTGCAACACGCATTAGAGAAAGCAAATAAGCAAGATATTAGGATAATAATGGGAGATTTTAATGCCAAAGTTGGAAACGAAAGATTAGAACATGAAAAAAGAGTGAAAGGAAGTTATGGATTGGGTCAGAGAAATGAGAGAGGAGAACGCTTGACAACATTCTGCCTAGAAAACAACCTAGTCATCACAAATACTCTTTTTATGCAACACCCTAGAAGACTATATACATGGACGTCACCGGACGGAAAAAGCAAAAACCAAATAGATTACATCTTAATACAACAAAAGTGGCGATCTTGTATCTCATCCATCAAGACACTCCCAGGAGCAAACTGTGACTCCGACCATGAACTTCTTGCTGCAAACTTCAAGATCAAATTGAAAAAAGTCGTTACAAGCAACAAAGTAATACGTTATGACACAAGCGCCATACCAGAAGAGTACAGTGTCGATATTCAGAACAAATTTGACATTCTTATGGCAGTACAGGAGGAAATGACACCAGATGAACTTGCCAATAACATTAGAGATGTTTATATTACAAATGCACAGAGGTTAATTCCTAAAAGAAGTATAAAGAGACGAGAATACATCTCAGACGAAACACTGAAGTTGGTGGTAGAGAGATGAAAAATGAAGTCCAAAAAAGATACAGAAAATCAGGAGTTGTACAAGGAATACACAAAGCAAATTAAAAAACGAGTCAGACAAGACAAACAACAATACATAAACGACACCTGCATGAAAATAGAGGAAATGCGCGAACAGGGATTGAGTAAGAATATGTTTTCTGAAGTAAGAACATTGAAGAACAGCAACTTTAAATCATCACCTCGAGCAATAAACGACAAGAAAGGCGACACTCTAACAGAACGTAAAGATATTCTGAACAGATGGAAGGAGTACTGTCAAGAAATGTATACGGAAAGCGTATACAAAGCGGCAGATAACAACGTCATGAATGAAGCGGAACGTGAACCAGAACCTACCATAGAGGAAGTCCGGAACGCAATCAAACACTTAAAAAGTGGAAAATCTCCTGGTTGTGATGAAATAACAGCTGAAATGATACAGACAGGAGGAGAAGGCAGCGCTCGTATATACCATGCATTATGCTGCAAGATCTGGCAAAGCGGAATTTGGCCCAAGGAATGGAAAAGATCAATTTACATACCCTTGCCAAAAAAAGGGCAACCTGAAACTGTGCACAAACTACAGAACTATAGCTCTTATAAGCCATGCCAGCAAAATAATATCACAAATCATAATGAAAAGGATGCAACAAAAGCTAGAAACAGAAATAAACGAAGTACAGGCGGGTTTTCGACAAGGTAGAGGCACTAGAGATCATATATTCAACATGAGGATCATCATAGAAAAGTGTAGAGAATTCAACGTTGACCTACATACTTGTTTCATTGATTACACCAAAGCTTTCGATTGTGTACAACATCAGCAGTTATGGGCTATTATGAAAAATATGGGATTTCCAAACCACCTTATACAACTCATCGCACCAAGAACAACAGGCAGCCGTAAGAGTAGAGGGGGAAACATCAGAATGGTTTGAAGTACAGAAAGGAGTAAGACAAGGCTGTACCCTTTCCCCTTACCTGTTTAACATTTATGCCGAGAAAATCATGAGAAACGTAAGAGATGACCAAGAACACACAGAGTTTGACTCATTTAACATCGGCGGGTACCAGATCCCGGAAATCAGATATGCTGACGACACAGTCCTCCTATCGACCAACCCAGAAGGACTTGAACAATTAATTCTGTCCACCAAAAAACACAGCGAGGCCCAGAATCTATACCTAATCACCAAGAAGACCAAAGTATTGACAACAGACAAAGTAAAGACCAAACCAGAAATTGAAATTGATAACGAAGAACTGGAAAGTGTTAATGAATTCGAATACTTAGGATCAATCATCAACAGCTCTGGCGACTGTGCTTAATTAAAAGAAGACTTGCAATTGCTTCACATAAACTAAAACAGATGAAAAACCTATGGCAAGGCACAAGCAAAGAAACAAAGCTACAACTGATCAGAGCATGTATATATTCCCAGTAGCAACATACAGCTGCGAGACTTGGACACTCAATAAAACAGTTGCAAAAAAGATTACATCATTCGAAATGAAATGCTACAGAAGGATGTTGAGAATACCCTGGACAGAAAAAAAAGACCAACAGAGAAGTACTGCACTCCCTAAACGTACAGGAACATTGGCTCCTAAATACCATCGCAATAAGGAAGCTGAAATTTTTCGGTCATATAAAAAGACATAATAGTCTGGAAAAAACAGTGATGGAAGGCATGGTCCCTGGAAAAAAGGGGAAGGGGTCGACCTAGACGACGGTGGACCCAGGACATCACAGAGAGTCTGAACTTGTCTTTGGCTGATGCAGGTCGACTTGCCCAGAATCGTGATGCGTTCAGAGCAGCTGTAATGGAGACAACGTTCTGGAAAGAATACGTCACATGATGAATATATAACATATCAAAATTATATAATAAAAATTATATAATATAATAAAATTTTATATTTGTAATATTTTATTAATATTTATTAATTATAATAACATGATAACAAAATTATATAATAAATTATATAATATTATTATTATATAATAATAAAAATTATATTATATATATATACAGTATATATATATATATATATATATATATATATATATATATATATATATATATATATATATATATATATATATATATATATATATATATATATATATATATATATATATATATATATATATATATATATATATATATATATATATAATATAATTATATAATAAAACTATAATAAAATCTCCGGTCCAAAAAAAATTAATTAGATTTTGTTAAAACTATCTGTACATAGTCGCATTTTTTATGAAAACATAAACTGATGGGATTATCTGGATCTAGTAAAACTGTCAGTGTCTACAACAGTCATTCACCAGTTTCCACATGTCAAACTAGGTAAATAGTTCAGTTCGAAGGAGTATGTTTTGCTAAGTGTTGCAACTCTAACGGAATATTTGTTGCTAAATAGTGGAATTCTAACGGAATATAAAATTCAACGGAGTGTGTGTTAAAAATCCACGCTACTGATTCTTTTCAATAAACCGGTAAGTTAACTAGTTTTCTTCTTTTTGTTTTGTTAGTTGAAATACAAATAATAGTACAAATATGTGCTACTGTATTTGCATCTAATTTTATTTCAAATTATTAGCTAACCTAAACGAAAATGCAAATTGGGTCTGAAACTCGCGATTGGGTCCATTTTCCTGCAATAAGGGTACGGCCGAAAATGGCGGCCAAATTTTAGTTGGCGTAACTCTCTATGAATCTAAGGCACTAGTTAAACATGTACGTGCGGGTGTCGTTCTTTATGGGGGAGGGTGCCAAAGGTAGGACCCGCCCCGGGTGCCAAATACTTTAGGGCCGCCTCTGCGTATACCTTTTCATATTTTAGATGTGACGAGAAGTCGTCAGCAGAACAATTTTGAATATCCTGATTATAACCCATCAGAGGTTGAACGGAATATTTTTCTTCATTAAAATTTTAAAAAGGTCTGCACGTATAGAGACCCTTCTTGGCTTAACCTCGCCCTGAGTGGGGCGTGTTCTTTGATGCCATCCAAATAAGTCGCCTACGTCGTTATTTTGTTTTAAAAATTTTAATGATGAAAAATATCCCGTTCAACCTCTGATGGGTTATAATTAGGATGTATAGTGTTTTCATTTCCAAATAAGATAAATAACTGCCGATACGGGAAAGAGGCATCACAAGTGTCAAATCATTGTAAATATGGCAAAAAAAATTACCAATTTTACTTTCATGTTAAAAACAAAAAACAAACAAGCAATAACGTCGTTAGAGTTAGGATTAAGGTTAGGATATCGTTCAACCTAGACACAATGTCGCTCGGTTATATTAGAGCGCATCTGTGACGTATAATGGAAATATAGCCTACAGTAATCTGACAGCTTTTGTGATCCCGTTAGTGTTCTATGATTTGCTAGCAAAACCACGCATTTTTCTGCCTGTCATACTCACACAAGCTTATTCTTCACCCACGCCTCTTTTCCTTGAACATAAACAAACGAAGTTTTTTACCAACTTTCGCGACCTGCCAGTCATAACAGGGAGCGAATCAGGTTTGTTTATCAAGTTTCTCACGCGAGCTGATCTGTCAATCATCGGATACCTGACAGACCGCATGTGAAAAACACCGGACCTTTTTGAAGTAGACGCTCGGGCAAAAATATTTCACCGAGTACCCTTTGAAGTTCGTACACAGAGGGGAGTTAACTCTTTGATCTTCAGATACGGGGAAAATCTACGAGAACCCCGTTACACGGATTTAAGCTTTAGTGGCGGTCGAACGCCTGAGACAAGCCGACCGTAAAACTTTCATCTGGGGGACTCATGCTTCTGATTCTCTGCTACGCACAATAGTGTGAAAAGTAGCATCATCTATAGATCAGAGCAACCATGATGATATATAAACTGTGTCTTCCTAAACCAGCTATCAGTCGTCACTCAGAATTTTTGGAATAGTCTTCTTCTTCTTCTTCCTCGTTCGTCCTGAAAAGGACGGTGGTTGCGTTGTGTCTGTTTACGCCTAAGCTGTGATATCTGCACCTTTCGGTCGACACATCCGACTTCTGCACGGCATTTTTTAGGACCGGGTTTGCCTTCCCATTGCGATCCACACTCGCTCAGCTAGACTGCACTGCTGCAGACTGTTTCCAGGACCACCACGTGGAGGTGGAGTGCGATCTTCACCAGCTCTGATTCGCTGGTCCTGACGCAGGCAGTCAAGCTATGAGTCGCTGACTGCGTTCTCTATTGCTGCGTCTTTGGGTCCCAAATAGTCTAAGCACGCAGTAGCTAAAACCATTTCGCTAGATGTGTTAATAGCATTCGTGGGGATTGTCATTCCGATGTTCTGGTAATAGAAAATTAGTGCTTACGTGTTAAAGTGTTAAAGCTTTTACCATTATAATTCACTTATAGTTCTAGCTGTTAAAACCAGTGAAATAAAATAACGCATAGTTATTTTATACCAGATGTTTCAGTTATAATGTTAAATTTTACCACCTGCTTTCTCACACAAGAAGAGACTGTTTAGTTGACTGATATTATTTGCTAGGCGCGACTGATAGTGGCAGAATAGAATTCACGTTATATTTCATTTTGTGTATTTATAGTAAGTGACTATTGTTTAATACCATACGACGACCAACAGACGCCGACAATTTAATAGCTATTAACGACAGGCGATATTTATGTAAGTGCGCGTATGAATAATTAAATAATAATGGACATTGTACACTGATCGTTAATGCACGCGTAAAGGAGGGGGGAGGTTGCATACCTTCATTTGACCTGAAATCACCGCGCTAGCGAAAAGCTGACGGTATAGGTAAAAATAAAGTCACTGTGTGCTTTTTAAATTTAATCAGGACTGACGGAGTGGATAAGAGATTGTTTTGTCCCCGTCCGTATATATATATATATATATATATATATATATATATATATATATATATATATATATATAGGTGTGCGTATATATTATATATATATATATATATATATATATATATATATATATATATATATATATATATATATATATATATATAGGATAGTAGCATTTTTCCATAATGTTTCTTTATTCTCAGCTGACCTGATCACAAGAGCGGCCAGCGGTCTTTTTCTTCATTTTGCTGATGGGTTAATGTTGTCTTTTTCTTGGCTTGTGCATCATCAATGTTTCATTTGTGAGCCAATCATAAACAAGAAACATTGTAACTTGTAAAGTTAACTGGACTTACAAAACCCAGCAATACTTTTTCAATTTTATCAGCCCACTGGGGTTGTACAGAAAAATAACATTATCTGACTACTGACAGTCGTATTCAAGTGTATCATCCAGAAATTGTGCTGTTTCATAATCGGTACTCACCATAAAGCCAGCCGATAGGATTACCATCATTTATCAATTGTAACAGTTTTTAGCAACCAGATGTTTCCCAATATTGGAAGTATTTTCCTCTGCTTACTGTGAACCCAAGATCTCGGTTTTTCTACACTAACTATTCGTAGTGACATATGTCTATCCAGGAATAACCCACCAAATTAGGCGTCCACCTTATTAATCTTATTTATTAGAGGATGGACTGGGGCCAATTTGGGAAATACACCTGACATTTTGTATATTCAGGAACCATTGTAATTCCAAGGGATATCACCAAGATTAGGTAATATAAAAGACCTTGTGGTCGATTGTATCACATTGTTGTTTTTTAAGGTTTAAGATTAGGTTCCTAAACCTAACTTTTACTAATTTTACTGAGTCTCTGAATTCTCTTTTAAGGCCGTATGCCCGATATGGAACACACAAGTCCCACTGTTCGTTTCAACCGAAAAGTGCTACATTAACAATGATTATGTGTATCTGATGATGTTTTACATTATTAAATAAGATGGTAGATTATATTTTTATCATTCATTGTTTTTTAATTTTTATTTTCATAGCATAAGCGAGCTTTAAACCGAGTAAAATATATGGAAATACAACTTTACGTATCACCGCAATGAAACTTATTAAAAGAAAAAAAAATCGCTCCAGTCTGAACGGAAGTGACACTTGTCAAAATATCAATTTCTGGTAGCGAACATTTTCTAAATCTGAAACGATGTGGTAAGACTTGTAGTTTTAATCTTGATACTTTGACACCGATCTCAATCTAATGTGGACAAAACACTTAAATTACTTATCTTAAAGAGTAAGTGCTTATCTTACTGAGTGCAGAATACATTAGGTAGGCTAGTCTCGATCTTATAAAACAAGGAAACAGACAATGGTAGGGTTACCATACGTCCTCATTTATGCGGACATGTCCTCACGTTAGGGGTAAAAATTACTGTCCGCACACATTTTTGTGAATTCCCTGTTTTGTCCGCATTTCCAGTGATTGGACGTTTTTTTTTTTTCTTCACTCTGGCGGTACCCCAAAATTTTTTTGGTAAAGATTTATAATTAGGCCCTACTTTTCAATTTACACAGTCCATGTTGAGTCCCTAAAAGAATTCTATGAGTTTGTTGATGTAGAATACCAGCAACTCCTTAACCACAGCAAAACATGGTGGCTGTCTTTATTTCCAGCTGTTCAGATACTTCTACAAATGTTTCCAGCTCTCAAGTCATTCTTTCTTTCACAGAACAAACCACCAGCTGTAGGCTACTGAAAAAGTTTTTTGAGGATCCATTAAGTGAAATCTATTTATGGCAAGTTCAGTCCCTAATTAGTGTATTTCATGCTCATATTAGCAAATTAGACAAGGAAGATAACTCCCTTATTGATGTATTGAAAATCCTTTCGTCCTTGCAAGACCTCCTTCAAGAAAGGATATCAATTTCATGCCACTCAAAGTGAAGGAAGGACATGCTAAAGCAAATGGATAGAGATGGCTACAAATCTGAGGTGCAACAGTTTCAGTGTACTGTAGAAGCACTGTATGAAGGATGTTTAGATTATTTAAAAATGTGGATGCAGCCTTTTCAGGAATTTTCTGGGTTTAAGTGGCTAGATCTTGAAGATATTTCCTGGAAGATGTAGAAATAAGTATACAATTTTTGATGGAAAAAGGTGTATATATTGGTGATACTAAGTGTTTTTATCAGTTCTCCAATTTGAAGAAATTTCACTATAATGTCTGCCCTTGTCCTCCTTTTCATGACTAAAAATTGAGAATTGTCCTCCTCTTTACGTTGAGTAATATGGTAACCTTAGGCAATGAAGTATTTTTCAGCTGGTTTGTTCTCTCCAGTTCAACCAATTCTCTCAGTACGGTGAAAACAAGAGACAGTCGATCAAAGATGTACCGGGAATACGGTTTGGAGGAAGTAAGAAACAGTAGTCAGAGTCCGCCTTGTTTCTGTAGCGGTTCGCAATATGTACGCAGTAGCTCTTCATTACAAAATAGCATCTATAAACATTAACTATACCACAACCCCCACCCCCTGGCCAATTTCGAGCTGACCATGCGTGCAGAGACACCTTATCATAGTCACTCTTTACTTTCCTATTTTCATTTCTAAACACCTGTCCAACTTATTTATTTGAAACAAATGTCAGAATAAAGAGACTTAACTGCTACTTTACTGCATAAAATGCGTATTACATTATACCACAACATGAAATCTGGCCTATTCAACACATGAATTCGTAACAGACAGCTGTTTCTGCTGTCTTTTGTAACGCCAGTGTTTCTGCCATATTAGATTATATTTTATTGTGTTTCTGGAACTAAAAACTAAACATTGTTAGTCAATTGCAGTTATTGCTCCTAGTTCAGACATTTGTTTAATAATCTATATCCAGTCTACCCAGCTGTAAAGGGGTATGTGACCCCTTTAACTCTTTGAGTTAGGGAAGGAAAAGACAGCGAGGAAGGGAACTGGTCACCCCACCTCTTGATGCTTGACCTAGTATGGTGAAGTCTCTAACACTTCACTCCCCTACGGCAGTATCTGCTATGGGACTACCGTTATCTTTATGATATCTAAATGAGGTCCAATGTGGCTTCTGAGCAAACTGAAGTACTCAAGACCTAATCTTCACACTCGTACAGCTGAGTGAAAAGGCCCTTTAGTATAAGAGTGAAGTGCATCTTTCTTTGTTAGATCTGGAAAAGGTATTTGTTAAGGTCCCGTGGAGCAAACTTTGGGACTGTTTGGCAAGGAAGAACATTCCAGCACCTCTGATTCATGCTATACAGAGCTTCTACAAGTCTTGCAGAAATTATGTGAGGATGGCAAACCATAAGTCAGAAGAGTTCAGGACCACCACTGGTGTAAGACAAGATGATATCACCTGTCACCTTATCTTTTCATACTCCTTATGGACGATGTCATCCAGGCATGTGGGGAGAGGACAGAAAGTATTCGATGGGGTGCTGGAAGATGAGACAGGTCTGTATATTTGCTGATGATGTTGCCCTGATTGCTAAATCAGAGGCACATCTTCTATCCAACCTGCAAGTCTGGAAGGAAGAGCTGGAGAAGAGAGGGTTGGTCATCAGCAGCTCTAAAACAAAAACCATGGTGATATCATGACAGGAAAGAAGGCATCAGATTAAGCAGGGAGAACAGGTCATGGAGCAGTTCAAGCACTTTAAATACCTCAGAGCTGTTATAGACCGGAAGGGAGACATCATAGGAGTTTGCTACTCGAAGAGACTTTTTCAGGCCATAAATCAAGGATTTCTCAGCAAAAGAGAAGTTGGCAAGAAGACGAAGATGGCTGTATACTGCTCCACCTATGTCCCAGTCTTGACGTATGGATGTGGGCCATGGGTAATGACTACAACCCACAAAAGGCAGATCCAAACCTCAGAAATGAGGTATCTGAGGAAGGTGATTGAAGTAACAAGAGACATGGTCTGCAACCAGACGATACGTCAAGGCCTAAAAACCCAACCCCTGCAGACCCAATATGAACAGTCCCAACTAAGATGGTTTGGCCATGTCTGCAGAATGGAAGAAGATCGGCTACCACGACAAGCATGGAAAACTAAGAGCCAGGGATCCAGACCTCCAGGATGACCCAGTCCACTCAGAGGACAACATTAGACAATCTTTGAAGGACTGAGGACTAGAATGGAACCAGGCCAGGATGAAGACAGCCAACAGGATAGTATGGCGCTCTCTCTTCCAAACCTCTACACCTCATGGTAGAAGAGGAACGACTAAGTAAGTAAGTAAGTAATATCTAAACCTAATCCATACCCCTTTATACTGCATCTCTGAGTTTTTAAGGCTGTATCGCCTACTGCTCTACATTTCAAACCCAATCTAGTTCTCGGTCCTTCAGCGATTGTCTAATGTTGTCGTCCTGGAGGTTTGCATCCCTGGCTCTTCGTTTCCCATATAATTAAGATATAAACATTTGAAAATAGGGAGTGACTATTCTGTCACACTGTAGGTCTACTGTTCTCTTCTTCAACTATAAATTGCACTATGCTGATGACACAGTATTCATAGCAGAAAGCGAGAAGACGTACAGGAAATATTGTGCATATAGTAAAAGGCAGTACAGAAAAAAAGACTGAGCTTGATCAGCAAGAAAATAGTAACAATTGTTATCTTAAAAAATGCAGAGTAATGATATGCAAAACAACATTAAAAACACAGTTTTAATACGCAGGCGATCTGATTACAACAGATGAAAATGCATCACTAAGATTAAGAAAAAAGAAAGGTAGTCCCATAGTAAATACTGCCACAGGGGAGTGAAGTGTTAGAGACTTTACTGTACTAGGTCTCAGCTTTATAAGGTGGTGATCACTGATTTCCTTCCGTTGCCTTCCCTAACTCTAGCAGATTCGGGTACCTATTTACAGCTGGGTTGACTGGAGTGTGACACTAACTGATTTTGAGTAAAAACTTCTAGAAGCAAGCACTTACATTCCATAAATTGTGGAACATGCTATATAATAATCCTTGTCATTCAACACAAAACACAGGTTTATGAAATGTTACATCTAACCATTATTATTGTATGGAAGTGAGTCCTGGTCATTGAGCACTATAATGCAAAAAATTGAGGCAGCATGTTGTCTGAAGAATGTTAGTAATGCTATGAATGGCTAAGATAACTAATAACAACCTTTTAAGAAGAGCTAATAGACAAAGAAATATAGTAACAAATATTAGAAGAAGACCAGTTTTCATTGGACATGTGATAAGAAGTGGAGCACTCAAAAAAACATTGGGACTGCAGGAAACAGAAGGAAACAAAAGTAGAGGAAGTTAGTGGATAGCGTGACTCCATGGCATGGCACGAGATCAACAACAGAACTGATGGACGGTGTTAAAAATCCTCGGAGACAGCTTTGTTTAGAAAACCAGATTTTTTGGTTTTCAGATGTAGCTAAAATTCAAACAGTAGCTCAAATTGCCCAGGTCACCTAAATTGTGTTAACAAATAACCCAGTGTCACCCAAAATAGTCGGAAATCACCCAAATTCTGATAGAAAAGTAGATCAAGGATGTTATTGAATTTCAGACTATTGTGGTTCTCGTGTGTTCAGATAAAAGGTTATACAGTAGAACTCCATTTATCCGAACCCCATGGGACCGAGCATCGTTCGGATAATCAAATGTTCGGATAATTGGATTACATAATGTATCGAGTACATGTACACATATTTCTAAAAATAATTAACCATCACAAGGAAAATACACTATAAAACATATTTACTTGTACTGTAATAATAATACCCACACTGTATTAGATCACTGTATCACCAAAATCTTTTATTACACTGCAGTGCATGTACTTCTTGTATTAATTATTTTTGTTAAGAAAGAGAAATGTTTTCAAAATAACATTACAAACGATTCAAAACCAGGCGCAACTTACGTATATATGTACTTGCACAGATGTAGCCCACTATTTAAAATAATGAGGAATCCTCTTTTGCAGCAAACTGGATAGTCTCCTTTTGGCTGCTAAGTAACGAATTCTCTTCAACAGCAGAAGCTGTGTAGGACAGCTGTCATCTTCTTGCTCGTACCAAGCCATCGCAGTTTCTAGTGCTATAAAGGCCTCTTCAGGACTTGGTCGACGTTTTGGTTTTTCTTCATAATCTACAAGTACATCATGTACTTCTGAGGTGTCTTCATCATCGGTCACTACATGTATTTGGTTTTCTTCTTGCACAAAAGACAAAATTTCTTCGTCATTCAAAAACTGAAAACCAGAATCATTATCATCTTCTAGCCACATGTGTGCATCATCTTTGTCACAGTCCGAAAATCCGGGCATTGCTTGAAACAGTTCCACAACTTCATTTATACAATCATCATTTGTGTCCACTGCAGTAGTTTCATTTCCTCCTTTTTTCCCAAGCAATCTACTCCAAGCCTTGTTGAGATTATCTTGTGACAGGGTGGTCCAAGCATCAGCTAACATATAGCAGCAGTCTTTGAGATTAAGCTTTTTGGAAAACGCCACCACACTTTCTTCATCTTCAGCCAACAATAAACGACGCAGGACTTCCTTCTTGTACATCTTTTTAAGCTTTGCTATAACACCCTGATCCATTGGTTGAATCAGTGCTGTTACATTGGGAGGCAGAAAAATTACTTTAAAATTTGCATCAACTGCATTCAATGTATCCGTCTCTGGATGAGATGGTGCATTGTCCAGTAGAAGAATTACTTTTCCAGTTTTCTTTTCTTGTTCTCCCAACCTCTTCACATTTGGGATGAACTGATTTGTATACCAATCAAGAAATATTTCACTATTCATCCAAGCACTCTTCTGTGCTTTGTAACACAATGGGAGACATGTCACATTCTTTAAACAACGTGGTTTTTTTGGCTTTGCCGATCATTAGCACCGGTAAACGATGACTTCCACTGGCATTCGCGGCTACCAAAATTGTTACTCTCTCTTTGCACTTTTTAAACCCAGGGGCAGCTGCTTCGCGCTGAGATGCAAGTGATTTTTGAGGCAATGATTTCCAGTATAAGCCAGTCTCATCGGCATTATACACATCCTCGAGTGAATAACCTTCTTCTTCCAAAAAAGCCAAGAATGTTTCTATAAAATTTTTAGCGGCAGTTGCATCGCTAGATAAAGATTCCCCTTGAATCTCCAATTCTCGTATGCCATGACGAGATTTAAAGTTTCTTAACCATTCCTGGCTAGCCTTAAAGTCAGGAGGACCGTCAAGTTGATTGTTGAACTGAAGTGCCTTTTCACACAACAGAGAACCAGAGATAGGTTCCCCTTTGCTTCTTCTTTGCACAAACCATATATACAAAGCCTCTTCCAATTTCACATCTTTCGCATTTCTCATGGTTTTACGTTTCTTCGACCCATTTTCACTATCAAATTTCGATGCAAAACTCATAATTTTATCCTTGTTACTTTTAATGTCAGAGACGGTAGCTTTCCCAACATTGAAAATCCTCGCAAGTGAAGACACAGTTTCACCTTGTCCTAGTCTCTTGATAAATTCTGTTTTCGTTTCAATTGACAAAACATTGCGGTTCCTTTTATATGCTTTAGGCCTTCTGGAAGATGCCATATCGCACAGAGAAATACTTGTACGCCAAAATTATTCTGCTGTAGTAGCAGACACAATTATTTTAAGTTGAACTGTCTGTTTAGCCAGTGTTCTACCTAGAACGCACACGTACACTGTATTTTTAAACCAGATATTAACTGACTTTATGATCTAACTGACTTCCTGTACGTAAGCGACCGACCATTAGCCATCCCATTCTCTACAAATTGTTCGCACACATTTGAAGTTTGCCGCATCAAAAGATTCAGAATTTTAGTCTAACGTGACTGTGGCATCTGATTTTTTTTTTTTTTTTCTGGAAAAAGTGTTCGGATAATTGGATGTTCGGATAATTGGGGTTCGGATAAATGGAGTTCTACTGTACATATATATATATATGTGGAGCAGCATGATCACCTATGCCTGAAGACATGGCACCTGACTTGGCTTTAAAGAGTCAAATTAAAAGTGAAAAGATTAAATATGTTGATAGTGAAAGTAGCAGTGAGGATCACTTTTACTTTCCTAGTTGCACTTTCCCTTCTAATTTTTGTTTATTTGTTCGCAGTTCAGTTATGTATGCCTGTGTATACATTGACCTGCCCAAAAACTAAGAAAGTTTGATAATGTTTACATGCTGGTCTGGTATACCATCAGGTGAGTTAGATTAAAGCAATTTTTAGTTGTTTTTTTGTTGTTGTTGTGCATTTCAGATCTTGTATTCTCTTTTTTTAACTCTTTTTAGGGAAATCTTGTGTGTGCAATGAGTTGATTTATTTTAATGGTAGGATAGTTCAGGGTAGAAAGTTTTTAAGGGTGAGGAAATTTTCTGGATAAGAGAGAAGTAAATAAGATGGGGGAGGGGGAATATGGAGGGAGGGAGGGAGACATGAAAATGTTAGGGAGGGATGGGGTGGAAAATGACAAAAAATGACCTCTCTGTTGCACATTTTAAAACACCTTGTTACAGTTTTGAATTTGAAGAATTAAAAAACCAGATACAGAATACTAAAATAACAATTAAAAAAACGTCTTACCCCATTTGAGTAGTGAACCCACCTCATTTAGATTACCAGCCCAGCCCCTTACCTTAATCACTCTTGAGGATGGAGAGTTTTGATATTGATTAAAATATACGTAGATCATACCCAGATGTGCTGCCAGTAGGCAGTAGAGCTTTTGACAGCGTACTATCAATATATGTTTATTGAAATACAGATCGTTTGTTGCATAAACGTGCTGCCGTTTTTTGGTGAATAAAATTATAAAGGGTTAATAATGAGGCAAAAAAACCTGTGCAGAAAGTATGTATGGCCTTTCAAATCTGAAAATGAAAAAAAACTTGTACAGAATCTGGGTAACCCGTACTATTATGCATGTACACAAAGAACACATGAAAAAGATAACTGGAGACAAACATGAAGGAAATGAAGACGACATGGAAAGATCTTGAGCTGATGGCACAGTACTGGAAGACTTGACATAAATATGTTTCTTTTGAAATTGAAAGGTGAAAGAAGAAACACCACATAGTTTGGGAGAGTATTAACAGATTTTAATACATTTTTGATCAGTGCAGAAGTCTGGGAATGGTATTTCTTATGAGCTTGGATATCAGAATACAGCTATCACCCATGTTTTGTGATGTTACATCAGAAATAAACAACGCCCAGTAAAGTGGCAACAGCTGTTCAGTTTTCTGGCCATTCTTAAAAAAGGTCAATACTTAGAACATATTTTGTTGACACGATCTACAAATGCTATCATATTTTTTATAAAGGACTGACTGAGCTTTTCATTTTTTTACAACACTACAAGGTTTTTTTTTTTCTTTCTAACTTCTCCCCCCCCCCCCCAGGCAGTTGTTGCAGTGATAAAAGTGATGTTCTATACAGGTAGCAGTATTTGAGTATTGTTAGTTTGTTGAAGTTAGTGTATTACCTCATATAATGGTTCAGATGTAATGTTGTAACATTACATTGTGTAGAGATTGAATCTACTTGGTTTTTGAGTTTATTGATTCTATGTGATGTGTACAGTGGGAAAACATATCCCCTAGACAGTGTTGCTATTGTTGTTGTTGTGTGAGTCTAGATTGGTTGTAGGTTCCTCTGTTATCAAGAACAAAGGTGTTTGTATTGTACCCAGACAACTTTGTCATTTGACAATGGAGAACGGTCAAGGATTTAAATTAATTGAGAGACATGACAAACAATTCTTTGCAACATGGCACATGACAGGGAATTTTATAATGTATTCTTCTAGTTCAGTTTGTAAGGAGCTGAAAAAAAGGTCTAGGTTGTAAAGAACGTCACAATTTAAAATCAGATTGTAGAGATAGAACATAATTATTTTGTCTAAAGTTATTTCATACATCATGAGAGATCATATTTTAAAAAATTTCATTTTCACCTTTATGTCAGCAAAATTAAATCATATCAGTACTACTTATTGTCAGCGAGTAATTTCATGGAAGTTCTGAAGATGGAAGAAAAAAGCAAGTGCAGTTAGTGATTGAACTAGTATGTCATGTGAGTTCTGAAAGTAACGCTGTTGCTTAAATATGGTGTTCAGTGAATGTTATTCAGTGGTAGTGCTTCATGTGTTGACGGCCTATGCTCCCTGCGGAGCTAAAGGGTATTGATTGAATGGTAGTGCTTCTTCTGATGTTCAGTAGTAGAAGATGTGCTATCTCAGTTTGTTACCCCTATGCTAGTGATGGCTGATTAAAGACTGCTTTAAGTCTGTACCTTTTTTCTCTTTGTTGTGCCTTTTTCAAGGTACAGAGGGTGTTTTGCTTTGTTTGGCATAAAGGTAACGGAAGTTCCTAGCATGTACTGCTGTAGGGAATGAAGTGTTAGAGACTTCACTATAATAGGTCCAGCATCAAGAGGCGGAGGTGACCTGTTCCCTAACTTAAGAGCAACAGCTTGTTTGACATAGTCTCATTTATTCCACTAACTAAACATACTATAGTACTCCTATAACTAACACATATAATTGTATTACGATCCCTGATGTACCTGTGCAACTTAATCACAGCCATGGATATTATAATCCTTGAATTGTGGTACATTATCACTTAATTAATTTCCCAAACTTCCCTTGCAAAAATAGGTCAAACAAAAAATGCGCATAAGTGTGATCAACAGCTAGCACTTGTAATAGTACTTGTACAGTGTGACCCACATTCCTCATTGATTCACTCTATTTATGAAATAAGTACTAGACCTTTCTTTCGGGAGTGGCTTATCACAGTTTTAGTCGGTTATCATCTGCCGTAAGCTGCAGTGATCCTCAAGCTGTCAGGGATTAATACAGCACCTAAGAGTCATTGATTGATCATTGGTTGTTTTGAGCAGCCCGGTTCTTTTAAGTCAGTCTACAGTTATGACAGACATGAAAGAAGCACTCCTGCAAATTATTTTTTCCTTATTGTGGAATCTGCAGTGGAGGATAAATAAAAATATTGCTCACTGAAAAACTAGAACTGGTTGATATGATGGTTGCAAGGTACAGAACAATTTCAACAGGGCTGAGAGCTTGACCCACTTGTTGTAGAAACTCTTTTTAGTGACACTTTCCAGATGTTATTCCAACAACAGAAAGGATCAGCCCAGCACGGACATGTGTATAAGGGATGCACCGGAAGAACAAATTAAATTAGTGAGATATTACTGCAGAGACTGTGGTGTATTCACTCTTGTTTATTTTAGTGGTAGGCCGGCCTGTAGAAATGGGTTATAATAAACGCCATAGTTTCGGTAGGTCAGTATTAGCTGTGTCACTTTGTGTCAATAATGAAGATGTCAATGTGAAGAAAGATACTTGTTAGATGACAACAATTTGAACAGGTATAACATCAGAGCAGTGGTTGCAGTTAATGAGATGTGATTCATAGTGTTTGTTAAATAAATACATAAATATTTCTGAATTCCTTGATAGTATTTTCCAGCTTTTAGTCCCCAATCTGCCTTCTTATTTGAAGGACACTACTCATGATATCACTACCTTTGATTCGATCAGATTCATGCCTGGCCATACTTACCGTCTTTTCCTCCTAGATGTTTGTTCCCTTTATACTTCTATTCCACATACTGATGGTCTCAAGGCACTCCAATTTTTTCTCGACCAGCATACTGATCTTACTATAAGTACAGGTCCGCTTCTTCGCCTTGCTGAGTTGGTTCTTATTCTCAACTCTTTTGAGTTTAATGGCCATTTCTTCAACCAAGTCAGTGGCGTCACTATGGAACTAACATGGGCATTAGTTACGATTGCCTGTTTATGGGCCACTTTGAATATTTGGTCTTTCAAAGTTACGATGGACCGATACCTGAGTTTTACCGCCGCTATATTGATGATGGTATTGGCATTACAGACATGTCTGAGGTAGACCTCCGTTGATTTATTGACTATGTTGGTAATTTCAATCCTGCCATCAAATTCACTTCTGAAATTTCTACGATTTCAGTGAACTTCCTTGACATCACTGTGACTATTAGCCCTACTGGTCTTAATACGCCTGTCTATTATAAGGCTACTGACGCTCATGGTTTCCTTCTTTATACTTCATCGCACCCTCTTAGTTGTAAAAATTCCATTCCCTTTTCTCAACTTCTTCGCTTGCGTCGGTTATGTCACGATGACGATGATTTCCATCAGCGAGCTCAAGAGATGCTCAAGTTCTTTCGCCGACGTCTTTATCCAGAACATGTTTTATCTGATGCTCTTAATCGCATCACACGCGTCACTCGTCAGATGGCACTCACTACTACAGTAAATCTTCTATCCAATCTGACAAACTCAAACTGGTTCTAACTTTCCATCCTCACTGTCTGGCGGTGAAGAGAATTCTGTTTCGACATCTGCCTATTCTCCACTCTGATCCTGATACCAGAGAGTTGTTTCGTGATACACCTTTGGTGGCATATCGTAGGGATAGGAATTTTAGGGATATTCTTGTACACAGTCGCTTGAGACATACTAGCCCTTCATACTTTGGTACTAAACCGTGCCAACACCGTATATATAAGAGCTGTCCGTTTGTACTCCAAACTCAGTCACTTTTCCGAAAGGAAAATTTGTCATTAGAGAGTCTTTCACGTGCGAATACAAAAACCTGATTTATGTTATCATCTGCAAGAGGTGTGGCATTACCTATATTGGTGAAACTGGCAGACAGGTTTCGTGAGCACTTAAATGACATCTATCATGGCAAACATTTACCTGTGGACCTTCATTTCAATAGGCCTGACCATTCAGGTAATTCTGAAATTCATGTTACTGCCCTCCTTTCATGTGGATGTGATGACCGGACTCGCTTTTCATTGGAGAATCGCCTCATTTTTCAAATGGGCTGTTTATCTTCAAAAGGCCTTAATGTCCAACATCATTTTGCATAAATTCTGGTGGCTTTTCTCTCTTTTTCATTCTTCTTTATTCGTTGTTTTTTCGATTTATCTTCTTATGTTTTTGTTTTGGTTCGTTTCATATCCATTTTGTATCTTTTTAAATTGTCGCTATCTTATACGTCACTTCCTTAGACGATTTCTTGGACAAGCTACCTCAGTGTTCAATTCCAAGCATCTACGGATCTAGCTCAGTGACCTTTTACTTGTTCCGAAATTTTGTTCATTCTCTTTTTTTTCGTTTCGTTGATTATTTACTTTCTTGTTTCGGTATTTCTTTCAGGTTTTACGATTTTCTTGTATTATTATTGTTCTTTTTTTGCTCATCACTGTGGGTGTTTACTTTTTCCATCTGCTTGTATTGCTCATTTGGTGTATGTTTCTCATCATCGCATGTTTTTGTAATACCTATATGTAATTCTTGTCCTTGTCACCTGTTTGTAACTGTGGCTGACGAAGGGTAAAACCCGAAACGTCTCTTGTTTCATGTGAACCATTAATATGTAGAACTGATTCAATACCATTTTATTGGTTTATACACTTATAGTGTTTGTTAACTGACCTGTGGCCTTCAACTTTGAACTTCACAGATAAAAAAAACCTCACCGGTTATAATTTTTCAGAATTTCTGCTTTCTATTTGTTTTTGATATTTTTTCATGAATTTAAAAGTCACAGACTTTCATAAAATGTTTCATCGAAATGTTGACTTTAAAAATTATTTTTAATCCTCCCTGTAGAGTATAGAAGTGAAGACCTTCAGTTAGTTCTTGCTATGCCCTTCTGTTCTGTGCCATCCTTTCCTGTTATCATTAAAAAATACTGCATTTAAAAAAAAAAAAATTTTTTTTTTTGCTTGAAGAAGAAAATGCTAATTGAGTGATTTAATCACAAAGTTTCATATGTTGTAATACCATAAGATGCGGTTTTTAAAATTTACGTGTGAAAGATAGATATTATTTTGTTAACTTTGACTGATAAGTTAGTTATTTAATTAGTCAGACGAGTTAATAAAAATAACCCTTAAAGTTTTATATTGCCCAGACAAATCCCACAAGCCAGTCATGTTTCTCTGCAGGACAATATTTGTCCACTACAGAGGATTGTTTGACTCACCATGTTGACCTTCCATAATAGGTTGATGAAATAAACGACAAACCAGACGATACGTCAAGGCCTTAAATCCTACCCCCTGCAGACCCAAGTAGAACAGTCCCAATTAAGATGGTTTGGCCATGTCTGCAGAATGGGAGAAGATCGGATACCACGACAAGCATGGGAAACAAAGAGCCAAGGATCCAGACCCCGAGGACGACCCAGAGTCCGCTGGGAGGACAACATTAGACAATCTTTGAAGGACCAAGGTCTAGAATGGAACCAGGCCAGGAGGAAGACAGCCGATAGGATAGTCTGGCACTCTCTCTTCCAAACCTCTACACCTCACGGTAGAAGGGGAACAACTAAGTAAGTAAGTAAATAAACGACTTATCTTTTGCTATTTTTAGGTAAGAAATAATCAAAAGTAATCTCTGATAAGACTTGCTATGAGTTTGTCGAAGGCCTGTGATCCTTTGGGAGTTAAGAGGTGAAAGAAGAAGATAACATTGGTGGTTTTAGACTTCTCATCGCCGTATTATTTGAAGGGGGTTGTCATACCCATACTGTCAGTCTGCTTCCTCATGGAGCCCGTATTCTTGGGAAAATGTGACAAGAAACAAGAAAAGTTTGTTGTGGTATTTGCCTTCTTATGATGAGGCACCATCCTTTCAACTAGACTTAAGTCCATTGGTTATATTGTAGTGTAATGTGCCATTAAAAAATAAGTGGAACATTCTATAAATATGTTTGTTGTGGGTAGGTTTTTCCTAATTTTATAAATGTTGCCAAGGTAGCGGCCGTATGGCCTACTCTTTACGATTTCCAACTGCGCTCATTGGACCTCCTATTTTTTTGCCCTTATCCGAGAAGGCAAGGCATCCATCTCATTACCAAGGAGATATGGGGGTGGCATCATTAGCACTCGTTGGTTCTGAAAAAATTTCCAACAAGTATATTCCCTGCTCTGGGAACCAAACCTGGTACCTTTAGAATTAGAGGCGGACCTCTTAGCCACTCCGACAGTTGGTTTAAATAATTTATGTTAAGAGATTATTATTCATGTATTTATCTTTAACGGTTTTTAAATTTAACTTTCTGTCAGAGTTGTGAAGCAAACACAAAGCTTGTGACTATTAAAAGTATACAGTAACTGCTCCAACCCAGTGTGTGAAAGGGATGCCAAGTCATTATACCTCACAAGCCAGGTCTGTCCATGCTGACTGTCCAGCATATTTGACATTTATCAACAGGTAATGAAGAATCAGTGGTATAAAATGTCTTTAAGTTTGAAATATTGGTATCAAAAATTCATTGCATCTGTGTGTGGTGTTTTCATGATGATAGTTGGAGGTGACCAGTTAAGACATCATGCAATTATTGCCATTTTTAACCTATCACATTTCATCACAAAAACCTGACTCCCCCTCTTATGTGACATCACAAATCTCTTATTCCCCCTTCCCTTTTCCCCCAATATTTTGTAATACTGAAAAGAAAGAATATAATTTCGTTAATTAGTGCTAACTTTAACAATCTTTGAAGTACAAGAGTGTTTACTTAGTCAGGCTTTTACAGGATGTGTTTTTGAGAAGATGCCGTGGTTGTATGGTCCTGGGGAAGTGATGTTTCTTGAGTGTGTTGTTGTGGCAAATGTGGTTGCAGTGTAAGCCGAGTTAAATGTTTGTGAGCTGCATGTGATGTTTGCACAAGCAGCTGAACTCTGATTGTTATGACATGTCACTAAAGTAGAAGTTATTATTGGCTAGAGTTAGCCTGGCGTGTGGAAGGTTAAGAAGTTTGTCCAAGGGGAGTTGACAGAAGTTGCTGAAGGAAACGGACATGACCCTGTGTTGCTCTTGTGTGTGAGAAGAGCATGTGTCTTTTGTGTGGTTTTTGTTGTTGAGGGAGTGATGTATTTTCTGATCTATGAAGCTGTTGCAGTGCCAGAAATTATGATAGTACTGTTTGAGTATTGGTAGGCTGTCGAGATAGATTGGTAGTTTCTTGTGCCTTTTAAGTACCTCATACATATGGCATCTACTAATTGTGATTATATTATACCAAGATTGACTTTGAGTTCAAATTATTTATTGCTATGTACAGTGTAGAAACTTGTCCTCTGGACAACTTTGTTGTTAGATTAGTGGTACAGCTGTAGCAGCAATAGTGTTGCTGTTGTCAGGGACAAATTAAAGAAGGTTATTTATGTCTTTACTTGTACAAGATGTAGCTAAATCATCTGTGCATTAGTGTATTAATTGCTGATGTCTCTGTGATCAGCACTTATAAAATCCACTCAGGACGTATTCTGAAGCATCTTTAAAGAAGCAGAAATGAAAATGGGCAGTCCAAGATTGACTGCTTGAAATGGCTATTTTTGTTGGCTGCACCACTTTACATTGTAGATTATGTGTCAAGAACAAATGGACCATTCAAGGCTGCCTTTTAGGGGACAAGTCTCTGCAGTCAAGACCCCGATGCCATCACAAGAACAGCTATGCTATGGACCCCTGAAGGAAAACGAAAGAGAGGCCGACCAAAATCAACTTGGCGGAGGACTGTGGAGGCTGAGATGCAAAGAATGAACCAGAGTTGGGGCACTGTACGAAGGATGGCCGCCGACCGAGCAAAGTGGAATCAATTTGTTGCTGCCCTACAAGACGCCACCAGGCGTAATGGCCACTGACTGCTTTGACGGTCGGCGGCTAAGGATCAAAGAAAGAAGAAGAAAGTCTCTGCAGTCAGAAAACAAAGCGTAGACCAAAAACATGGTGGGCAGACAATATTCCAGCAGGGGCAGGAAAGATTTTTTTTCTTCAGAAATAGTCCTTGTAAAGTGGTGACTCAGCTACAGGAAAGGCAGCAGGCAATTTATAACAGCTTGTGAAACAGTCCTTATTAAAAGGCAGACAAATTAATATATTTAGTGTTGTGAAGTTGGGCAGTTCCTTGAATTAAGAGTCACTATGTTAATACATTTGTTGTATGAAGAGTTATGACAGGAAACTTTATTAGGGGTGGGTGTGTGTAGGCAGGCGTGCTTGCTTGTATGCAGCCTGATCATTAGAAAGAGTTCCCAACAGCTTTTGTCTTTTGTCGTTTTTTAATTTTATTTAGGAGAAGTTGGTTTGAACTCACGTTTTATTTTATATTTTTTTTTAGAAGAGGTTAGTTTTAACTCACATCTTTATTTTATTTTATTTAGAAGAGTTTGGTTTGAACTCACATCTTTATTTTATTGTTTGTTTGTGAAAATAGGCTGTTATGAACTCAAATTTTATTTTTATTTGTGGAAATAGGTTGGAATAAACTCATATTTATAATATAAGGCATTATGGAGTTCCCCTGAAGACAATTAATTTAATAAAGAAAACTTATGAAGACATGACATGCAGAGTTCTTCATGAAGGACAACTACAGAACTGCTTGGGATAAGAACGGGAGTGCGATAGAGATGCCTCGTGTCTCCATTCCTTTTCTTACAAGCAATAGCTTGGGTTATGAAAACATCGATGGCACAAAACAGAAATGGAATCCAGTGGAATCTGACTAAATAGATGATCTGGATTTTGCATATGACTTGGCTCTTCTGTCCCATAACCGTAATCAGATGCAGGACAAAATGAAAACACTTGCAATTGGGTCTGAAAATACACAGGGAAAAGACAAAAATAATGAGAATAAATGCAGGAAATGATAACAGGGTTGAACTTGAAGAAACACCACTACAAGATGGAGAATCATGCACATACCTTGGCAGCAACATAGACAAAGTTTGAGGGACAGATAAAGATTTCAAAATAAGAATACAAAAAGCAAGAGGAGCTTTCATTGCATTGAGAAATATATGGAGATCAGGAGAAATCAGATCCAACACAAGAATGGGGGTCTTCACCTCAAATGTCAGATCAGTACTATTGTATGGCTCTGAGACATGGAAAACAACAATCAAAAGGCTACAGACTTTCATAAATGGGTGCTTGCGTATAATAGAAGGATTGGAGTGGTATGACAGGGTTTCCAATGTGGAACTGATGACAAAAGCCAGACAAGTGCTGGTGAAACAAGAGATGAGAAGATGATGGCGATGGATGGGACACACACTGGGGAAACCTGTTGATGGTGCTGCAGGGCAGTCCTTGTTCTGGAATCCCCAGGGCGAGAGAGGCAGAGGTAGACCAAGAGAGCTGGAAACAGAGATGAAAATAATGAGGAGAACGTGGAAGGAACGTGAGATGATTGCATGTGACAGGAGGACTTGGCATTGTTGAAGACCTATGCTCCTTGGGGAGCGGAGGGTTATGAATGGATGAAGTGGAATTAGGTAGGTTATATATAATATATTATATATCATATTTTATTCTTATTTATGGAAATAGGTATAAACTCATATTTTATTGTATTCTTTATTTGTGGGAATAGATTGTTTTGAACCCGTATATTTTTTTTACCTATTAATCTATTGATTAATTTGCTGCTAGTTATTAGGGTCATTCTCACTAAAACACCTTTAGCAACCAGTAGTCAGGTTTAGTCAAGTAAATTTAATATATTTTTTTTTGGGATGCAGTAGCTGCTGAAGACCATAATAGAAGGGAGAGGTGAAGGCAAACGTGCAAGGGGAAGACAGCGCTATAAGTGGGAAGATAACATCAAGAGATGGACAGGAAAGAGTCTTTCAGAGTGCACCACCAAGACAAGAGACAGAAGACGTTGGAGATCCATTACAGCCAACCTTCGTTGTGGAGATGGCAGCTGATGATGATGAGCTGCCGAGAGCAATATACCCACGCCATTCTTCACCTGATCACATAGTTCTGCTTTATTTGTTCCCATCTGTTGCAGCAATGTGGATTCATGTTTGTTGAGACACTTATTCAACGTAAGAGAATTTACTTACTCATTGTTTTATATTTGCAGTGTTGCCGTTACTGAAGCTTTGTGTGCAGAAAATTCGTTCCCTTGTTGGAGCTGACAATGTTGAAAATCTGGAGATTCCGAAGGACTTATTCAAGAAGCTAAAAAAGAGACACAGAGTTGAGTTTCGAGATATTCGTAATCGTCATTGAAATTGGCTTTTTTTTTTTTTTTAAATATCTTGATCACTATTCAGTTTTAGTTGGCATTGCATTTGCTTGTTTGCCGTGTATTTGCCAGTAATGACTTTTACTGTAAAAATGTTTACCTACAGACTTGTCAGTAACGAGAATACTTTAAATGAAGTTTGCTGCTATATCTTCTTCATTCGTAACTTTAAATGTTGACTGAAAATTGTAACAGAATCCTGTTAACTGGTCACACGTGTTAGTGTGGGTTGAAAGTTTTTACTCTTTTGTCTTCAGTGATAATCACATTTTTATTGTGATGTGTTTCGTGATTGTATTTCGTAGATAGAACATAAATGTTCGTGCCAGTTTTACTTCTTCGGTCCTTGGCCACTGACTGACAAAGCAATCAGTGACCATCACGCCTGGTGGCGTCTTGTTGGGCAGCAAGAAACTATCTCCTCTTTGCTCGGTTGGCAGCTATCCTTTTCCTTTGTGTGATGCCCCAGCTTTGGTTCATGTGTTGCATCACAGTTTTTTACTCAGAAAATGAAAAACTGAGTATACACAGTGTTCTATTGGTAATTTTATCATCATTTGTATAAGCTTTGTATGTTTATGTAGACTTGTAAATAGAAACTGTTGCAGAAATCATTTTGACTTTCAGGGCATTGTTGTTGTTTAACTAGAGCTGCTAGCTTTTTGCAGCCAATACCAAGTTGACGAGTCATTGGTATTATCTACACTGTAGATCTAGTCTTTTCCTGTGGCTTTTCTGCCATTCCAGAATGTGTTGACTTGAAGTCATGAGCTCCAGTTTGTCTGGCATTTAAAGGATCATCAGATCTGGTCCCAAGCTAGGAGTAGGAAGCGTGTGGCATACTGTGCATTTCCCGCCATCCAAGGGGGCTCTCCAACTATGCAGAGCTAAAATACTGTGCTCTGGTTCTGGGCTCTCCCAAGGAATTGTCACATCCTGCACAGAGCAACTTCTCAGCTCCCCTTGCCTATAACTGGGTCCACAGTGAGATCCTTCTGCATGCAGTTAACTGGGTCAAAGCCAAAGAATCACGTCTGGGGCTCAAGTGACTTCTCCAAGCTTAGTGTGCAATGCTGGGTTCTCAACAAGTTTCACCACAGGGGGAATCCCTGGAAGTGTGTGGATGATTTCAAGAGTCAATGAAGGTGTAATTAGCCTCACAGACAGAGGTTCACTTCCACATATGTATATTGTAGCATTGTGCATAGCTGGTGGTCATATAAGGACGACACCAGATATGCCTCCATGCATTTCAGAGCATTAACAATGTAGCATTTAACCTTCTAACCCATCTAATAGTTTGCTCCGTGTTGAGCACCATGCGGCAAGAATCAGAAATAAAGCATAAAGTAATTATTTTAACCATTTATATACATCTGTTTCAGTTTTCAATTAACACGTCTGCATCTTTTTCAACCTTTAAAAGCAATTTAACGAAAGCATAATCCTCAAATCCCCAGGAATTCCCGGGGAAAGAGAGGCAGAATTAGACCAAAAAACTAAATCAAATAGCCTCAAACTAGCTACTGCTTTCTTTGAGAACATTCAAGTGGACGTCTGAGAGTGTACGAAGAAGAAGACTAAAAAACCACGGAGAAGTGAAGTGGAGATAGAAGTGAAAATAACGAAGATGTGGAAAGAACTTGAGCTGATGGTGCATGACAGGAGGACTTGGCATGTGTTTGTTGAAGGCCTATGCTCCTTGGGGAGCTAAAAGGTAAAACGGTATTGGTTGATAATTCACAAATGTAATTTTAAAGCGGTGAATTCCTTTCCAAGCACTGTCTGTACAGAATCTGTTTTGTTAAAATCCTGCTTGTTCTCAAATTTGTCAGTTTGATCCTGTTTGTTTTCTCTGGCACTGATAGGAACATTATTCATCTGTAGATTGTGCACTCTTCCGACAAAAAATGTTTGTTTCCCCACAACTAGACCATTTACCCTCCTTTCCAGTTGTTGCTATTTCTTTTCTTTACCAAACCCAGTAGTGTCAGTCATATCTCTTTGTCTCCTGTGATGACTTATTCTGCAGTAATATATATCTGTTGGTATAATCCTATTGGTTGCAATGGAACTACAGCCATATTGATTTTAAATCCTACATTTCAGTTCACTAAGGGACCTAAGACGCGTCAAAAGTGAGGAATGCAGTCAGCGACCCATAGCTAGACTGCTTGCGTCAGCGAACCAGAGCTGACCAAGACCCTACTCCACCTCCAAGTGGTGGTTTTGGAAACAGGCTGCATCACTGAAGTTTGGCTGAGAGAGTATGGATCGAAGTGGGAAGGTAAACCTGGTCCTAAAAAATGCCGTGCTGAAGTTGGATGTGTTGGGCCGAAAGGCGCAGATATCGCAGCTTTGCTGTAAATGGCGACACGACGCAACCAACGTCCTTTTCAGGACGAACGCAGAAGAAGAAGAATTCACTATGGCTTCTTTATTTCTTGAGTTACAAGCACCAAAGTTGAAGCAGAAGCTCATTGAGGTACTTTAAAACTTTTATCACATTACATTTTTGATAACTTTAGTAGATTCTGAGATGTAGAAACTTTAAAGTTAGTGTCTATGAATAGTAATACATTTTTTTCAACATATTGTGCAATAACTCAAAATTTTGATAAGATATCAGATCTGACAAATGTTTTATTATCTGATGGAAATTATCTGTGCCAAATCTCATGTGAGAAATAAGCAAGATAAGAAAATTAGAAACATAAAACAAGGTTGTGAGAAATTCATGTTTTCTTTACAGGAAAAGCAGTTTCTTAAGAAAGTACAATTTGCAAATTCAAAATACACATACATAGAACATTGTATTTGCTCAATAAATGTTGATGTCAAGCATAAGTGTTTATGTGGTTCTACAAATTTGCTTTGCACTGAAAGGAACTGCCATCTTAGAAAACTTATTGTGTTCTCTATTTTTGATAATTATCTGCACAGTTGATTCTGCCAGGCCTAATGTTGTGACCACTTCATGCTGATGCTTACCATAGTCAAGACACCCCTAAACTTCTAATTTGACTTGAGTAACAAACCCTTTCTCTGCATCTTATTATCAGTCTGTCTGTCATAAGAGGTTTTGATGTTACTAAAATATGGGATATCCTGGACAAATAGGTGTATCAGATGATACCAGGATAGTGCCAGATAAGAGACTGGTCTTATAAGTAATACCCCCTTCTCTGAAAAGAGCAAGGGTGTATGGACATCAAAGTGGGGTCAAGCTATGTCAGTTCTCAGAGAAGATGATGATGTAGTACTCTGAGTCCCTAACTGCTACCTCTTAAGATCCCAATTTGGTAAATGATTAACTGTGTTATTTTATTTGGCTACGTCTAGGGTAATTTATCTAATATAACAGTTATTAATTTCACAACAGACTTTAACTTTAATAAAATTATTAAGCAAGATTGTATGAAATTTTATGTACAATTTAATTGTCCTGAACCTCAATCTTTACAGGTCAGGAATACTCAAAAGCAATAAAATGATATTTACACATCAAAATAAATATATTGGAAAAACTGTTCCATGTTTGTAGAGTGTTCACTGGAATAACTACACATACAGTTTCTGTTCTTATGAGTGATAACGTCTGCTATTTCTATGCTGTAAATTCTCTTTATTATTTTGATGGTTTTATCTATTCATCCTAAAAAGGGTTGTAATCCTAGTTTGATTACTACTGGGTGAATGATTGGATGTTCTGACACTGGCCTTTATAAAGGACTTATCTTAGGATGTTGTTGCTGCTATTCATCCACAAGTCAGGACCACGAGACATGTAGCTCCTGACTGAGAAGATGGGATCTGACTCCAGATATATGAGGAGCTCTCATCACCCACACTCTTCCTCTCAAGTGAATGCAGCCACGAGGTAATGACGTGACATAACTCTCAGGCAAATATATTCACACACACACACAAGCTGAACTGCTCTCAGATCAGAAGGCAAAGACTTGGCCGTTTCGTCTTTTAGTTTCTGTCAGCTCGGTGCAGATTTTTGAATCGAATGGCCCAGATCGTACTACCTTGTTACTATTTATAGAACTACATCCGCCCAATCGGAAATATCGTCCAAATTATTTGTAGAGACTAGTAACTGATGCGAATCTGAGCGTGTTTGTATAATGTGACTAAATTTTAATATTTTATATTACCGTTATTATTGGACCGATTTTAATTATCCAAAGTGATAACTAAACGGCCAATTTCTCTCTATCGTTCTATATAGTTTTCCCTTAGTTATTCCTTTGCATATCAATCTGGGTAATTTTAAAGTAATTAAATTTGGCATTACCCTGATATGAAAATATCACTAAAATAAATTTTTCTACTACAATAAAATTTTATCATGCGTGAATATTTATGCTTATGTGTTAAGCAATATCAGCGCTATAATTTGAGATATTTCCTTCTGTTTAACTATCTTTAGTTGTTAAGAAATAAAATATCTTCGTTCGGTCAAAAACACAAAATAGGTATCGTTACCAAGTTAAAAGGTTTCTTTATCCTTACCCAAAAAAATAGAAGCACTCTGGTTGTTAAATTTGTACTATGCTCTTAGATAATTTTTGGTGGGCGGTAAATTTTGACTTGGTTCCTAGACAAATTCAAATACACTAGATAAATCTTTGGCGGTAAATTTGACTGGGTTCTTAGACAAATTTTAAATACTATAGTTATTTTTAGATTCTAATATTATAGTTAGTTTTTTAGCGTGGTGTCATACAGATTTAAAATTTTTACGACACTGTCTGTGCCTGTTTGATTTACACACTTTGGTGTCATTTTGAAGGGTAGAAATTCATGTAAAACAGAATATATAATTGAGGTTTTGATGCACAGTAGTGTCACTCACAATAGATTGTCATCATCTATGTTTGTTATACATGCGCAGGTTGGGCTGCAGATGTGCGCCTTGAGTCTATGTATGCCCAGCCCGAACGCATGCCTAAGTTTACAGTGCAGGAAGTTTAGCGTAAGATCAAATATTTAAATTGTATAACAGACGTATGGCATAAAATAAAAACTTATATCGAAAAAGCTCTAATTGAACAGTAAGACTGGGGAATTGCTGTATGTTCTATTATATTTCCTGTGTTTAATACATGACTTCATGTTAACAGCTGCATGTTTTGGGAGTTTTTTTCCCGTTTATGTAAAATCTGGTTCTTTTATTCATGTGATCAGCGGCTAAATAAGGCTTATTGTCCTTGAAAGTTAACGTTAACTTAGTCGTGTTACTGTATTGTATTTTTTTGTGATTGAAATCGGAGTATGAGCGTCCGATTGACAGAGTGGTTAGAGTGCTAGAAAGACACCCCACTCTCAAAGCTTGACCTAGTTTAGTGAAAGCTCTAACACTTCACTCCCCTATGACAAAATCTGCTATGCAACTACCTTTACCTTAATCAGTGTACAGATGGTGATAGAGTTCTGATAGTTGATTTTACAAATAGTGGACATAGGATCAGGCATATTGTCTTGCACTATTCGATCAACGCTTTTTCAATATAACTCTGTTTCTGTTCTATGCCACATGACCGTTATACGCCTTAAAAATGTGATCTTACGCTAAACTCCATGGGAGGAACAAATATAACTTTCACGTGCTCATCAAGTTCATTCAGGGTGGTGGGAAGGCCATTGTTATTGCTAGTACAATAAAGCATGACTTCAAAATGGAATGCAGTTCTTGGTAATTCGTAACGTAGAACAAGATTTTTATTGCTATAAGGTGCTTCTATGAGAGAAAAAGGTGACAAAGCGTACAAAACTTTCTGCTAACTAGTCGTCTGATGATGACGACTGCTCTACAACTGCAGCCACAAGCGACGAAAGTAGCAGTGATTTATGTCCTATAATATTTTATATATTTTTTTAGTGCGGTACATATATAATATTTTGTTTATGGTCAGTATATCTGATAATTGTATGTAGTTAATAAATGTTGTTATTTAGTTTTGTTTTTATTACTTTTTACTTAATTGTTACACAGCTTTCTGGACCTCTGGAACAAATGAATTTCATTTCTATTAATTCTTATGGGAAATCGAACGAACGAACAAACTTTATTTTCAAAGGGTTAACCTCTATGTCTGGTTTCATAGGGAAATCTGTTCGTTTAGTGCTTTTTTGGTTAGCTTTCATTTTTCAAGAATGAATTAACAGCATTAAATGAGGGAGCTCTGCACTTATGTATATCATTTGTCTTCCTGTATATGCTGTAAGGGACCCTGACCAATAAAGAGATGCAAAGAAATAGGACATTGTTTTTCCGCACACGGAAAATTTTAGGTGACTAATAATGTTGGGCTGGTAAACCACCAGTGCCAGAGTACTTCAGTGTCTTAATGCAGGCTTCCTGTATGGGGGCTACTATAGCCGTGGCTCCATGAGCAGTGAAATAGGGAAGGAGAGAATAATGGTGGGATATCAGTAAACCCTATACTGTCCAAGAAAAAAAGGCTTCAGAAGTGGTCATCCTTACTCCTTTTCATTGTTCATAGAACACAGGTTCAAGTTGCCAACAACCTGTTTGTGTTTTGGGCCTTTTTTAGCTCTGCCTACAAGGCTCAGTTAGCGTTGGCTGCTCTTCTGTTGGTTTTCTTTAGCCTCAAACTCTTCCATTTCCCAGAGGGTTCGTGCTAAGGACATATCTGGTTATAATGGTTGGTCAATTCCTGAAGGTGTGTCCAGTCGATCTCCAGTTTTTCTATTTAATCTTCACATGTGCTTGTTGTTGTCTGGTTTCATAGGGTTATATTTATTACATCAGACCTTCTGATAGGAATTATACAATAGAGACATCTTGTTTGTTGTCTGGTTTCATAGGGTTATATTTATTACATCAGACCTTCTAATAGGAATTATACAATAGAGACATCTCGTCTGGTTTCATAGGGTTATATTTATTACTTCAGACCTTCTAATAGGAATTATACAATAGAGACATCTTGTTGTCTGGTTTCATAGGGTTATATTTATTACATCAGACCTTCTGATAGGAATTATACAATAGAGACATCTTGTTGATGAAGTTGGCATGTAATATACTTTATGATACAGTAGGGCCCCACTTTTCGGCGTTTTTCGATTATATACGTGTTTATTATGTTCTGGTCTTGACGTTTTTTTTAGCATAATGCAGCTGAGTCTGAGAATAGCCTCGAGCGCCATTTTATTGTCAGTAATTCAGTCTGTTTACAGCATGTCTGCGTTCAGCATCTTTCTATATTCTGGCAATTTTCCAAACTATTTAAATTTATAATATTTTTGTCATAAGTTACAATGGCACCTAAGTGTAGTAATGATAAAAAGTGGAGTGTTGAGTTCGTTTTATGGTTGAGTACAGTTTATACTGGTGAAGAGGTAGCTTCAAACGCGAATGGTTAAAATGAACGAATGTCAACAATATTCTTCCAACGAACTTCAACAAGTAGTGAACTGGGCAAGTACTGACAGTACATAAGTCGGTGATGACTGTACATCGATTTTATTCAACATGACACAGACGGAGTGGACAAGACTAACATCGTCACAGGCGCAAAGATCATACATCAGCATAATGGTAATTACTTTTAAAGTTCCTGAAGATTCTCTACCATAAAGTCCTCTGACTCAAGTGACTAAGGATCACAAACTGTTACCGTATAATATTCTTCTCATTCAAGTCCGTTGACCTTCTCTCAAGGACGTCTATCATGGTAACGTATTCATACTCCAGGATAAAATCTTCCATATCATACTTCACAATCCCATACGTTCTCCAAAAACATAACGTTAGATAGCATATAGTTTCAAACAAAGTCATACACGATAATACGAACAGGTTAGAGATTCCAGTTGACTAACCTCTCCCATTCTATGCCACGCTTCTGGCATTGTTGTAACAGCATATTAAAACATGTGCATAAGGTAATCAATAACTTCTTCCACTCGTAGGAATCCTTCTTCTACGATACAAATCCTAAAGGCAAACGACTCTGTAGATCCATTCTAGGAATAACATCTTCCCGCTAGACTAGTATTAGAGCGGCCTTATAATACAGCTTTAAATAAGAAGTGGGGCGATAACTTACGTGACATTGCTGCTATTGGTTTCGACCTGAAGACCAATACAGATCACTAGAATAAATGGCTTTCCATAAACATGCCATTGAATACAAATATAATATAACAATCATGGACATAAACAAGTTCCATGTTGCCCTTCAAATCATGACGTCAGAAACTACTCAACTAGGTTACCCGTGCGTCCCAAAGCAACACTCACTGCTTCGTGCACGTCAGTGCGCGAATCATTCGACCGCACAAATAATATAACTATATCAAGACTGGTGCGTACATTTGGCAGGACCGAAGACTACCCCCTTAGGTAATAAATGTACGTAACAGCTGTTGAGTTCGTTTTATGGTTGAGTACAGTTTATACTGGTGAAGAGGTAGCTTCAAACGCGAATGGTTAAAATGAACGAATGTCAACAATATTCTTCCAACGAACTTCAACAAGTAGTGAACTGGGCAAGTACTGGCAGTACATAAGTCGGTGATGACTGTACATCGATTTTATTCAACATGACACAGACGGAGTGGACAAGACTAACATCGTCACAGGCGCAAAGATCATACATCAGCATAATGGTAATTACTTTTAAAGTTCCTGAAGATTCTCTACCATAAAGTCCTCTGACTCAAGTGACTAAGGATCACAAACTGTTACCGTATAATATTCTTCTCATTCAAGTCCGTTGACCTTCTCTCAAGGACGTCTATCATGGTAACGTATTCATACTCCAGGATAAAATCTTCCATTACTTCACAATCCCATACGTTCTCCAAAACATAACGTTAGATAGCATATAGTTTCAAACAAAGTCATACACGATAATACGAACAGGTTAGAGATTCCAGTTGACTAACCTCTCCCATTCTATGCCACGCTTCTGGCATTGTTGTAACATGTGACGAAAGTACTGAGATTCTGTCTTTCAAATGGCCCATGTCTTTTTCTCCTTGCATTTTGTTCACTATTTTTAGGAGGGATTACAGGAAATCCTTCTCCATATTTCTTCTCCTTCTATTTTTTACGTTTTTTCAAGATGAGATCACGAGGGAGTTTGATCTCATCTGCTTTATGGTCCTTCTTTATGTGTTTAGAATGGGGGTGTAGGGAATTAGACAGTATTTTTCTAGAAGAAAGATTATAGATGCTAGATCAGGATTGGCACCAGCTTGTCTTCTTTTTAAAGATATTGCGTGTCCGCATACGCATTTTTCTTGAGTTCAATTATTAGCGGCCCAATTTTTTTTGCTTCATTTCCGCAGTATAGGGCTAGGACCAATTCCCGGTTCTTTGTCTAGCAGAAACTGGTTGCATCAGAAAGATCTAAGGTTTCTGATTGGCTGAGAGATAACGGCAGTTGAAATGCAGAGTCCGATTGGCTTTAGAACCACGCCGCGCATATGACGTCATGAAGTCGGCGCGTGGGGGGTCTTGATTATAAAAGGCCCTATATTTCATAGCTTCTTTTCTCTTTTAATGAAAAAATTGCCAAAGCCGGGTGCCAGAAGCATATTGTCGATTGCCTTCAGTTGGACATTCGAGAGTTGGTAAGCATGAATTTTTGCGTGAGGACTTTATTTAATTTTTCTAGTCCTAGCCGATCATTTAAGTTCTTTGGGCAGTTTAGTTTAATTTAATTCTTAACTCCAGAGCCATCAATTCGATCTGAGTGATAGACATGAGAAACTAGGTCCATTTAATTCCTTGTTGAAAGAATAGCGGCATGGTTTAAAAAAGTTGAGATATCACCAGCTTTGTATTATTGCAAAAGCAGGTCGGTCGAGAGCAGAGTCTGAGTAGAAACTCGCATTGCCTAAATGCTGCGAATCGATGCTATGTATTTACATATTTCAATTCGGAGAGCGTAGTAATTTGCGGGGTGAGCGAGAATGTGTAGGCGTGTGTATTTTTATTTTATTTGTGATTTTAGTGAGAGGATTGATGCTCGCTATTTTATATAGAAGAAGGCTAGCATATATCTGGTGTGGACGGTTGTGAAAACTACTGAAGTGATTACGCTAGTTGTATATATTGATTAAAAAAAATGAAGCCCATGAGTGCAAATTATAGTAAATTGTTATTGAATGTTGTGCAGGTTATAAAAGCGCGGACGTTACGACGAGTTGAAAACTGCGTGGTCACGACGTGGGTGAAACTACGGGGTTTTCAATTTGATAATCGGGGGGTTATGTATAACTTTTGACGGCATGTAGATGCTAGCGTAAACAGGGTTATAGGTTATTGATTGTGCTTTGTTATTCTGTGTATTCAGAAGATGGAGATGAAATTTATTTATGTTAAGGGAATAATATTTTATTTCAATTTTGAGGTGATTAATCATACTGACGGGAATTTTAGGAATTCCTAGAGAGGGCTAGTTTTATTTTGTATTAAACATTACGGCATTAGTGTCAGCGTAAGAAGTAGGCCACAGTACGTCTGCCCAGACGGACCATTAAAAATATGGTTGTTGCTCGGAGTTAGTCAGGCAGAACAAGCGATCTGGGTTAGCCAATGTTTACCTTGTGGGCTCAGGTAGAGAAGGGAGCTCAGTGGGGGAGCGGACTTTGTTTGCATGATTTTGTATGGTGGTGCATAACGGGAGAGAGTAGGGGAGCTGTATTGATTATAGACGGGGGAGACTTACGTGTTAAAGACTTAAGGGTTTGTCAGGAAGTTAATTGTTATTTGTAATAGAGTATTAACGTTTTGTTTAGCTGTTTGTTTTGCTTTTGTCTATACAGCAGGGTGCCGGCTTTGTGGGAATGAGAGCGGAATTTTGAGACCACAAAATTTCTCCCACGGCAAAGTTGGGGCATTCGCAGAACCGCAAGGGTTTTACGTTAGTTGCCAGTAGTGGAAGGAGAGGAAGAAAATACGTTTTTCCCAGCCAGGGGAAGACATTTTCCAGCGAATAGGATTTTTGTGGATAAATCCTGAGCTCTGACGCTCGTTACACACGCAGATTTGGCAGGCTGCCAGCGTTGTGGTAATTTTGTGTTCGTTTCTTCACGGCCATAATAAAGCCGACGGCCCAGTAATAGGTACTCGGGCAGGTAATTTCAGAGTGGTAGAAGTCAGCTACCGTTCCAGTCCAGAATCCAGTGGGGTTCTGTTAAACCTCAGTCATCAATTCCAGAGTTAGTGGAGAGAGATAGGGTAAACATTCTCTCTACTGAAGTCAGCACAGATAGGCAGAACTGTTAGTTTTGGTGAATCATAGCAGAGGACAGCTGCTGAAGTTTAGAGGTGCAGTTAGTTGTGTTCAGGAGATTCCAGGATAGGCTGTGTAGAACCGAAGTCTGTGCAGAGATTGTGTAGTCACTTCGCCGTCGTTCCAGCTATCAGTGGACTTAGAGTTAGAGTTAGAATTTAGAACAGCTAGTTTGGAGTGTAGGCGACATCAAGTGCAGTGTAGTTCATTTCAGTTAACCTTACCTTCTTTCTCCATACAGGTTGCAATTGTGGGAGAAGGGTTGGGGTGGATGCATTTTTTTAACTGTGCTTGATTTTGTTTCAGGAGTGCATCCTCGCACTTGATGTATGGGACATGCATATGTTTGTTGTTTATAGGTGTATAATAAACTTGTATAAATTGTAGCTGGCATCAGTCATTTCCTTTAGTACAGTAGCTATATGTTGTCTGTACCTTGGTGTTTGTGAATCTTAATTGAACCTTATCCCCATAGGGTAGTTAGAGGTGGTTCGAGGCCATAGCAATTTAAACGTCCGAAGTGGCGAGGAAAGAATCAACCTCGGTTCTCAACCTCGGAGCCAATGGTCTCAACTTTCACTTTTTGCACTATATTTCTATCTGAATCTAATTTTCCAGTCTTCCTTCTCACTAGTGTCTTGTCACTATAGGTAGACAGTCTCTAGTCCTAAATCCATTTCGTGACATAACAGCATATTAAAACATGTGCATAAGGTAATCAATAACTTCTTCCACTCGTAGGAATCCTTCTTCTACGATACAAATCCTAAAGGCAAACGACTCTGTAGATCCATTCTAGGAATAACATCTTCCCGCTAGACTAGTATTAGAGCGGCCTTATAATACAGCTTTAAATAAGAAGTGGGGCGATAACTTACGTGACATTGCTGCTATTGGTTTCGACCTGAAGACCAATACAGATCACTAGAATAAATGGCTTTCCATAAACATGCCATTGAATACAAATATAATATAACAATCATGGACATAAACAAGTTCCATGTTGCCCTTCAAATCATGATGTCAGAAACTACTCAACTAGGTTACCCGTGCGTCCCAAAGCAACACTCACTGCTTCATGCACGTCAGTGCGCGAATCATTCGACCGCACAAATAATATAACTATATCAAGACTGGTGCGTACATTTGGCAGGACCGAAGACTACCCCCTTAGGTAATAAATGTACGTAACATGGAGTCATAAACCTCTTACTTTAAATGCCAAGTTAGAAATGATTAAACTTAGTGAGCAGGATTTGACTTTGGTTGAGATAGGCCGTAAGCTATTTAGGTGTGGCTCACCAAACAGTTAGTACAGTTGTGGACGTTAAGGAGAATGTGTATACGTTTTTTTTTAGGCCTAACTCTATTGCGCACTTAATATATGAAAGTATAAGCATGTTATTCAAATTTTATATGGACTTGTAAGTGTAAAAAAAAAACATCTTATGTACTGCTTTTCAGCAGGGTTCTGGAACCACACCCGTCGTATGAGTGGGGCCCTACTGTTCATCCCCATTTGAACCATAGAGCATGGCATAATTTGTACCTTTATGTTAAACAGCCTGTCACCTGTAGTTCCTGAGGGCTGTCTGAGGAGACAAAGAAATAATTGGACCACAGCTGCCTCAGGCCTGTTGTAAGAGGTCACTAATGTAAGGCTGTGTATGGGCTAGCAGCCTTATCATGCAAAACATATTGCTACAAAAACTATTACGGCAGGAACATATAAATGCTTTGATGCAGGCTTCCTGCAAGGGAAAAACTGCGGATTTCATATTGAGCAAAATCAATACCCTTTAGTTTCCCCAAGAAGCATAGGCCTTCGCCAGGTCCTCCTGTCACGTGACATCAGCTCAAGTTATTTCTACGTCTTCCTTATCATTTTCACTTCTGTCTCCAGTTCTCTTCTCCATGTGTTTTTTTTTTGGTCCACCTCTGCCTCTTTCCCTGGGGATTCCAGACTGCTTCAAAAGGCTATCAACCAGGTTTCTTCAATGTGTGTCCAATCCATTGCGTCTTCTTCTCATTTCTTGTTTCTGGCACTTGTCTGGTTCTTGTCATCAGTTCCATTGGTGACCTTGTCATGCCATTTCAATCCTTGTATACTACAATCAATACCCTTTAGCTCCCCAGGGAGCATAGGCCTTCAACAAACACATGCCAAGTCTTCCTGTCACGTGCCATCAGCTAAGGTTCTTTCCATGTTTTCCTCATCATTTTCACCTCTGTATCTAGCTCTCTTCTCCATGTGTTTTTTAGTCTGCCTCTCTTCCCCTGGGGATTTCAGAAAAAGGACTGTCTTGTAATGATATCAACAGGTTTCCTCAATGTGTGTCCTATCTATCGCCAGCGTCTTCTCAACTCTTATTCCACTGGTTCTTGTCATCAGTTCCACATTTGTGACTTTGTCATACCATTTCAAACCTTTTATTCTACGCAAGCACCCGTTTATGAAAGTCTGTAGCTTATTGGTTGTTGTTTTAATTGTTCTCCATGTTTCAGAGCCATACAATAGGACTGACTTGATATTTGAGTTGAAGATTCTTAATTTTGTGTTGGATTTGATTTCTCTTGATCTCCATATATTCCCAGTGCAATGAAAGCTACTCCTGCTTTTTGTATTCTTATTTTCATATCACTGTCTGAACAGAAAGAATTGAAGTTAAATATGCCTTTGTTAATCCTGGTACTGACACTCTGATGTGTTCTTTCTTTGAGGGTGTTACTTCCCAAACATGCAAAACTCTGCACTTCTTTGATGATGGTAATTTGACTACAAAGATCCAAAGAAGTTTAAATGGAAAGGAATGAATTTGACAGAGTGGAATTAGTGCAGCTTTCAGTAACGTTATCTCTCTAATTTGTAGTCTTGCAGACCTCCTTTCTTTGACACTTTACCAAATAACCTTCTTACCATTCTGCTGCTACTGCGTGCCCAATTCTAAATCCTTTAAAAATAAAGTTCGTTCGTTCTCTTCCGTTAGGCTTGACCAAGTAATTCTGTTGTTTGTTTGTTTTTTTTTTTTTTGGGGGGGGGGGGGCGCTCTCTAACATTCTACAGAATCTTCATGCCCAATTCTCCTCAGTTACCTTTTACAGCACGCATGCCAGGTTTCATTGCTACTATCATCTGTTCCCCTTTTAGGCCCAGTTTGGGTGAAATAAACAATTTAAAATACTGTTTTTAAATTACTGTGCTTCCCTCCCCTCGCATAGAAATAAAACACTCGCACTCCCTCACAGCAACCACTACACAAAATTACTAACAAAATACATATGCAAAAGCAAATAGTGCATTTAATAACAAAACCATTACAAATAAAAGATGCATTTCACTGTTGAATTTTTTTAATAAAAACTATCATTTTGGAAGCACTGGTCGCATCGGACCCATTTGCATCATTCTCATTGGTGGGCCACCCATTGGAGGTCCCATTGGCCGCATTCCTGGGGATGGGAATAGGACATAAAATAAACTCAATACATTCAAGCTCACTCCTTAAGGCATTAAACAATGGGAAGAAAACATATTGTGGCGCATTGTGCTTATAAATTAACAATTTTAGTTTATCTAAATTGAAAACACTAGAAGAAACAAATCATGGAACTTGGTATTTTTCACATTAAACAAAGCTACTTCTAGAACCTTGAGTTAGGCAAAGAAAAGAATGTGAGGAAGGGTACTGGTCACAACCTCTGGATGCTGGGCCTAGTATAGTGAAGTCTCTTACACTTCACTCCATTAAGGCAGTATCTTCTATGGGATTACCATTACTTCTAGAACACGCCGATGCTGATCTTGGGACCCCACATAACCAGCGGCACTTGGACTTCGGCCCAATGACATGGAACAAATTGCATGGCATTGCGAGGCTGGGGAGCCTGTGGACTTTCCTTCCAACCCAGTCAGGAGCTTTGCTCCTTCCCATCCACAGAGGGTTTGTGTTCAGGAGCTGCTCGGGTTATTCCAGTCCCCTGGTCGAAGGCACACCTTCAAATGTCTTTGCCAGGACTCGAATTAATCCAGTCCAAGTCCCGGTCGGAGACACTACATCAAATGTCCTCACCAGGGCACGAACCTGAATCACCCCATCGCCAGCACAGTGTGGTAACCATTACGCCAGCGCAGCTCCCACCAAAACAGCAATTAAAAGGATCATATAGTCCTACATGCGTGTTACTAGCTACCATAACCAGTAGCAATGTAAATATCTACAAGAATACTGCTATTATGCCAACCAATTGCAGTGAAGAAAGACTTCAATAAGAATGCTAGGAAAACACAATGGAATGGAAGGGGAGAGGCCATTCTCTCAGAAGAAACGCAAGATAAAAGAACCTAAAACACGAGGTCAGATCTAGTTAGAACCATGTCATGTTTTCTGCATTTTACAGTTTCTATAAAGTTACATTTATCAACAACTTCTTTTGGCTTAACAAACATTCAAACTAACTGCAATTATTTTACACAAATTTTTGTGACTTGTATATTGTGTTCCAAGTACCATGCATAGTTGTTTTCACACATTACAAGCAATAAAACCTGTTGCATTTGAGCAAATACAAATATTGTCAGCTCTAAAAAAACAACAACGCATGGTACTTCGAACACAATGTACAAGTCACCAAAAATTACAACTTGAACAATTTTAAATCCTTCAACATTAAAACCCGTTCAGAACCAAAATGATGACAATGCTGCTGATCCAAAGAGCAGGCTCAAAAGGTAATATTCTAGCTGTATTAAATGAGAAAGCAGAGGTGACCTGCCTTTAAACGCTGAAGAGCTGCAAGAATTTTTTTTTTTTTTTTTTTAAATCTAAGAATAATGGCAAACTTCTGTATGAAGCCAGAACACTGCAAACTGTTACATTTATCAGAAACAATGAGAACTTGCATATGTATCAAACATGTCATGCTGCATGTAAAAATGTAAGGACAAATCAGCAACACTGAATTACGAAAAAGTTAAACCATGAGCAAATCATGAACTCTATGAAAGTTGAGATAAAACAGATGCTGCTCAGGGAAAAATCTTCCCAGATTTTACAAGACAAACATTAAGACTGAACCAACAATAGGAAAAAAAGGTTAATTTATTAAATGTAATCTGGAAATTTCAAAACTAACACTGTGCAAGAAAAAAAATTTTTGATTTAGAACATGCTGATGAGCCACTATTAATGCCTTAACTTTATCGTTATAGTTGATCTGAAAGGACATCATTGCATTCCGGGCAAACCCATAAGTGCTCAGTCTCCCTCAGCCAACTTAACTTTAGAAAAGTTAAAGAACTGACAGCAAGATCAACAGCGTGTAAATCAGTGAGAAAAATGAAGATAATATATTACATGGAATCTGGAAATCTCTGTTGATACAGGTTGTGAGGGGAACAAAAAGTGTTCAATTTAAAATATGCCGACAAGTCACTGTCGATGACTTAGCTTCAAAAGAGTTAAAAATTTGACAGTGAAAAAGAAGCAAAAGGCTTCCTAAAGAAAGAAATAGTTACACTCCAATCAAATCTGACACAGTATTTCTTGTACCGTACTGAAAGTCCTGGTTTACTCAATAAATTTGTTATCTCCTGTAGTCTGAAAATTACAAGCTGGGGTGTACAGCAAATTATACAGTCAGTTCATTTTAGTACTGTTAGTCTTATAGTGAACAACGGGCTGATCACCCGTTTGCCAGTCACTTCGATTACGGAAACAACAGCAAATGGGTTGATTTGCCATTGCCCTAAAGACGCCACTAGGCGTGATGGGAAACAATGGCAAAGAAAACCTATCTGCTGTTGCCCTAAGACGCCACTAGGCGTAATGGCCACTGACTGCTTTGACGGTCGGTGGCTAAGGACGGAAGAAGAAGAAGAAGTCTTATAGTGAAGGATGGCCACCGACCGAGCAAAGTGGAATCAATTTGTTGTTGCCCTACAAGACGCCACCAGGCGTAATGGCCACTGACTGCTTTGACGGTCGGCGGCTAAGGATCAAAGAAGAAGAAGAAGTCTTATAGTAAAAGGTGACAGTGACAAATATCCAAAATATACTTACGAATACCGGGCGGTGGAATCATGGCTGTTCCAGGCAGTGGTGCACCAGGAGCTGTGAATGGGTTTGTGTTGATCTTCCCTGCCTGGAAGGCTGCAGCTGTAGGAATGCAAAGATAAAATATTACTGTACTGTACCTGGATTCAACAACTGGTACAACATTCAAGAATGAAATATCCAGTAGGCCTATAGACAAAAGAATTACATAAAAGCAACTAACCAGGTGGCGATCTGATCATTGGTCAAATATTTTCTTATCATTTACTGGAATCCAAACCCCTGAACACATTCTCCAAAATTATCCAGTCCATGGTGACTTACGGCATCAAACCTTGCCAGAGAGTGCGTAACTTAGGCAGAAGGTATGGAGCTTCCTGATGAACCTGGAAAAGACTGGACTTTGTACTGCAGATCTACATGAATGCTGGATGAACCAGGAAAAGGCAACTTTGTCCTGCACATTTACATGACTACCAAACTGAACACAGAAGATGGTGCCTTTTAACTGCATGACTTTGTGGCTTCAAGCAGGTGTAAAAAATGTCACAGCTAAATGCTGATATTTCTATCCGATTTACTTGCAATGGTTATTTTTTTTTTTAAAAAGGCCACAGTTGAAATGAAATTAAATAGTACACTTGTAACACCTGAAGAACTATGCCAGCTGAGTGCAAGTCAAAACAAGGAACACATACAAGTTAAAACAAGGAACACATACAAGTTAAAACAAAGAACACACACAAGTTAAAACAAGGAACACACACAAGTTAAAACAAGGAACACACGCAAGTTAAAACAAGGAACACACGCAAGTTAAAACAAGGAACACACGCAAGTTAAAACAAGGAACACACGCAAGTTAAAACAAGGAACACACACAAGTTAAAACAAGGAACACACACAAGTTAAAACAAGGAACACACGCAAGTTAAAACAAGGAACACAGGCAAGTTAAAACAAGGAACACATGCAAGTTAAAACAAGGAACACACACAAGTTAAAACAAGGAACACACGCAAGTTAAAACAAGGAACACACGCAAGTTAAAACAAGGAACACACGCAAGTTAAAACAAGGAACACATACAAGTTAAAACAAGGAACACACGCAGGTTATACCAAGAAATCAAAAGTGAGGGAGGTAATACCAAACAAGGAACATATTCAAGTCAGAAATATAAACATTTAAATGTTGGAAGCCAAATTTCAGAGATGAAAGAATAACAATACAAAGGAAGCAGAGAACAAGGAAAGCCAACAAACAAACAAACAAAAACCAGCAATGGACAGATTACATCATATGTGGAGACCCAAGATCTACACTCTTTTAAAAAAAGATGTATCCAAGAATAATAACTGTGTTCCTGTATGAAGAAGAAGTATAGAAAACTGAAAGGAAAACAGAGGATCTGAAGCAGTTTTTCCCCTATGGCGTTCTTTGGCCTACTTTTGCTGAAATCTCCCGTTACTGTCAGATCTATTGAGAAGGATGTCTTGGTGATCTGCAAATAATATCTTGTTTATGATGTCCCTTGCCTGATTTGTCTCAGACGTTATCCTTTCCACACCAACGCTAAACAATAAGAGTAACGCACACACGTACTGCCACACTCCAGTGTTAAGTTCTGACATCTTTGTTGGTACTTTTGTTTACTGCATACGACAGGTTTTAAAAGAATCTGCTTCTTTTCCTCTTCACTCTTATCATCATTGAAGGATTTCTTTTTAGCGTCATTATGTTAGCTGTTTATGTATTGACCTTTTCTAAAAGTACTCAGTTTCATTCATGAAATCTGCCTTCACAGAATGATGTATTTTAAATCATCCTCCATGTTCTGCTTTGTATCTATTTTATTCCACGTCACAGCAACAGGTATTTTCATACATGATATTTTTTTTCATTGTCTTTTAAGTCATCACTGGCTGATGTTAGCAACTACCAATATTTCTATCTTGATTTTCTTACCTACTTATTTCCAATGTGTCTCTTTTTTATCTCCAAACAATCCATGTTCCAGTTTTAATTAGGCGACTACTACCTCATGCTTTATATGGAATTTTTTCTTGTTTAACTAAGGCTGCTGAGCTTCTCGTTCTATTGCAGCCAATACCAAGTTGAAGACTCCTTGGTATTATTATGTACACTGTAGATCTAGGCTTTTCTGCCATTCTGAAATGTGTTAAGTCATGAGCTGTTTCTCCAGCTTGGCTTGCATTTAAAAGATATCACATCTGGTCTTAAACTAGTTGGAAGAAACACGTGGCATACGCTACAGTCCTCGCCATCTAATGGGGCTCTCCAAATATGCAGAGTTAAAATATTGTGCTCTGGCCCTGGGCTGTCCCAAGGAATGGTTACATCCTCTCAGCTTCCCCTGCCTATCATGGCTCCACAGCTAGATCCACCTGCATGCAGCCAACCAGGTAAAAGCCAGACTTACATCTGGGGCTCATGTTTTATTTTTAAAATAAAATTTTGGCGAGTCACTTCCCGTTCAACCTAGACAGTTACATTAGGGCACATGTCCAAATATAATAGATCTTTAGGTCTAATATGTGCAAAGTGTAACTCCTCCAAGCTTAGTGTGCGGTGCTGCGTTCTCAACATGTTTCACCATAGGGGAAACCCTGGGAGTATAAGGATGGTTTCAAGAGTCCATGAAAGTATCAGCTTCACAGACGTTCACATCCACATCTGTATACTACAGCATTTGGCTTAGCTGGTGGTCATATAAGGATGTCGTCAGATATGCCTACATGCATGCACTATAAGGAGTTTAAAAAAAAAGGGAGGGAAGAATTTTAGCTGATCTCTTTAGTCTTCCCCCGTGAACATTTTCATGTCTAATTCTGTTTTTGACTGTATTTTCTTTCGTTTCAATTTGAGCAACATAAAATTCACTGCTAGCCTGACAACACTGATATTAATACAACACTAACAATTTTCCATAATTGTGTAACACAACCAAACATGATAATTATCTATCGTAGACTTACTTGTATCATCAACGAGCTTTTGTACTTGCTCTTCCAACCATTTCTGATAATACAACCGGACGTTTTCCTTGTGTTTTCGCCCACTGCAATGCGTTTTACGTACTGATGGCTATTAAAATACAAACAGCCAAGCATTACTATTATTACTATACATTCACCTCTACACTTCACGGTAGAAGAGGAACGACTAAGTAAGTAACTATACATTCAGAAATAACAAATATGATTTACACTGTGAATACTTAAATAAGTAATTTTCTAATGATAATTACAGAAACTGTGTCTAATATCAAAAAGGTCAAGGTTGTCCCATTGCAGATACTGCTGTAGGGGAGTGAAGTGACTTCACTATACTATGTCCAGCATCGAGAGATGGGGTGACCAGTTCCCTTACTCGCTGCCTTTTCCTTCCCTAATTCAAGAGAAAAGTCATGTACCCATTTACAGCTGGACAGACTGGAGCGTATTAGCGCCGTGAATCCAACCCGGTACTTTTGCTGCGAGACCAGTGCTTTTACCACTGTCAATCGGACGCTTGTCCAATATTAAACATAGTTTTAAAATGTTCCACAAGTGAGTGCGATGTAATAATGCAGTAAATTTGATCTATAAATACGTAAAATGTAGTAATGCAATAAAAATTATCTTCTATAAGTAGATAAAGTGTAATAATGAATATAAAAGTGTAAGGTGTAAAAACTCAGATCAACAAGATGTCGGGTTATCACCTGGAAATCAAAATACAGTATATAAAATTTAAATATAATAAAAGAATGTTCAACTCAAAAGCCAAGGCTATCCTATTGTGTCGCTCTCTCTCTCAAACATGGAGAACAAAAAAAAAGACAACCAAGAAAAAACATACTTTCATAACTGGGTGCTTGCATAATACAGAAGGTTTAAATGGCGTGGCAAGACCACCCATATGGAACTGATGGAAAGAACCAAACATATACCAGTTAAACAAGAGGAAAGGAAAGACATTGGTCTGGATAAGACAGACAACACTGATGAAATCATGGTGATAAATGTACAAGACTGTTTTTGTTTTGGAGCACACCAGGGAAAAATGAGTGAGACTCAAAAACACATGAACAAGACACCTAGATAGACATAAAAAGGACAGAGGAAAGGAAAAGACTGAACAAATGGCACAAGACACGAGGGTCTGGCATGAAAGCCTATGCTGGACAGAGAGGTGAAGAGCAATGAATGAAGGAATGTCAAGTGCAATAATGCAGATACAGGCATCTAAAGTACATGAAGTCACACAAACAGTTTAAAAAATCTACTAACGGGGGCTGATAGCTAAAAGGTATAGTGACCGCCTGGATTTCTAACGGTACCGGGTTCAATTCCCAATAGAGGGAATATAATTTATGGAAATTTTTTTCAGAACCAATGGTCCTAATGATGCTTCCCCCCCCCCCCCCGCCAAAGGGAGAATGGATGCCTAGCCTTCTCGGATAATGGCGAAAAAATTGGAGGTCCCGTGTGCAAGTTGCACACTTTAAAAATCCCACTGCAGTTGGAAATTATATAGTAGGCCATAAGGCCACTGCCCTGGCAAAATTTAAAAATTACAAACCTACCCGCCACAAGACAATTTAAAAAATGTATGTTTCCTATATACACAACTGGGATTATTGCCAGTGCTACAGAGTTTATGCACTGTGCTGAGATCCTCCTTGTGTGATCTAAGGGAGGAGATTGGCGCACTGATGGAGTTGTCCGTATGCAATGAAGATAGCCCTTAAAACCAAACAACATTTGTGTGTTCTACATATACTTATAAGCCAGGATATCGTTTCTTTATTTGCTGCTAGATAAACATTGAAACAAAACCACACAACACGTCTGGTTTTAACAACACGTCTGCAACTTTCTCAAAATTATGAACAGAAAAAAAAAAGAATCAAAACAAAAAATAACTTCAGCATTATAATGGTTCATATATTAATTAGAAAACATCTCATAAATTAACAATAAAACAATCCAGATAATAGTTAAAACTGACTTACAGAATCATGTGTTAAGTATGTGTCACAGTAGTCGCAGTAATATCTGTAAGAAATAACCAAAAGAAAAACTCATAAAATTTGTACAGACAGCAAACTAGCCAGAACAACAAAAGTCTAATAAAAAGTTATTAAAATGAAACAACTTAGGGCACACGGCACAAATGATTCAAACTAAAATTAAACAATTTTGGAATACACAATAAAAGTCATGACAAACAGCTATTTCAGCCAAGTAGCTCACAATACATAATAATACAAATAATTAACTGAATAAAGATATAAATGATAAATTACCAAATAGATACATATTATTATGCTCAAAGAACACACTAATATAACGAATTACTGTAAGAACAGGACTTTTTTTAATTTATTTGAAAACTTTTTAGGCCTATAAGTTATCAAAATATAGCAATGCACTGTATGGACTGATAAATGCAGGAAGGGGTTGAAATGAAAGGGGCCTTAAACAAAAAAAGAATTCAGACATGCAGTAACAAGGAGTAAGGTTTAGGGTTAGGAATCCTAAGCATAATCCTAACCCTAATAACGTTGGCGACTTATTTGGATGACATCAAAGAATACGTCCCACTAATGTTCATTTCAACCTGCAGGAAATCTTACAAAAACTAGATAAATGAACATAAAAATGGCTGCTAAAAATACATGAGAACAAAACATAGGCCCTACATAATTTTTACCACTCTCAAACAAGGATCAATATGTCATAATGAAATCAAACTGACATGAGCTGCTAGAGGACAAAAAGGGTCCCACAAACTTTAGAATTAATTACACTGGACCTCAGACTAACATGGAAAAATCAAACTGTTAAGTGTGAACATAATGCTAGCCAGAGTGACTGATAAAAAACAATACTAGCAGGAACTGCTTGTGGCACAGATCATCAAATACTGAAATTGTATACTTGGAAATGTTAGACAGACGCTGCTGGAGTATGGAATACCAGCCTGCACAATTGTTTCAAAATCAACCTTTGACGGAATATAAAACCATTCTGGAGAATCATTACTGAAGCAATGAAATCAACCCCAATAAATGAAATGATCAAAATTACAAAGCTACAATCCGTGTATAACAGAAGAGATTAGGCCTAGGCCTATAGAACACTACAATAAACAGAACAATTAACACGGCTAAACAAACAAACAATGAACGACAGACTGATAAGATATGGTCTGGGTAGACTGCAGAGAAGATGTTTTGCACAAAAGGCCAAAAAACTCACCACCATTATACCAGACCATGCACGGACAAAGACAGAACCCCTTGGAGGATAACATTATTCCCAGGGTTGGTTGACAACGACCGAACGAAATTTTTATTTCAGCAAGGTAGGCCTACAGAAATATGCATTAGCCTACCTAACCCTAAACCCTATTCTTAATCCGAACCCTAACGAAGTGGGCGACTTTTTTGTATGGCATCAAAGAACACGCCTCATCAATCTTCATTTCAATCGAATTAGGTTTAAGATTCATAAACCTAATTCTAACCCTTACTACTGTGTCTCTGAATTAGGCTACTTTTAAAGGCCGCTTCGAACACTCGCCCCACTCATTTTCATTTCAACCAGCGAGGGTTTTACTAAGCTGTAGTCGGTAGTCTAATGGTCAAATTATGAACGCCCTCCAGACAAGCTCCTGTAAACATTATACTATTTAAAATATGTATAACGATAATTAGAAATAAACTTACTTAGGCATCTTGTGTGAGGACTAAACAGGTTTAATGTCATAACAAGATTACATCGAACAAAAGGAGATTCGTTGGAGCACACACGAACGGAAATGGTTCAAAATTTTTAAGGCGTCCATTGCGGTGTAAAAGAACTATAGACCGCCGAAAAATATCCCGTTCAACATCTGACGGGTTAAGGTTATAATTAGGATATGTATTGTCTTCAATTCCAAATAATATAAGCACCTGCCGATATGGGAAAGTGGCATCACACCTGTCAAAACATTGTAAATAGGGCAAATCACAATTACCAATTATGCTTGTAGGCCTATGTTTAAAAACTTCTTCTTCTTCTTCCTCGTTCGTCCTGAAAAGGACGTTGGTTGCATTGTGTCTGTTTACGCCGGAGCTGTGATATCTGCACCTTTCGGTCGACACATCCGACTTCAGCACGGCATTTTTTGGGACCGGGTTTGCCTTCCCTCTGCGATCCCTACTCTCTCAGCCAGACTGCAGTGCTGCAATCTATTTCCAGGACCACCACATGGAGGTGGAGTAGGGTCTTGGTCAGCTCTGGTTCGCTGACCCTGATGCAAGCAGTCAAGCTATGGGTCGCTGACTGCATTCTCTATTGCTGCATCTTTGGGTCCCGTATGTTTAAAAACAAACCCAAACAAACAAAAGCGAGATAAAATTGAACAAAATCAAGCAGAAACTCCAAACAAGAATAATATTAAAGGGGAGGGGTGTAAAGGCCTGGTAGTTCCAGTTATATAACCGACTTTAACAGATATTTAATTGACTTTCACCTGTTAAAAGCTATATGCATTGTTAGAACAGCATCAGACCTTCACATTCCCAATTCATCATCATCATCTTTCTTTTTCGTTCCCTGTGGAACGGGCAGAAACAGTTGCTCTCCATCGATTTCTATTCTGGGTTGTCTTTTTCATCTGTGCCCACGTCATTCAAATTTCCCCAGCCTCCTCTTCAACAGTTCTTCTCCAAGTTCTCTTTGGCCTCCCCACTCTTCTTTTCCCCTGTGGGTTCCAATCAAGGGCAATTCTGGCTGTGCTTGATTTGTTTCTACTCTGAGTGTATCACATTCACAATTACTATATATTAACTTTTGTTCGTGTTAAATATTGTTTGACTATATTATGCAGTTGTTTAGGTCTGTCTATTCTTAACACCTCTTCTATATTTATAGGTACATTTGATGCCTGTAAATAATCTAATATTTGGATTATCATTTGTTCATACCTCTTACATTTAAACAAGAAATGCTCTCTAGTATTGTATGTTCAAAGACAATGTTTGACACTTAAGAGATTGGCTTAGCTCAAATATCTGGGATCTATAGTTAAGGTAATGAAGAAATAAAAGCAGGACCTAAGAACAAGGATAGCAAAAACTATTGCAATGCTAGCCAAACTGAAACCAGTCTCAAAAGACTTTTTTTGTTATTTGTTTCCACATTTTTCTGTATTGTGCCAGTGTTTGTGTCTCTGCATGCAAAGACCTTTCCTGTCCATGTCTGAATATCGTCTGCTCATCACGTCTTTCGATTCACTCATTCAATACCCTTTAATTCCCCAAAGAGCATAGGCCAACAAACATTTGTGTCTTTTTCTTTTTCCTGGGACTGTCTCTTTCAGTACAATGCTTACTTACTTAGTCGTTCCCCTTCTACCGTGAGGTGTAGAGGTTTGGAACAGAGAGCGCCAGACTATCCTATCGGCTGTCTTCCTCCTGGCCTGGTTCCATTCTAGTCCTCGGTCCTTCAAAGATTGTCTAATGTTGTCCTCCCAGCGGACTCTGGGTCGTCCTGGGGGTCTGGATCCTTGGCTCTTTGTTTCCCATGCTTGTCGTGGTAGCCGATCTTCTCCCATTCTGCAGACATGGCCAAACCATCTTAATTGGGACTGTTCTACTTGGGTCTGCAGGGGGTAGGATTTAAGGCCTTGACGTATCGTCTGGTTGCGTACCATGTCTCTTCTTGTTACCTCAACCACCTTCCTCAGATACCTCATTTCTGAGGTTTGGATCTGGCTTTTGTGGGTTGTAGTCATTGCCCATGACTCGCATCCATATGTCAAGACTGGGACATAGGTGGAGCGGTATACAGCCATCTTCGTTTTCTTACCAACCTCTCTCTTGCTGAAGAATCCTCGATTTATGGCCTGAAAAAGTCTCCCAGCTGCTGCTTTTCGAGTGGCCAACTCTTCTTTGATGCCTCCCTTTCGGTCTATAATAGCTCCGAGGTATTTAAAGTGGTCGACCTGCTCCAGGACTTGTTCTCCCAGCTTAATCTGATGTCTTCTTTCTTCTCGTGATATCACCATGGATTTTGTTTTAGAGCTACTTATGACCATCCCTCTCTTCTCCAGCTCTTCCTTCCAGACTTGCAGGTTGGTTTGGAGATGTGCCTCTGATTTAGCAATCAGGGCAACATCATCAGCAAATGCCAGCTCCGAAATATAGACCTGTCTCATCTTCCAGTACCCCACTGAATACTTTCTTGTTTTCTCCTTACATGCCTTGATGACATTGTCCATGAGGAGTATGAAAAGGTAAGGTGATAGGATATCACCTTGTCTTACACCAGTGGTGGTCCTGAACTCTTCTGACTTATGGTTGCTGTCCTCGCATAATTTCTGCACAACTTGTAGAAGCTCTGTATAGCATGAATCAGAGGTGCTGGAATATTCTTCCTCGCCAAACAGTCCCAAAGTTTGCTCCAGGGGACCCTGTCAAACGCCTTTTTCCAGATCTATGAAACAAAGATGGATCTCACTCTTATACTCAAGGGCCTTTTCACTCAGCTGTCTGAGTGTGAAGATTAGGTCTTGAGTACTTCGGTTTGCTCGGAATCCGCACTGGACCTCATCCAATTGTGGCTCAGCTAGGCGTCGGAGTCTCTGCTCTAGGATTCTAGAGTAGATTTTACCAGGGACACTGAGAAGGGATATGCCTCTATGGTTTCCACACTGTCGATTGTCACCCTTTTTGAAAATTGGTGTTATGATGGCATCTCCCAATCCTTTGGTATGGTCTTGTTGTACCACGCTGCCTGTAAAACCCTTAAGAGTAATAGGTCGCCTGATGCTCCCATGTACTTAACCATTTCTGGTGTTATACCATCATGCCCTGCTGCTTTGCTCATCTTGATTTTCTCCAGTGCTGCCTTCAGTTCTTCCATCTTTATGTCATCTTCACCATCATTGGTTTTCTCTTCTGTGCTAGTGGTTATCATTTCTGATGCTTCACCATGCTCACCATCCAGGAGTTCTGAGAAATATTCTTTCCATCTTTCCATTACTTCCTTCGGGACAGTAAGCAATTTGCCTTGCTTGCCCTTTATAAATTTGAGAGGGCATTGTTTTTCCTTCCTCGTGTTCTTTAGGGTCTTACAGAACAATTTCTGGTTTTCTTGTGCATCTTTTTCTAGCTTTTCTCCAAATTCTTCCCAGAACTTCTGTTTTGCTGCTAGCACTTTGTTCTTTGCTTCTGTTCTGAGTGTCACATTTTCTCTATATTTTTCCATTTGTCCTGTTGTGTTTTTAGCTCCTAAGTATTGTTTCCATGCCATTTTCTTATCTCTTATTTTCTCTTTGACTTCCTCTGTCCACCATGGTGTCCTCTTTCTCTTGTTCCCAAGTCGGACTTCACCGCATGCTTCTGCAGCAGCTGTCTTTATGATATCCTTGAATTTTCAGTACAATGCAACCCTTCTAATTTGATACATGATCACGATGTTGAAGTTTGCAAGTGTTTTTTTAACGATCGGCAGTAAATCTTTTTACTGCCAGCTTTGTGAAGTTTCACACACTGTCATTTGTGACTTGATTATCAGCATCATAATCTTTAGCTCCACAAGGACAAAAAGGCCTTCAACAAGCTTATGCCAAATATTCCTGTCCCGTGCCTTCAGGTCTTTCCATGTCTTCTTCATTCCCTTCATGTCTTAACAACTACTCTCAGACCTAAGGGTCTTTCATATTTGGACATGCGCCCTATCATAACCGACTAGGTTGAATGGGACGCGCCTCGCCAAACCGAGGCAAAAATTTTACTTAAACAAAAAACCTTCATGTCTGTCACCAGTTCTTCTTCGGTTTCCTTCTACCACTCTTACCCCGGGGGTTCCAGAACAAGGACCTACCTTGTGACGCTATCTTTCTCCCAGACTTTACCAAGTAATTTGTATAACACCTCTATAGTAGCCTCCTACAGCTAAACTGACAATGAGGATGGTGCACACTTGAGGTATTCCATTTGACATGTTCTTTTCGCTTCTGCTTGTTGCATGTGCCTCTTTTCAGCCAATTTGAGGCGATGCCATAGGGAACATCTCCACTTGGTGCGATCGGCAGCTTCATCCTCCCAGGATGCTGAATATATGAGGTCTTAACTGACAATATAGCATTTTTATCAGGTGACGTCATGGGCCACTCTTGTGAAGAAATTCTTCTAGATTTTAACTGCGTGCTGTTCTGTATGCATTGAATTCATTTCTGAAACAATATTTTTTTTCAGCGTTAACATTAACTTTACTGCTTAACCGGGTGTACTGATGTTCTCACTTTGGACTATCCCAAATGACAAGGGTTACCATCATCACCCTTTGCCTCCCCAAGGAACATAATAATAATAGCCCCTTCAGTCATAACCAGGGTTGTGGAGTCGGTCGACTCTGACTCCACTAAAAAATTATCGACACCACAGCCCTGGTCATAATTATGGGAATGCGCCCCTGAGGTGACATTCATCAGCTGCTTTTTCTCCTGGTGTTCTTTTCGACATTTTCTGTTCTGTTGTTGCTGAATTTATGTCGAGTGCCCTCATGTCTCTTGCACACATTATCCCACATTAAACCTCTATCGGTAACTGAGATATCCCACATTAAACCTCTATCAGTAACTTCTTTTTTCTTCTTCTTCATTCGTCCTGAAAAGGACGTTGGTTGCATTGTGTCTGTTTACGCCGGAGCTGCGATATCTGCGCCTTTCGGCCGACACATCCAACTTCAGCACGGCATTTTTTGGGACCGGGTTTGCCTTCCCTCTTCGATCCCTACTCTCTCAGCCAGACTGCACTGATGCAGCCTGTTTCCAGGACCACCATGTGGAGGTGGAGTAGGGTCTTGGTCAGCTCTGGTTCGCTGACCCTGATGCAAGCAGTCAAGCTATGGGTCGCTGACTGCATTCTCTATTGCTGCATCTTTGGGTCCCTATCAGTAACTGAGATATCCCACATTAAACCTCTATCAGTAGTTGAGATATCCCACATTAAACCTCTATCAGTAGCTGAGATATCCCGCATTAAACTTCTATCAGTAGCTGAGATATCCCGCATTAAACCTCTATCAGTAGCTGAGATATCCCACATTAAACTTCTATCAGTAGCTGAGATATCCCGCATTAAACCTCTATCAGTAGCTGAGATATCCTACATTAAACCTCTATCAGTAGCTGAGATATCCCGCATTAAACCTCAATCAGTAGCTGAGATATCCCACATTAAACCTCTATCAGTAGCTGAGATATCCCACATTAAACCTCTATCAGTAGCTGAGATATCCCACATTAAACCTCTATCAGTAGCTGAGATATCCCGCATTAAACCTCTATCAGTAGCTGAGATATCCCACATTAAACCTCTATCAGTAGCTGAGATATCCCACATTAAACCTCTATCAGTAGCTGAGATATCCCACATTAAACCTCTATCAGTAGCTGAGATATCCCACATTAAACCTCTATCAGTAGCTGAGATATCCCACATTAAACCTCTATCAGTAGCTGAGATATCCCACATTAAACCTCTATCAGTAGCTGAGATATCCCACATTAAACCTCTATCAGTAGCTGAGATATCCCACATTAAACCTCTATCAGTAGCTGAGATATCCCACATTAAACCTCTATCAGTAGCTGAGATATCCCACATTAAACCTCTATCAGTAGCTGAGATATCCCACATTAAACCTCTATCAGTAGCTGAGATATCCCACATTAAACCTCTATCAGTAGCTGATATAGGTAAACCTCTATCAGTAGCTGAGATATCCCACATTAAACCTCTATCAGTAGCTGAGATATCCCACATTAAACCTCTATCAGTAGCTGAGATATCCCACATTAAACCTCTATCAGTAGCTGAGATATCCCACATTAAACCTCTATCAGTAGCTGAGATATCCCACATTAAACCTCTATCAGTAGCTGAGATATCCCACATTAAACCTCTATCAGTAGCTGAGATATCCCACATTAAACATCACATTAAACCTCTATCAGTAGCTGAGATATCCCACATTAAACCTCTATCAGTAGCTGAGATATCCCACATTAAACCTCTATCAGTAGCTGAGATATCCCACATTAAACCTCTATCAGTAGCTGAGATATCCCACATTAAACCTCTATCAGTAGCTGCGATATCCCACATTGAACCTCTAGCAGTAGCTGAGATAGCCCACATTATCTCATATCAGATATCCCACATTGGAACCTCTATTCACATTAAACCTCTATGAGATAGTAGCTGAGATATCCCACATTAAACCTCTATCAGTAGCTGAGATATCCCACATTAAACCTCTATCAGTAGCTGAGATATCCCACATTAAACCTCTATCAGTAGCTGAGATATCCCACATTAAACCTCTATCCCAGTAGCTGAGATATCCCACATTAAACCTCTATCAGTAGCTGAGATATCCCCACATTAAACCTCTATCAGTAGCTGAGATCCCATCCCACATTAAACCTATCCTATCAGTAGCTGAGATATCCCACATTAAACCTCTATCAGTAGCTGAGATATCCCACATTAAACCTCTATCAGTAGCTGAGATATCCCACATTAAACCTCTATCAGTAGCTGAGATATCCCACATTAAACCTCTATCAGTAGCTGAGATATCCCACATTAAACCTCTTCAGTAGAGATATCCCACATTAAACCTCTATCAGTATATCCCACTGAGATATCCCACATTTAAACATCTATCAGTAGCTGAGATATCCCACATTAAACCTCTATCAGTAGCTGCGATATCCCACATCAAACCTCTATCAGTAGCTGAGATATCCCACATTAAACCTCTATCAGTAGCTGAGATATCCCACATTAAACCTCTATCAGTAGCTGAGATATCCCACATTAAACCTCTATCAGTAGCTGAGATATCCCACATTAAACCTCTATCAGTAGCTGATATCCCACATTAAACATTAAACCCACATTAAACATCTATCAGTGAGATATCCCACATTAAACCTCTATCAGTAGCTGAGATATCCCACATTAAACCTCTATCAGTAGCTGAGATATCCCACATTAAACCTCTATCAGTAGCTGAGATATCCCACATTAAACCTCTATCAGTAGCTGAGATATCCCACATTAAACCTCTATCAGTAGCTGAGATATCCCACATTAAACCTCTATCAGTAGCTGAGATATCCCACATTAAACCTCTATCAGTAGCTGAGATATCCCACATTAAACCTCTATCAGTAGCTGAGATATCCCACATTAAACCTCTATCAGTAGCTGAGATATCCCACATTAAACCTCTATCAGTAGCTGAGATATCCCACATTAAACCTCTATCAGTAGCTGAGATATCCCACATTAAACCTCTATCAGTAGCTGAGATATCCCACATTAAACCTCTATCAGTAGCTGAGATATCCCACATTAAACCTCTATCAGTAGCTGAGATATCCCACATTAAACCTCTATCAGTAGCTGAGATATCCCACATTAAACCTCTATCAGTAGCTGAGATATCCCACATTAAACCTCTATCAGTAGCTGAGATATCCCACATTAAACCTCTATCAGTAGCTGAGATATCCCACAACCTTAAACCCACATCTATCAGTAGCTGAGATATCCCACATTAAACCTCTATCAGTAGCTGAGATATCCCACATTAAACCTCTATCAGTAGCTGAGATATCCCACATTAAACCTCTATCAGTAGCTGAGATATCCCACATTAAACCTCTATCAGTAGCTGAGATATCCCACATTAAACCTCTATCAGTAGCTGAGATATCCCACATTAAACCTCTATCAGTAGCTGAGATATCCCACATTAAACCTCTTCCTGGCTGGTATTCTAGTCCTCGGTATAGCTGAGATATCCCACATTAAACATCTATCAGTAGCTGAGATATCCCACATTAAACCTCTATCAGTAACTGAGATATCCCACATTAAACATCTATCAGTAGCTGAGATATCCCACATTAAACCTCTATCAGTAACTGAGATATCCCACATTAAACATCTATCAGTAGCTGAGATATCCCACATTAAACCTCTATCAGTAACTGAGATATCCCACATTAAACCTCTATCAGTAGCTGAGATATCCCACATTAAACCTCTATCAGTAGCTGAGATATCCCACATTAAACCTCTATCAGTAGCTGAGATATCCCACATTAAACCTCTATCAGTAGCTGAGATATCCCACATTAAACCTCTATCAGTAGCTGAGATATCCCACATTAAACCTCTATCAGTAGCTGAGATATCCCACATTAAACCTCTATCAGTAGCTGAGATATCCCACATTAAACCTCTATCAGTTGCTGAGATATCCCACATTAAACCTCTATCAGTAGCTGCGATATCCCACATTAAACCTCTATCAGTAGCTGAGATATCCCACATTAAACCTCTATCAGTAGCTGAGATATCCCACATTAAACCTCTATCAGTAGCTGAGATATCCCACATTAAACATCTATCAGTAGCTGAGATATCCCGCATTAAACATCTATCAGTAGCTGAGATATCCCACATTAAACCTCTATCAGTAGCTGAGATATCCCACATTAAACCTCTATCAGTAGCTGAGATATCCCACATTAAACCTCTATCAGTAGCTGAGATATCCCACATTAAACCATTATCAGTAGCTGAGATATCCCACATTAAACCTCTATCAGTAACTGAGATATCCCACATTAAACCTCTATCAGTAGCTGAGATATCCCACATTAAACCTCTATCAGTAGCTGAGATATCCCACATTAAACCTCTATCAGTAGCTGAGATATCCCACATTAAACCTCTATCAGTAGCTGAGATATCCCACATTAAACATCTATCAGTAGCTGAGATATCCCTCATTAAACATCTATCAGTAGCTGAGATATCCCACATTAAACCTCGATCAGTAGCTGAGATATCCTACATTAAACATCTATCAGTAGCTGAGATATCCTACATTAAACCTCTATCAGTAGCTGAGATATTTACTTACTTACTTAGTCGTTCCCCTTCTACCGTGAGGTGTAGAGGTTTGGAAGAGAGAGCGCCAGACCATTCTATCAGCTGTCTTCTTCCTGGCCTGGTTCCATTCTAGTCCTCGGTATAGCTGAGATATCCCACATTAAACATCTATCAGTAGCTGAGATATCCCGCATTAAACCTCTATCAGTAGCTGAGATATCCCACATTAAACATCTATCAGTAGCTGAGATATCCCACATTAAACCTCTATCAGTAGCTGAGATATCCCACATTAAACCTCTATCAGTAACTGAGATATCCCACATTAAACCTCTATCAGTAGCTGAGATATCCCACATTAAACCTCTATCAGTAGCTGAGATATCCCACATTAAACCTCTATCAATAACTGAAATATCCCATATTAAACCTCTATCTGTAGCTATGTGTTACTGTGTATGTTATAAGCCTTAGCTTAACACTCGCTAATAGTAGATGATTTGGTGATTTATTTTACGTGTATGATGTTTAATGATGATCTGAATTTGCTTATGCAGATAGGATAAACAGAAATCTTCTATCCTGCTGTCTGGGGATATCTGCGTTAATTTATGTATTTTTGTATACAAAAATATTTTTCCTCTTATAACTAGGTCACGGGATGCACATACATTTGTAATTGTTCTTTTGTCATTTATTGAAAGAGTCTTATGTTTTCCGCTGATCTTTTTTATAGCCCTCATTAACTCTTATTATATTTGCATTAAATTTGTAATACCTTTATTTGGTATAGAATTATTCATAATACCTTTATTTGGTATAGAATTATTCATAATACCTTTATTTGGTATACAATTCTTCTTTTGTTGATTCGTTGAATAATAATTCTCTTGATTTTCTTTCTGGTAGTGTTGTATGTTGCTGACGTCATTATGGCTCGCACTGTATCCCATTCTGTAAGCATTTTCTGTGCCTCACTTGACAGTAGTGTTAGGACTACACTTTAACTGTGCAGTGCACCATCATTCTCCTCCCTAAAAACCGGCACTATTTCTTCTTGTGTTCACATTTTTTCCTTACATGCTCCCATCCTGTATTATTACCACCTTTGGATACGTGTATTCTGTGAAATTCTAACTGTGCAGCAGGGCCAGATTTAGCCAAGAAAAGCCTCTAGGCTTTTTGGTGTTTGGGCCCCCCTTGACCTAAGAGGCAATAATTTTAATTTATTTTTCTAACTCCTCAGTATCTTCTTCTTCTTTGATCTATAGCCGCCGACTGTCAAAGCTGTCAGTGGCCATCACGCCTGGTGGCATCTTGTAGGGCAGCAACAAATTGATTCCACTCAGTCGGTGTGACAAAACGTCTGAACATGCTCTTTTGTGTGATCTCCCACACCTTCATCCCTCCGGCAGTATTCTTTCTTTTTCTTCATTTTTCTTACTCATCGCTTTCATTTTGCATAAATCATGCCTTTTCATTCGTTATTTTCACTATTTTGCTTTATGCTGGACATAGCATGGTGAAGTCTCTAACATGCCACTCCCCTATGGCAGTATTTGCTATGGGAGTAATGCGTATCTTATTGTTTCACACTCCACTCCCAGACTGTTGTTATGATTCGCCAAGTTTGGTGACCCAGCCAGCGATAATATTTTATCGCCTAATCTGTCTGACCACCTGTGGAAACGGGGCAGTCAAACATTTGACACCATTGGAAAGCTGTTGATCATGTTGACACAAGCCGGTGTGTGATACGATGAAAGAAATCAATATGGTTTGACCAGACATCTGTCTGGCGGAGGCACGCAGATAAAGGTGATAAACAGAGGTGCACCGGAAGTCTTAGGTAACGATATGACATCACTGTGTAAGAGGCCACGTGTGTATATATTATTTAATATTTTCAAATACGTGTGGGATGAGTAATGATAAACTTCCCCATCCAAACAGTGCTAGATACATTGGATTGGTTCGCCAGAATCTACTATGATTTGATTGGAACTTTCGGCGGAAACACAGCTGGGATTTGAAACTAAGGATTGTGAGATATAATCTAACAAACTCCGAGTCACAGCACACAACACAGACAGACTGCATCGCAGCGTCAACTAAACACCTCCTACAAGCCAGAAGAAAGAGGATAGGACTTACAATTCCACAACTATAAGTACCAGATCGAGTATTGGGCAACTTTGGAAGTACAAGTAAACCTGCAATTTTAATACAAGACTGGAAACTTGGGAATTTTATCACAAGGAGTCATAAGAGGAATTATAGATTTCCAGACCAAGTGTTTCACCCGTCATAAAAGGAATTGTAGATTTCCAGACCAAGTGTTTCACCCGTCATAAGAGGAATTGTAGATTTCCAGACCAAGTGTCTCACCCGTCATAAGAGGAATTATAGATTTCCAGACCCAATGTTTCCCCCGTCATAAGAGGAATTTCTCAGACAAGTGATTCGAACATTTAGAATTTAGAAGTGATCTAAATACAGGGATGTGGATCCATTCTAATCTGCACCAGGGGAAGTGTATATTCCCAAATTTGTGGGGTAAGTGTAAACAATTTATTTACTAATGTAAATTTTACAGGTTTCTTGCTAAGTGGTTATATATATATGAGGCTGGCCAACCTCAGCATATGAAAATAGTATATGCAAGAACCACTACTACAAGAGATGGTGATTGTTTCTGACTAGTTGTGTGGGAAACCTGACCCCAGACCCCGACGGGAGTAGCGACGAGTAATGAGTGATGATACATCACATGTGCCTAAAGTGTACAGAATCATGTTGTGAGATTTATATACCTTTTTTAATTGTAATTCAGGCAAATCATTATTCACGCACTCCAGATGCAATTTCCTAGTTAATACCCAGAAGGATATTGATGAATTTTCATCATATTCCCTGAGTTACATTGTGTGCTCGGGAATTTAATTCTTCTGAGAGGTTAACATTCCTGGGTGGAGCGCATGAAAATGGGCCAGTTAGTTTGCGGAGAACAAATGTACTGAGGTATTTGTTTATTTCTAATTTGTCACAGTTCGTGGTTACAAGACATCAGACTTAAGTACTGAAGTTCCTACGCCACTAGTGTGAGAGAAGAGTATCACCACCAACCGCTTACAGTGGACGAATTATGTGGAGAAGTGTACTCATCACCAAAACGAAGTGACGAAAACCACAGCTGCAGGACTCATCTAGAGCTAAGTTTTATATAACAGGCTACAACAAAAATACGGACATTATTATTAACGCCCTACCAAAACCTCAATGAGGAAAAATTTTATATAACTTTCACCCAATTTTCCATATTTATTTTCCCATGTTACAGACTAATTGACTATTAAACTAAACAATAATAGTTCATTCAGTTTATATATACGAAAGCAAACGCATGAGCCAGTTCTTCTTGATAAATACATATACATAAATATAGAGCCATTAATTATAAGAGGGCATTCGTTGGATTACTCCAACTGGGGGCTTGACGGGCCAGAATCATTGCATAACCCCTTCACAAAAGGCGACGGACCAGATAATAAGTTAACAAATTTGCTCAGCCCTTAAGCAGCGTTTGTTCTTGACTTCTGGGATTTCTTGTGAAGGCTCCCCTAAGGTAGAATCGCCATTCATCTTCTATCTATATCTTTGCCAAGAGTAATCTTGCGCGAAGATAGATACCTTGGACGACCTACTTTTAGATACGCTTGCGTTGTGACCATCAGTGGACCACAACAAAGCAAGGGAAGGCAATCCCGTGACAGTCGGCGGCCATTCTTCGTAATACGCCCCAACTCTGGTTGGGTGATTCAGCATGGTGATGGTATTATTAATAGACTGATATGATAGTTTGTTAGCATTACTTACCTCTTTTATTAGTAATTAATTTTTTTAAAATGTTTATTAGTATTATTTATATTATTATTAAGGTAAACACAATAAATACATTTCACTGAAACATTTCTCTTGCTTCTCCTTCAACAATTTCTTCAATAACAGGCAAGAAATCAGTTTTTCAAACATTTTCATTTTGTACATAAATCTATGCATTAAAAATTTTTTTTAACTTATGAATGGGCCCCCAAGCAAACCAGACCGAAGCCTACTTAGCCTAATAGATAATCTCGTCTTGCTGTGCTGATATAAAAATGTTATATCTGCATTGTCAGAATATTTTCTTCTTGCATTAATTAAAATGAATCAGTTTTGCTGGCTACAGTTTGTTTATAACTTCTGTCCCTACATTATCATCATTTTTCTTTTGCTCCTTACAGAGCATGGAGAACTACTGCAGCTGGTCACCTTGTAAGAATAGTGTTCCAAGCAGTCACTTGCTCTTGCAGCGGTGGTTAATGTGACAATTTGTTTTACGTGATGAGGTTGCCAGCCATGTGCAATCCCTGTACAATACCAGCACCAAATGCCACCTCGTCATCAAAGGATGGCCATAAGGATATTCCACATTTTGTCTTACTAATCCACTCTGAGAGACTATTTTCTGTCCATCTCTTGATGGACACAATGCCCCTCACAATTTGTTAGCCTTTGCCATCCTCTTCGCTCATTTATCTTCAACTTTTCTCTCCAAGGTTTTTTTAAAATAATTATTATGGCTCTCTGTATGTCAAAAATATTTACTCCTCTGATTTTGACTTATGACTTCTAGTTTATCCAGGTCCTCTTTATTACAATTCTGAAAACGCTGGTCCCTAACGAGCTACTGGAAGACAGAACTCAGGTCCTGCACATGTACTGACAAATGGGGCATGTTTTGTAGAAACACTCAAACAAATAAAAGGTCCTGGAAAAAATACACAAAAAAAGTACATGACTGGTTATTACAATAAAGAACACAAGGCAGTTTAAATCTGAACATTTTAATGAAGAAAATAAACTCAAACTCAAACATTAAAACACTTGAGAGGTCAAGTTACAGAATCAGAACTACAGTTGTAATATTATTTTCACTATTACAGACCAATGGAATGCCATTCTGTCACGTAAGCGATATTTATAATTGCACGGTGAAGCCTTTGAAAAAGGACGGGTGAATAAAGCTGAGAGAAGAGGCCAAAAATAAAACATTTATTCTCAAGTGATTTCTGGACAAACTTTAGCGTCTGTGATATGGCAAGAAGCAAGTAATTTTGTTGAATGTGACACACGACAGCAGCCGCCGGCAAACGAGGAGCTGTGGGGATCTACTTTAGAACCACTGACCTCTCTAAAGATTTACTTTCATAAAATAATGTCTGGTTTCAGTGTATTTAGAATCTGGAATAAAGGTAACATTGTAACTTTCATATCTGGCAGACGATCTGCTCCCTGCAAATTCCATGGATAGAGCGGTGGAAAGTTCAAATTAAATTATATATTACCGAATGTTAACTTTACTTCAAACTAAATGATGTATTAGTGAATGATGACTTTACTTCAAAGTAAATTATATATTATCGAATGTTAACTTTACTTCAAACTAAATGATATATTACCGAATGTTAACTTCACTTCAAACTAAATGATATATTACCGAATGTTAACTTTACTTCAAACTAAATTATATATTACTGAATGTTAACTTTCCTTCAAACTAAATTATATATTACTGAATGTTAACTTTACTTAAAACTAAATGATAAATTACTGAATGTTAACTTAATTTCAAATGAAAGATTGCTTCCGATCTTATGCAGTTCCTGAATAAAACAAAATTGAGTCAGCTAGCTTGTGAGTTATCACCGCAAATGTGAAAGTACCTTTAAATGTGGGGACAGCGCCCTTTTAAGTGCCAGAAGGAAAGGTATAGTCCGCAATTTACCTAGGTAAAAAATTATATTTCCTCCCTCTTCCAACTAGAGGTCTAACCTAATAATCCCCTGGGGATCTGCTGGTAGAAGATCAACCGGCTGCTGATCCATGCACAGCATTATCTGAATATAACACTATTAGCATATTCAGTGTAAATGTAGTCAAAATAAAGAAACAGTGACTTTACGGTACATCTATCTAACCTCACATGATCACAAACATTTAAGTCTGCTCATTTTAAATAACTGAGTTCAAGTCAAACAATCATATAACTCTAAAAACGACATATGACAGTTCTGCATTTTCAGATTCCATGCCTTAAAAGCAAGATCAGAAGCGAAACAAACTCTGGTAAATCATCAGACTTAATACAAAACATAATACAAAAAAGAAACCCTCATCAATCCAAAAACCAGAAACGACACTATCAAGAGCAAAATCACTACAGGTCCGAATCCTCTTTTCCAAAATACTTAGGGAATTGTATATTTCGGAAACCAAGATTTTTAGATTTTCAGATAAAGCCCACATTGCGATAAAAAGGTAGCCCAAAATAGTCAGTCGCCCACATTGAAATTAAAAAGTAGCCTAAATTGCAACAGAAAATTAGCCAGAAGAAACGTTTGACATTCAGAATATTTTGATTTTTTGGTGTTAAGATATGGGGTTAAAGTTCAACTCATCATCATCATCTCCATTTTCACACCCTATGGAACATGAAGCCACCATTGCAGCTGGTCCCTGTGAAGGAAACCTGCACCAAATCATTCATGTACTTTTGTTGCCATGGTTATTGTAGCAATGTTTGATATGGTGAGATTACCAGCCCAATGCACGGACCTCATGTCAATCAATTCTTACGCCATGCCTGAATCAGTAGTCCTATTATTTCTTTGTCTCATCACAGACTCCTGGCAAATACTCTGGGCCGTAAATACGACTGGCAGTTCATAAATGCAAGCCTCATATAGAATGAAAGTTAGTAAGATAGCTTGTAAGTTTTCAGTGGGAATGTTGTGAAAGTACCTAGACTGATGTTACCCCTGAAAAGGGCTGGTCCTGAAATGGACCGCTATCTGACTGTCAGGATTCCTCAACTTGATTGCTTTTTCCTAATCAATTTCAATGGCTGCTGCACAATTGGAACAGAGACACTGCACTTTTAAGTCCTACGTCTGCTTTGGAACAATAGAAAGTTTTTACTAGATTTTTTTTCCAGCTTCATGTAAGTCTACAGAAATAATTGTTTTCTGTATCCAACCATCACCTCAGTTACCAAAGTTCAGGTGGTGTCAAGATTTTCACATTATTACCACCACAGTTAAAAGTAAGATATGAGCTTTCATAGCATCTTTATAGCTATATTTTTAATAGATGCTGTTCAAATTTATAATTATTTTCGCAATACATTTTCAACTGTTACTTCTGTAAGGCATCATATCATCTGATAGCTCTGTTTCAATGATTGGTACTTAATTTTATATTATCGTCTGTTTCAATGATGTGGTACTGAATTTTAAATTATCTTGTTTCAGTGACTAGAAAAACATGTTATATTATTTTGTTTCAATGATTGATACAGAAATCTATATTATCTTCTGTTTCAATGATTGGTACAGAATTTTAAACTATCTTCTGTTTCAATGATGTGGTACAGAATTTTAAATTATCTTCTGTTTCAATGATTGGCACAGAATTTTAAATTATCTTGTTTCAGTGACTAGAAAAACATTTTATACTATCTTGCTTCAATAACTAGTACAGACATTTATATTATCTTCTGTTTCAATGATTCGTACAGAATTTTACATTATCTTCTGTTTCAATGATGTGGCAAATAATTCTCTATTATTTTCACACCTTATTTTTTCCAATGGCAACCAAAGAATGCAATCATATAATCATTATATATATATATATTTTTTAATGACTGCAGCAGAATGTTACATAGATCTTCATAGCTCTTTTTTTGTCACTGTTTATAATATTAAATGGAACTTCAAAACTCTTAGGTGAGCTGGTCAGGCTTTCCAGCTTATCTAACTGACACTGGGTTCCCCGAGCTGTTTCAGAACTTTAAAGACTGATGTAAATAAGGAAAAAATTGTCCCATTCTGCAAATCTCAATCAGCTCTTAACTCTGCTAACATGATGCTCAGGGTGATAAACACTGCACTGACCTCTCAAGATGATATATAATTACAATTTATCTAACGATGATAAATTAACTAATAAAAAATAAATAGTAAGAAAAAACACAGCTTTAAATTTACAACAGGGTTAAAAAAAAATTGAAGTGATGAATACCAACTAACCCTGGTCAAGTAAAAAAGATTGTCGAGACATAAGAAAAAACATGACGAGACATAAGAAAAACTATGGGGTAAATTAAATGCTAACAACGGCAATAAACAAAAAACCAACATCACAAAACTGTTGTTAATCCAATCCAAAGTGCTTCATGAAAATTGATAAGCTAGCAGATCACTGTGGCACATCATTTCATGAACTGTCAAACTAAGTTAGCTGCTAAAAAACACAATGATAATATAAGAAACTCTATACAGAGCGATACAAAAGGAGGCAATCTGATCATCAGAAGTAGTCCTCCCATCGAACAAGTGTTTCAGCCCTGTATAAACTAAGTGAACAAAAACTAAGCGAAAAACTAATATTTGATGGAATGGTTCTGCTTCAAAATGGATGTCAAGTTTCATTACAGCATATGAATATTTCTTTAAGATAACTGTATTCTACTACAAATAAACAACAACAAAAGATGTCAGAAAAAGCAGAAAGCAAGTAGGTTGCCATAGTGTTAAATACCGCATAAAAATACGGATAACAATATATTGTGACACGAGATGCCATATTAAGGCATTGAGACATACATTGCTGACACATCTGATGAAAGGCACACATGACTGAATACTCCAACTAGCATTTTCAAAAATCATCAGATGGAATGTACCTTGCTGTTAAAATGGACTATAGATAAGAAATACACATTTATCCTGACCAAATCACGTCCATTTCTAAGGCTTAACTGCTAGATTTCTTTCCCTTTTAATGTTCATATTTTCTTTTTCTCCCCTGAATATCAGATCAACCAATTCATTCCACATTTTGAGATTTTCAAAAATGTGGAGCTCAATGAATAAATAAAAATTTTTTCAAACATTTGATTAATATAACATAACAGCTCTGTTAAAGTAAGAGAAATGCTATACTAATACAAAATAAACTCTGCAAATATAGTTTCTTTCAGGAGTGATTCAACATCAGCCAAAAGTTAACAGAGGAAGTTAAATTTGCAGACATTTAAAAAGCTGTCTTGCTGAAAAAGTGTGGAGTACATTCTAACCCAAAAAAATTTGGTTAAATGAGATTATGAAGAAACATAGAATGTCTTTTTTCCATCTCTGGTATTTAAAATGGTTAAATCAAAAAGTCTATCAATACAAGCACAAGCATTAGCTTGTGTAAACATCAGTGTATACATCTAACATCTAGATGAAAATACACTAAACTACTACATAGGAAAACACAACACACACTCTCCTTCTTGGTGAACAAAATAACAGGTCATCTCTCTGCATTTATTAAAACCAAACACAAGATGGAAACTTTCAGTTCTGCATAACATAATTTCAAAAGGTGCTGAGATGACTGTTAACTCTTGAAGGACAAAAGACCGGTATTTACGACCCATTTCCCAGGCACTAGTGATGGCAGGCCAGTTTTCAGGTCGGTATATTTGAAATATGTTTTTTGTTTAATTGTGTCCCAGTTTGTTAATTTTATTAATCTTCATTAATTTTCCTTTACAACTTTGTATACCATTACGTTACTTTTAAAATAATTGAAAAGAACCGACCATTAAGCATTAACTAAGTGCCAGAAAATTCTTTGTGACAAATATGGAAAAAACCACCATGTCCTTCAACAAGCTTATGGTAATAATTTTTCTTCTTCACTTTCCTGCACACAATTTGAATGAAGAATTTTAAATCATTTTGTGATTACATTCTTCAGGCAAAACTAATTCACGACATTCACTTCCTCCTCAACATCAATCTCCATTTTGAAAGTGTCCTTTCCTGATTTATGGAACCCGAACTGTGGGGTTTCCCTATAGATTGCTTCCTTGTGAAGTTTAGCATTAGTGTCAGAGGGGACATCTTTGGTGCGAGCAAATCCAACACGGTTGTTGCCCATATCAAACTCTGTGTAGTAGGGACCAATAAACACGTCTCCCAAGATCCATAGGGGCCCCATTGGTGCAGGCACATCTAGACCAATGAAACCACTGATACACTGAGACTGCCCCAGCACTGTGACCTGAAAGCAAGAAATATAAAACGTATTAGTATTCAATGTATTTATAAAATGTGTATTCTTCTTTTGCCTTTGCACTCCTTATGGAGGATAGACATACCACAGCAGTTAGTCCCATTGCAGGTATCCCGCATCAAAGCATTCATGTACTTCTGCTGTGATGATTTCTGCTGTGATGATTTCTGCTGTGATGATTTCTGCTGTGATGATTTCTGCTGTTGACCTGGGGTTGCTGAGTTTGTTGCTCTTTTGCAGCCAATGCTAAGTTGATTTCCTTGGCATTATCTACAGTGTTGATCTGGGGTTTTCCTGTGGCTTTTCTGCCATTCTGCAACTTGTTGAGTTGGGAGTCAAGGGTTCCATTTTTCTTTCCAAAGCTTTCCATGCTGTCTCAGCATGCATTTAAAAAAATCCTCACATCTGGTTTTAAACTAGCAGGGAGAAAAAGAGAGAAGCAGCCTACTGTGCATTCCCCATGGGGCTCTCCAAATATGCAGGGCTCAAATACTGTGCTACAGTTCTGGTCACTCCCAAGGAATCATCATGTACTGTACAGAACCATCTCACAGTTTGCATCACTTGTCATCTATCCACTGTGAGATCCACAAGCCTGCAGTAAACCAGATAAAAGCTGGAATTATGTCTAGACTTCTTCGAGTGATTCCCTCTAGCTTAGTGTGCATTGTTAGGTTCTCAACATGTAGCACCGCTGTTGGGATCATGGTGTTGGGCTACTCTGGTACGTCTAATGGATCCCTGAGCATTGTCTAGGCAACTCGAGAACTCAGAGGTTGTCTGTTTCTAGGATGAACTGCATTGAAGTTTTTTCTTTTCCTTTTACTTCGTTATAGAGTTTTAATACCCTGTTCAACCTGACCAGAGGAGGGCCCTTTTGGTTAAAATTGGGGGTATATTGTGCGATTTATTCAGTTTTGATGCTAGACTGATGTTAGCCCTGAAAAGGGTTGGTACTGGAAAGGACAGCTATCTGACTGTCGAGTTTCCACAAGTTGTTTTGCTTTTTCCTAATATTGTGGCTTCTTCAATTAATTTCATTGGCAGCTGCACAATTGACTTCTTCTTCCTCGTTCGTCCTGAAAAGGACGTTGGTTGCGTTGTGTCTGTTTACAGCGAAGCTGAAAAAAAAAAAAAAAAAAACAAAATGGGAAAGAAAAAAAAAAAAAAAAAAAAAAAAAAAAAAAAAAAAAAAAAAAAAAAAAAAAAAAAAAAAAAAAAAAAAAAAAAAAAAAAAAAAAAAAAAAAAAAAAAAAAAATTAAAAAAAAAAAAAATAAAAAAAAAAAAAAAAAAAAAAAATAACGGTATTTGCGCCTTTCAGCCAACACATCTGACTTCCGCACAGCATTTTTTGGGACTGGGTTTGTCTTCCCTCTTCGATCCCTACTCCTCAGCCAGACTGCAGTGATGCAGCCTGTTTCCAGGACCACCACGTGGAGGTGGAGTAGGGTCTTGGTCAGCTCTGGTTCGCTGACCTTGATGCAGGCAGTCAAGGTATGGGTCGCTTACTGCATTCCTCACTTTTGATGCGTCTTGGGTCCCTGCTGCACAATTGGAGCAGAGACTACTGTTTCTCCTGTATCACAAGCTCATGCATCAGTAATTGAGTACGGGCTTGGAATATTCACGCTGTCATTATCACAATGTGAATGACTGGAACGCATTAAAAATTAAGGGATGCGTCTAGTTTTGGACTGTACGCAAGATACCCCACCCCCATTGTGACAATGAGATATATGCTCGGGTAGCTGTGAACTGATCCAGATATGCAATGGCTCAGACAACTTTTTTCTTTACAGGCTCAGACTTTTGACATAATCCTAGAACAAATTTGTAGCTCAGAGCTGAAAAATGAATGAATCTCTACTGCTCAGATTAACATTTCGGATTCAATCATAACTGATGACAAATTTAAGCTACAGACAAATACTAAAGTTTAACCAAATGAGCTAAGAAAGTCTTGCACATTTATGGGAATGAAGCTGAAACTGGTGAACTAACCTTGAGAACATATTCTTGAGGTGTCAGCAAAAATCCCTTTCCTCCAATGTTAATGGTCACATTGGGCATCTTTGGAATGCTAGCACATACAACAATGTACTGATGAGAGAAAAAAATAATGTTAACTATTTTTCAGTTATCAATGACATGATCAGATGGAATCCTTACACATCTTCTAAAACATGCTCAGAGAACAACCAACTGCAACAATTGTAGCAAGTAAATCTTATCAGTATCAAAAGACAGGTAACTATAAAAATAAAAAGGAAGGAAAACAGCAAGAATACACTTTCATTTTATCGAATGTACATTTGATTTACAACTTAACTGGCAATACAGCTACACACCATCAATGAATGGAGTCATGTTTTCAGCACAGGATTAAATCGTTCTTTGTTGGTTACAATGAAGTTAGATATAATGTTAAATGACGTTTTTAGGGAAGTTACTGTTTATCTAGTTCATCATTTTGTAGGGCCAGCAACCTCTAACTTAGAAGTGAACAAATATGTAATAATTGTACAATTTTTCTAATTTGTCTAACAACGTATGTCCTTCATGTAATTATAATTTTTACTTGTTGAACAAATTTTATACCACCAATTGTTTTCTGATCCATCATTTGTTTGAAACCTAGGGATTTTCACTCTTTACCCGTGCATTTGAGGCAAGTGTAGAATACAGGAGATACAAAACAGGATGCAGACGTGACCTAAACATAATTTTTTATTTTTTTTTTAATGACTCAAATACTTGGTTCAGCACCGAACTAAATCCAGTTTGGAATATATTAAAATTTGGATGTATAGATTTTTTTATAAATATTATAAAATAGATGAACTGGACCACCCCCTAAGTGTGTGTGTGTGTGTGGGGGGGGGGGGGGGTAGAGGGAATAGGGGGGGGGGGGGGGGAAGGGAGAGATGAACACCAAGAAATAAGGAAGGCCAATAGCTAGAAAATGTATGACAGAAATGAGAAAACTAGTAGTGCATAACTACTGGTCATCTATAAAAAAAAGGGTAAAGATAGTACCACAGCAAGGAAGTGAAGTGTAAGAGACTTCCCTATATTAGGTCTCAGCTTTATCAGGTGGGGTTCTATTCCTTGCCACCTTTGCCTTCCCTAACTCAAAAGCAGAGTTGGATACACATTTACAGCTGTGTAGATGATGCTACTAGCTTTCAGACCCGGTAACTGGTAATATACACATACAAAAAACCAGAGACGACTGACTGACATTACCAACTGTGTTAACTGTGAGATCATCTTTCAAAAGTGGGTGAAAAAAACAAACTGATAAATGCCTATACAGAAGATCTTCTTCTTTGTTCATCCTGAAAAGGACGTTTTTGGTTGTGTTGTGTCCGTTTACAGCGAAGCTGCGATATTTGCGCCTTTCGGCCGACACATTCGACTTCAGCATGGCATTTTTGGGACCGGGTTAGCCTTCCCTCTTCGATCCCTACTCACTCAGCCAGACTGCAGTGATGCAGCCTGTTTCCAGGACCACCACTTGGAGGTGGAGTAGGGTCTTGGTCAGCTCTGGCTTGCTGACCCTGACGCAAGCAGTCTAGCTATGGGTCACTGACTGCATTCCTCACTGTTGATGCGTCTTAGGTCCCATACAGAAGATCACAACAGATTAATTAATATTTGAAAAATGTAGAACACCAGAATAGCAGCTAGAAGACATTAAAAGACCTGATGAGAAGCAAAAAGATAAGTAACATAGAAACAAAAGATAAGGAACGTATGAGAAGCAAAATGATGATGAACATATGAAAAGCAAAATGATAAAGAACATATGAGAAGCAAAAAGATAAGGAACGTAGATAAGGAACATACGAGAAGCAAAAAGATAAGGAACATATGAGAAATAAAAAGATAAGGAACATATGAGAAGCAAAAAGCTAAGGAACATTGTAGGAGCTGCACCAGTTAAAAAACAACCTGAGAAACAGGATTAATTTGGTTTGGATGCTTTGCGGGGATGAATTAAAATTAACCACTTGTACGGACATTAGCCCCAGAATGGAAGTGTTCTAGAAAAGAGGACAGAGAATGGCTCTTGAGAAGGACGCAGTAAAAGATTAATACTTACATTATCAGAGTATTTTGTTCATACCTGCTGGAAGCATTAGAGTTTAGTTAAGCGTATCTCTTCAACCATTTATTGGATGATTTTGATGTTTTCAGGGCTCGTGCAAAAGTGGAAGATCTTTCTAATAAGAATAATCTAATATGACTTGACCTGGCTTCCATCTTGGATTTTATACGCAATCGTCATGTTTTTGGGAGTATGAAGAGATTGAAAAAAAGTTTATACGCTGTATGTGAATGAAGAAGAGACTTGAAGACCAGACTTGTAAAGGATAAAGAAAACATGGAGAGAGCTTGAGCAAACAGCAAAGGACAGGAGGTGAATGAAGGCCTATGCTCCTCAAGAAACTAAAAGATGATGATAAGAATGATAAAAGTCTAAGAGCCACTGTTGGATTCTGGGATCAGATAATTCCTGGCACTAACAAGCGTCTGCAGCAGCTGAGGTAATGTCATGCACCCTGGCACACTTCAAGGCCAGCATATGTGGATTACGAACACCTGCTGCACTAGGTCCAACTAATTCAAAAACAACATTGTACCTAATACCAATCAACCTATTGTATTCATTCTGCCAATTTCACTAATCCCCATCAGCATCTTCATTAATTTCCTCTTCAGAATCAGAATATGCCCAACCTATCGTCAGCATCACTGTCACTTGTCCAAAAATCAAACACCACAACAACAAATGATCACAAATTTGTCCCAATGCTCATGAAGAAAATGAAAGCAGGTAACACTTTACTAATAAACTAATCATACCAAACGGGCAAAGTTATTAATATTTATCTTTGGTTTATTTGTTTCATCATTTTAGATACATAATTTTAATTTTCAATTCTTGTTGAAACTGGTCGGCCAGTCACTTTTCAGTTGTGAAAAAAGTTGATACAAGTTATCAAAGTGCTTAAACAAAAATTATGCCAGCACGTTAGGCCACAATATTTGCATTAAATAAGAAATCAAAGCTTTCCTGCAATGCTTCACAAAGCTAGCAACAGAAAACAGACATGAATGACAAAGGGTCATTATCCATTTAAATGTTATTTAATACTTTATTTAAAACTAGGAAAAGCACTTGAGACCACAGAGATGTGGTTTTACAGAAGAATGTTAAAAATACAATGGGCAGCTAAAAAGAGTAATGAGGATGTCCTGAACAAAGCCAACATGTAAAGGAAGCTTATTCCTCATGTCAGAAAGAAGCAATCCACTTTTTTGGGGGGCATGTTATGAGAAGAAGAAAGCTGGAATATATGGTAACAACAGGAAAGACAGAAGGAAAACAAGAGAGATGAAGACAAAGAGAGCAGATACTGGACAGTTTGACGTTATAGCATGGTAAGAAATCAACAACAGAAATGATAAATAGTACTGTAGACAGGAAGTTGTGAAGAGGCATGATCGCTACGCCATCTGACATGGTACTTGAAGAAGGATAATCAAACACAAGTCACACATTCTTTTTAAGTCTTTCCTGATCCTGAATTTTGATTTTGTTCTAAATTTCCACACTGACTCACACTGAGCTCCATTTATTGTTCTAAGATATTCTCATACCACGGATACATGGAAACCCCCAAGCCACCTTACAATTAATCCAAAGTTATGATACAACATAATCTATCAAAGACACACAGTACTAATGCACACAGATAACTCATTACACCCCTACACAGTTACAGACCTACCTCTCCTTGAACGAATTTGGTAGCTCCGATTTGAGCATTCAGCTTTTCAATCTCACTGCTGGGTCCAGCTAGCAAAGAGGTACCAGTGTCAGCGATAGCCTTGCAGCCTCCGTTACAATACGTCGTAGAACCAACGTTCAAACTATGAAGGTGAGTAAGATGAAGGTAATTATTTCGTCCATATGCTAAAATTGCGTTTCTCAACATTTTAGGAAGCAAAGACCACTTTACAAGTGCTGCTAATTCTGCAGACACCCATTCATACAGCTATGGCATATCAGAATTGATATGACTAGTTGATAATAAATATTTGGAATACATACATCTAATGGGAGAAAAGAAAGAAGCATTAGGCACTCAGAAGGATATTCTAAGACAAGACCAAGTGTCAACACTATCTCACTACAGGAAAGAGATGTGCTAGGGAATTCAGTCCTTTGAATGCTCTAAATACTGCCAAGATGTAACAAGTGCACAGATAAGTACAGGAAACTATACAAACTGGACAGGAGAAGGATCTACATGCAGCACCATCCAGGTTCTGGTAGTATGACTTCTGATCAGTGTTACTTGTATTTATTATTAGTCATTTTCAAACAAAAGATGTGGAATGCCTTGAAATATGAAGCTGAGTACAAACCCACAACATGTACAAATATTTAGTCTATAATCATTTTTAAATTTAAGATGGAGGCCAATATGGCGTTTCACTTACGCATTCACACACACTCTCTCTCTTCATTTACAAAATGTTGTGAAGTCAAATTATTTTAAACTTGGAGGATTCTTTAAATGCCTGTTAAGCCAGGATGGAATACCCAGAAGTAAGCTGGAACTCATGACTGTTATTGTGGTTCTGAATCAACATGACTGCATTCAAGGTACACTGATGAGTGCTTGGTCTCCCTCAGGAAATGTTGAAGGATATGAGTGCTGACTATTTGTTCCTGTAACATGTTGTATTTATGCCTGCTCCATTCTTTCATGGAACTCATGACGCCAATTCAATAAGGTGTGGAATTTGTATTACCCTGTGTGTTACCGAGCCCGAAAGGTAAGCAAAGAATAGTAACGTTATGACCTACCACGCATGTCATAGAAGGCAACTTAGGAAGGTTCAGCCTGGGGTTGGTTACCCACAACCAGTATAAAGTTAAAACCACAAATGGAAGCCGCACTGGTGTAATGGTTACCACACTGCACTGGTGATTGGGTGATCAAGGTTCAAACCCTGGCGAGAACATTTGAAGAGGTGTCATCGACAGGGATTTGGACTGGATTAATTCGAGCCCTGGCGAGGACATTTGAAGTAGTGTCGTTGACCAGGGACTGGAATAACTAAATGGCCCCTGAGCCGACCCAACTCTAATAGGTACTCTCCGAAGATGGCGAGTATCTGTCTGAATGGCGAGAGGACACCTGTCAGAGTACAGGGAAAATAGGATACTCCCGTAAAATCAGTCTCAGGTTGGACATACTAACCTGAGATTTCGCCTCGAGTAATAGCGGGCGTAATTTAAAAAAAAAAAAAACCACAAAAACTTTAACAAACACAAGAAATAATGCCAAGGAAATCAGCTGAGCATTCATTACAAAACAGCTACAAGCTCAGCAACCTTAGTTAATAACAAGGAGATTAGTTATTACTGACTGTCCTGACACTCACTAGTGACAGATATGAAGGGTATGAAGAAGACATTGAAAAGACCTTTGGGTGATGGCACAGGACAGGAAGACTTGGCATAAGTTTATTGAAGGCCTATGCTCCTTCGGGAGATGAAAGAAGACTTTTCTTACCACAGCACAAGTTCACTGCATAATTATCATTGCATAATCATCATTTGTTCTTATGTGTCCTATCTAGCCTTCACTTTCTTTCCTTTCCCTGACGAAGGCCTTGTGGTCGTAACGTTGGCTATTTTCTTTGTCTTTTGTCCTCGTAAGACGAATTACTTTTTTTCGATTTTTTTTCACACCCATCCATAATCATCATTGCATACTTTTCTACATAAGACAAGTGTTCAGACACACAGTTTATTTGATTATGAAAAGACATCCTTAAGTAACTGATGAACCATGTGTATCTTAGTGTAACTGGTAGTTGTTGTTATTGATCCAGTGGTGCATGTTTTCACAAGTTGTATTGTTTCTCCATATAAAGGAAGGTAAAGGAACCCGTTATACGCCCATTGTGGCATATTGGGAATATGGTGTTAGGCCCATATTTTCTTGACCGTCGGCACACTAGGGGTGATGTGGTCAGCACCATGCCGGCCGCCTTAACCTTCCCAGAGTTGCTCAGGTATCCATTTGGGTCTGGGTCGACCCAGGAGCCGTTTGTGGCCTTAAAAAATCCCACCTCATCTGAGGATCGAACCATAGACCACTGCGCTAGGAAGCCAGTGCACTAACCACTATGCTACCGCGGCTCCTTTCTCCATATAAGGTGTTCCATTTATCTGGCCTCAGAGGAAGGAGCATTTTCTTAACATCATCGAGTGCTGGGCACTTAAAGAGGTGGTGGTCAAGTTTCGTAGGGATAGTTACAACATAGCTGTCACTCTGGAAAGTGTTGTAACTGGTAGTAAAAGGTAACAGTAAGGGTAGTCCCGCAGCAAATACTGCCATAGGGGAAGAAATGTTAGAGACTACTATACTGGGTCAAGTATCGAGAGGTGGGGTGATCAGTTCCCTTCCTTGCTGCCTTTCCCTTCCCCAACTCAAGAGCAAAGGCAGGTACCCATTTACACCTGGAGCGTATGAATACAGTGAAGCAAACCTGGCACCTTTGCTGTGAGAGACCAGCGCTCTAACCACTCTGTAAATTCGATGCTCGGAAATTGGTAGTGCTTTACCAAATTAAGGCAAACATTCTTCTTTTGCTTTCAGTTTGTTAGTCATGTTAAATCTGCAGCAGGCGTGTCTTCAGGACAACGTCCACAGTCTGTTTCAGGTCCATCTTCTTCTTCTTCTTGAATCCTTAGCCCCTGACTGACAAACCAGCAAGTGGCCATCACGCCTAGTGGTGTCTTGTAGGGCAGCAACAAATTGTCCCCATTTCGCTCAGTAGGTGGTCATCCTTCGTGCCTTGCCCCAACTCTAGTTCATGCTGCTTTGCATCTCAGTCTCCACTGTCCTCCGCCAGGTTTTCTTTGGTCTCCCTCTCTTTTACCGTCCTTCTAGGGTTCATAGTATTGTAGTTCTTGTGATGGTGTCAGGGTCCCTTCTGAGGACATGGTCAACCCAATTCCAGTGTCTGCCCGAAATGATGGTGTGCGTGCGGATTTCAGAACAAGGATTGCCAGGTAATGCTAAAGATTTGAGTATTTTTGCAATGAAGGCTCCTCTAATCTTCTGATCTCTTAGTTTATTTATATATGTCGTGGAATATTCTAATCCACATATATAAATTATTAGGTAAATATGAAGCCTAACAAATAAAATTAATAAAGAAAAGAGCAATGGTAAAATAACAGTGCTGTCACAAAGAAGGTACTCGAAATCCCCCTTGTTTTCTGCTTCGTCTGCAAATTGTAACGCTTTCACGTTGATAGTAAAAGCTTACTGTATTATACCCGCTTTCTTCAATGAAACGTGTGCTGTATTTCTTGGAAAAACATTGAGAGGCAGACTGCGTAATGACCTAAATTAATCCTAACATTAATTATACTGCGTTACCAAAACGAACGAACAGATGGACTCAAATAGAAAGAGAGAGGGGCGAATAAAGCCGAACGCATGCAAAATTAAACACGCGTCTCGCTATTAATGCCACCCCCAACACGCGTCGCGCGATACACAATTACTACTATCACGCGTGTTAGGCTACATGCACTAACTTTTTCGGACGAACAGTGATAAATTCACTACCCTTCCCAGAGTTAGGTTTTAAAATCATAAAAAACGCTTATTAGGAAAGATAACAATAGATGGGTTTACGTTTGAAAACATTACAGTACCCAGACAGCACATCTTCGAAACAGGAGGTAGAAGAAATTGCATATTTTGAACGCAGCCACGTAGCTCTTTTAAATTTGGATATTTGGGTTCCTTAGGGCTTGCTGACAAAGAATATGTAAAACGTTACGCAAATAGTCCAGGAATTAATAAATTATAACCAAAATAAAATAGTGGGGATGCCTGACAACATGGAATCATTTCTGCTCATAAAATTTTTTTATAACGTGTTTGAAAAAACCTTACGTTACAGAAATAGCCTACCATGTAAACTCCAAATTGATTGGAGCGCAACAAATGAAAGATAACCACGATTGGTCGGGCTATAAATACTATCTATCGTTGTTAGGGGAGACGTGGAAAGGTAACATTTTTTCAAACACTTGTCGAAACGTGGCTCCATTGGCTAGACTCGCTGATATACTCACTTAGGAGCGTTAGTTCGAGACCACTAGTGCAAATAAGCTTGATAAAGCAACAGTGCGTTGAAGCCAGCTCATATTTTGCTAAATAAAAGCCTGGAACATAAGCAGATGGGAATTTGTGCCAGAATTCATTGCTAATCAACGTATCTGTGTTTGTTTCCATGAATTGTGGTAAGCTTGAAACATTCAGTATCTTTTAATGAAAATTGAATGTGAATTGTTAATTTATGCCTGTATATATGTGTAGTTCAGTAGCAAACATGATGTAAAGCCTATAATGCTCCCGCCTGAACAGAAGGTGTCGGAGGAAAGTAAAACTGCATGGAATGGCCAAACAGTACACTGACACCTAGATTATTGATTAGACAGAAATAATGCTGGAAGTGCAGAGGCGTGGTAACCATTAAGGAGGTTAATACTGGAATAAAGTATTTCACATGAAGCTGATAGTTGGCCTAACGCTCTGAACTCAATGTTTGTGATGTGTTGTGATCAGTGTAAAAAGAGAGTATAAGTTAGTTATGAAGTAGAAGGTACATCCTTCTTGATTTCAGGGACCGTGGTCTTGATGGTACTGAGCAGCACCTGGTCAGAGCTTTGCTGAATCCAGAGTCGGACAGCATACTCCTTGGTCTTTTTAGCTATCAGTGAGGTGTCTCCAGAGCCCAGGGGAGAATTCGAGCAGAAGAGTCTTTTCCTGCCGCCATCACGCAAGATAAGCTGATTTGGCCAGCTGAGCTCAACATTATGTCCCCTCATCTTGAAATGACTTTGTAAAAATAACATTCAGAGGGAAATTTAATTGTCTTAATATCAGGAACTGAGAACATCTCCAATACTAGTCCCAAAAGACAAACTATTGAAGTCATGATGACAAATACCAACAGAGCTTGAACAAAACAAAACCAGTATTACCTCATATTACTACTACACAACTGACACACATAGGATATTTGTAATAATATATGTCACTACAATATTCATATTAATACATTCTGTACATAACTTGTAATTAAAATTGATTGTGATTCCTGGTTCCTTTGTATTTGAATCAGGACACACATATTCATTCATGACAGCAATGAATACATATTGTTATTTGAAAAGTTATCAGTGACTTCTTTAAGATATCCTTGTAGAGTGTTTTATGTATGTGAGTGTCACAGTGTTGTCAAGAGTAGTGGATTAAATTAAATTGTTTATCTGCCTGTTGTTGTGACTTACACTTCATCATACACATACCCTAGACACATAACGTAGTCATCACACTATTCCAGAATAATTCTGACTGAGAAATATATATATGTGGCAGCAAGTAAGGTTATCTATAATACACTACTCTCATTAGATATAGATACCTTCACAGCTGATCTCAGTCAGTACACTAAGTCCCCCTATAAATATTTATAACATCTCATCTCACCACAATATACAGAAATACAGAACAACATTTCGTCATTCACAGGATGACTCTAAAAGTAGGTCACAAAAATCTCCTCTGGCAAACTCATCTTGTAAAAGAAAGTTGCTAAAGGAACCATCACTGCCAGAGCAGACAGATGCTTTGGTGTGAGCTTCCCACAAGAAAGGTATCTTCAGTGGTGCCTCCATTTTCCATAAGTAGCAAAAAGGGAAATACTAATGACAATGATGTAAGTCCCACTGCTTTGTCAGTCAGCAGTCAAGGCCCAGTAAAGAAGAAGGAGGTCCTCACTTCAAAATGAAATTAATAACCAAAATTACCACTACGAAACTTTCCTTAAAGCAGTGAGAGTAAGTACACTTGAGTCACAAACATCTGCCGGCAAAAACACCAAGTCAGGGTTTCTGAAACCTATTCTTTTGAGTCATAGAACCCTTTGATCGTCCAATGAAGGCTATGGACCCCTTTAATCATCCAATGAAGGATATCGACCCCTTCGTAAAAGCATAATTTTAAAAAAAACTTTACATTTTAGGTTATGTTCACAGGCCCCCTAGAATCCATTCACGAACCCCCAAAGGGTTCATTGACCACAAGTTGAGAAACCCTGAATCTAAGTGGCACAGGAAACAAAAACAAGCAGAGACAGGATACAGCGTTCAAAAGTGAGAGTGTCATTTAGCAGACCCAGAACCTGCCTTTTCATTTTCTGTTGTAACTGTTGAATAAGCAGCTTGCCCCGTGTAGTCCGGGATGGGGGGGGGGGGGGGGGGGGGGGGGGGCCCGCTCTCTGATGAGACAAAGAAAAAAACAGGCATACTGCTCCATCAAACATTTTTTTTAATTTTTATTTTAAAAAGGTGATGGGTGGAGAGAGGTCACTTAACAGCTGACCATTATTGCCTCCGCTCGTCCACCATCTTGGTCTACTCTGTTCAACCTAAGATTTGGTCATAAATAGGGTATTTAAAGTAACTTTATTTTTAGTTTTGTATTTAGCTAACTATTGTCTTTTGCAGTTGATGGTTTTAATTTATATTAGTATTTCTTCTTTTTAAGTCTTGTTTTTTTTTTTTTTTGTTACTTCTTGGTCTTTCCTTGCACTATGAGTAGTCAATAATTTTGTTTTTCTTTAATGGTTTGTTAGTTTTTGTTGATTAATTTCTATTAGGCTGAATTTCTTTTCTGAAGTATTATTATTATTATTATTACTAATATTGTCACTGTTATTAACATTATATGATTTCCTTTATTTTGTGTATATATCGTTTAAGTATTGTTTGGGCTTCCCCTGGGGCATACATGTCATACAAGGCAACTAATATGAGGTTGGTCTTGGAGACGGCAACCTCATCAAGTTAAATAAACTGCTACAGAATCCACTGCTGCAAGAGTAAGTCAATGCTTTGTGTAGGCAGCTGCAGTGGTGTCTCCATTCTCCTTAGGGAGCCAATAGAAAAATGATAATGAATAAGCAGCTTGAAAAATGGTGCAGCAGTGTTATTTACAAGTCTGTTTCCCTTTATATGAACACACGAAAACTGAAATATTCTAAAACATGGTAAGTTTCTTTCAGCAACTTTGGGCTACTTTTTAATCACAAAAGATTTTTTAACACTTTTTTGGGCGACTTTTTGAACACACTTTGGGCGACATCTGGAAACAGAAAAAAATCTGGTTTCCAAAAACACAGCTGTCCCCGGGGATTTCGGATAAACAGATACAGACGTGTAGCATGAATTTTGTTGCAGGAGCAGAAATATTCAATACACAAACAGAATAAGCAGCCGCAGTAATGGACATATTACTACCGTAAGAAAAGCAAACACAGTCATGTTTTCCAACTGCCTCATTCTTCTTCTTTCACCTTTCACCTTTCAACTTCCAAAGGAGCATAGGCTTTTCAACAAAATTATGCCAAGTGTGTGATTCACAACATGTCCATAACTCTGTTTTTCTTACAACCACAGCTGTAGTTGAACCACGGTAGCACAGTGATTAGTCCACTGGCTTCCAAGCTCAGTGGTCCATGCTTTGATCCCCAGTTGAGGTTGGATATTTTAGACTGCAAATGACTCCAGGGTCGACCCAGCCTCATGACATGGGTACCACTGTAACTCTGAGAAGGTTAAGGACGGCCGGTGTGATGCTGACCACATCATCCTTAGTGCGCCGATGGTCAAGAAAATATGTGCCAGACACCACATTCCCAATATGCATCATGCAAAAGAACTAGCCACATTACATATTTCAACTTATAACTTTTGAACAGTGCTATCACTGTTGTGTGTTGTATCTGCCTCGATGACAACATTATATATATAATAAGGGTACATTCTGATTTTCTTTAATAGTAAATTTTTTTAAAAAGTATTTTATGTAGTAGATTCAGTCCAATAAATTTGATTGTTTTATCTCATTTATTTTCTTATGAAGAAATGGCTGGGAAAGGCATGGTGTCTGACTACATGTCCTGTATAAATATTTATAAAAAAACTTCAACAAAACAATGTTGACAAGTCCACTAAGTCCAACAATAAATCAGAATCTTCAATTCAAATGTCAAGTCAATCCTATTGTATGGCTCTGAAACATGGAGAACAACAAATGCAAATAAAAAGCTACATACTTTTATAAATGGGTGCTTGCGCAGAATAAAAGGATTGAAATGAAATGACAAGATCCCAAATGTGGAACTGATGAAAAAAACCAGATGAACCCCAGTGGAACAAGAGATGGAAATAGATAGGACACACACTGAGGAATCCTAATGAATAGCATTACAAGGCAGTCTTTGTTCTGAAATCCCCAGAATCAGAGAGATGGAGAGGAAGACTAAAGAATACAAGGAGAAGAGAACTGATGATAGACATGAAAGGGATGAAGAAGATATGGACAGACTTTGAACAGACGGCACGGGACAGGAAGCTTTGGCATATGTTTGTTCAAGACCTATGCACCCTAGGGAGCTGAAAGGTGATGAAGGTATGAGGTGATCGTTTATTTTTCACAGTTGAAATATTATCATGATATATCAGCATGCAGAGTATAGGTGTGCACATGACGTCTATGAATATGGCTCCTGGCTTCTATGACAAAAAATATAAAGTGAGGAATGCAGTAAGCGACCCATAGCTTGACTGCCTGCGTCAGGGTCAGCGAACCAGAGCTGACCAAGACCCTACTCCACCTCCACGTGGTGGTCCTGAAAACAGGTTGCATCACTGCAGTCTGACTGAGGAGTAGGGATCGAAGAGGGAAGGCAAACCTGGTCCCAAAAAATGCGGTGCGGAAGTCGGATGTGTCGACCGAAAGGCACAAATACCGCAGCTTCGCTGTAAATGGACTCAACGCAACCAACGTCCTTTTCAGGACGAACGAGGAAGAAGAAGAAGAATAACATACTGTTACAGAGAGCACCTAACACGATCCATAGAGGTATCATGAACATGGTGTGTTTGGTAATGATGCATGGTAACGGCATAACTGATGTGTATTTTATATCCATCTACCACTAACCTTTTCAGTCTTGCGGCTGGACATTTGTTTTTAGTGCTGTTGTTGAACAAGGGCTGTTGAGCTTCTTGCTTTTTTTTTTTTCCAGCCAATACCAAGTTGACTCCTTGGTATTATCTACACTGTAGATCAGTGGTTCCTAAAGTGGGCGGTATCGCCCCCTGGGGGCTTTGGAAGGATCCAAGGAGGCGATACGGAAAAAAGGGGCCAGAGGGGGGCGTTCAGTAGTAAACAGTGGGCGTTTAGTAGTAATGGGAGGTTCAGGATTTCACAAGCTAAATTCAGTACGTGCGGGGGAGAAAGGAATTGTGGATTTGAGAGACAACATCAGTGAAGCGGGGACGATGTGGATGGTTGTATTAATAGGATCATTAAGCAAGGCATAGTTTCGTATATGCGTGTCATTCTCAGCTCAGGTAACCATCGCTGACCATAAACGGTAATCGGGAACTGCTAGGAAAACGGTTAACAAAACACCTATTGTCCATTCATTCACTCCTGAAGAAAGAGAAATGATCTGTGCCGATGGCATGGACGAAATTAGATACCTGCTGGTGATACAGAAAGTACCAACTTTGCTTTGTTGCAAAATTTATTGTCTCAGTATTTGCGAGGGCTAGTGGTAACTAGATATTCGCAGATTGGTAATAAATAAGAGAAAAGGTTCAAGGGAGCAAGTTTTTAACGGTACTTGGCAATAGAAATCAGTCTTTGAACCTCTGAACCGGCTTTCCTACCTTAAATTCAGACTTTCATAAATCGACTGGCGCGATGTACGTTTCCCGTCTATTTCAACTTTGCGCTGGCTATGAGCAAAACCAACAAACTTTCTCAGCTTTTCTTGTGAACAGTGGTTTCAAATAAGCGTGTACCGGGTATCAAACAATTTCTTCCTGTCGATAAGATAAGTTTTCATACTTATATTTTTTTGTTTTACTAACATTAATTATAATTAATAGTTATTAATTAAGCAGATACATTTTGATACAGATTTGCCGTATATTGAATATTGCTGTTCAATCCATTATATTACATCCTTTTATTTGTTACCGGGATCTCCACACTTTGTAGTTAGGCCACTGGCTCCCAATTTTTAAATTTGAAGACCTGTCAATATAGTGCGTTATTTTATATTTTGTTCATATTAAATAACTATTATTATACTTTATGAAATGATTATTGGGTTACTTCAGTGTTGGTGTGGCTGTTGCTGATTGTGTTTTTTTCTGATTGTTGTATTTTTCTAATTTATTTATGGCTGTGGTTAAGAAACTTTATAAAATAGAAGAGTAAACTGGTAAGAACATCTGTGTCAACGTTTTTGTTAAGCCAATTTTAAATAAGTTTTTGTTGTTTACTCAACGAACATTTTTCTATCTGCAAAATTGTAAAATCAATTCTTTGTTCCAGAATTCAGAACAAGTATGGCAAAAGCAGAACAAACCAAAAGAAGTGCAGACAATAAAGCGTGGAATATCTGAAATGTGGATTTATTCCAGCACTAAATAATCAACAACAGCCAATGTGTCTATTATGTGAGAGGGCCTTTTCAAATGAGGCGATGAAACCTTCCAGACTACTTGGACATTAGAAAAAAATTCACCCTGATAAAACAGATAAAAGTTTGACATTATTTCAGTCACTTCGTGAAAACTTTCAGAAACGTAAAACTGTCAGTGACATGTTTGTCAACATTCACAACAGAGCTGAGATGGTTTGCGAGTTTCATACAAAATTTCATTGCTGATAGCTAAATCTGGAAAGGCCCACACAATCACAGAAAATTTGATTTTGCCAGCTATAAGGGAGTTTGTGAGTACAGTTATGCATAAGTCACCTGAACAAATAATTAAAGCAATTCCGCTCAGCAATACCTCTGTTCAAAGAAGAATAGATGAAATGGCTGAGAATTTTGAAAATACATTGTGCAACACACTTAGGACAACAGAATTTGCATTGCAGTTGAATGAGTCAACTTTGCCAGGCAACGAATCTTTGCTTCTTGCCTATGTTCGCTTCGTAAAAGATGAAAGCTTGGGTCAAGAGTTGTTAGTTGCTAAGCAACTAATAACTGATGCTTTTTGCAATATTTCATGTAGTAGAGAAATTTTTCAAAGAGAAGGACATTCTGCTTACTAACATTTTTGCTTGTGCAACAGATGGGGCACCATCAATGATAGGTTGTTATCGCGGGTGTATAGCTTTCTTAAAAAAAGCTGTACCTGGTATATTTACAATACACTGTGTAATTCAGACATCTTGTCGCAAAAAAGTGATCGGCTTTACAAATCATTAAATACTGATATCACAGCGATTAACAAAATTAAGTCCCATGCTCTCAATTCTTGACTATTTCGACAGCTTTGTACGGAGAATGATGAACAATTTGAACGCTTGCTGATGCACACAGAAGTCAGGTAGCTCTCAAAAGGAAATTGTCTGAGACGCTTTTATGCTTTTTTTGAAACTGTGGTAGAATTTTTCAAAGACTCGCATGCTTCGCTCAGTACAGAACTAACGAATATCAGGCAGGATATACATATTTGTCAGATTTATTCACAAAGTTTAACGAAATAAAATTACAACTGCAAAGAAATGATATTAATCTTATAAAAGTCAAATCTGTCGTCTCCACGTTTCTGGCCAAATTAACGCTATTTAAACGTAATATTGGCCATCAGGAGTTAATCTAATTTCCCAGCCTCTTAGAGTTTGAAGAGAAAGACAAAATACCAGAGGATATTCTTGAAGTATATTGTGCACAACTAGATATGCTGCATAAAGACATGTCTCAGAGGTTTCAGATCTTCTTTTGATCACGATTCCAGACTAGATAATAAATTCATTCCTGGACACGTGCAGTGAGGAACTACGAAGGTTGGAAGAGGAACTGATATCGCTACAAAATGACGTTGAGCTTAAGCCAATGTTCAAGAAATCATATCAAGACTTTTGGCTGCAGAAAGAAATCTCTGAACGCTACCCTGCAGTGTGGGGAAAGATTAAGATATTCTGTACTGCCTTTCCAACATCGTATTTAGTACAGCGTGGTTTCAGCGCGGTTGTCGAACATCTCTCAAAGGAGAGAAACAGACTGCAGATTACTGAACGTGGGGATCTGAGACTCCTCCTAAGTAACTTTCAGCCTGATGTTGAGAAGCTGATATCACTACACCAGGCACATCCATCTCACTGAAGTTAAAAATGAAGTAAGTTTGTTACTAATTTACTTTCGCATACTGCTGTTTCTTTTACTGCATTAAGTAATTAAGTTTTTCTTTTTAAATTAAGTTAATAAATAAGCGTATCTGTAGCTTTATGTTAGAATGTGATAAATTGAGCAATTAGTTGTTACTGTATTAACAGTTGCTCTTATTTTTCACTCTTTACATGTTTTTATGTGCTGTGGGGAAATGCAGGGGAGCGCTGGGGACATGCCCTGGGAGCCAAGGGGGCGGTGACCCAAAAAAGTTTGGGAAACACTGCTGTAGATCTAGATTTTTCCTGTGGCTTTTCTGCCATTCTGAAATGTGTTGAGCTGAAGTCATGAGCTCCAGTCTCTCCAACTTGTCTTGCATTTTAAAGGATCATCACATCTGGTCCTAAGCTAGGAAGAAGAAGTGTGTGGCATACTGTGCATTCCCCGCCATCCAAGGGGGCTCTCCAAATATACAGAGCTAAAATACTGTGCTCTGACCCTAGACTATCCCAAGGAATTGTCATATCCTACACAGAGCCACTTCTCAGCTCCCCCTGCCTATCATGGGTCCATAGTGAGATCCTCCTGCATGCAGCCAACCAGGTCAAAGCCAGAGTTACGTCTGGGGGCTCATGTAACTCCTCCAAGCTTAGTGTGCAATGCTGGGTTCTCAACTTGTTTCACCAAGGGGGGAATCCCTGGAAGTGTGTGGATGATTTCAAGAGTCAATGAGGGTGTAATTAGCCTCACAGACAGAAGTTCACTTCCACATATGTATATTGTAGCATTGTGCATAGTACGACAGGGATGCCCCTTATCAACCACTCTATTTTTAACAGTCATAGACTGGGTGATGCGCCAGACAACAGAGGGCAATCCAAGAGGAATAAGATGGACTACATTTTCTACATTGGAAGATCTGGAATATTCAGATGACATTGCACTGCTAGCACATTCACATCAACACATCCAGGAAAAAAACGGATAGACTTAATAAGTATAGCCAGCAGGTGGGCTTGAACATCAACCTAAAGAAGACAAGAGGTCATGACGCTCAATGTGAGCAACCCTGAGCCCATATCAGTAAGGAATCAGCAACTGGAACAGACAGATGCCTTCACATACCTAGGATGCATAGTAACACCAGACGGCGGAGCAAGCAAAGACATCAACAACAGAATGAACAAAGCAAGAACAGCCTTTTTTTTAGTTTAAACAACATCTGGAAGTCCTCTCAGTACAGCACGAGCACAAAATTAGGATTATATCAGAGCTGTGTGCTTTCTGTGCTTCTCTATGGCACGGAGAGCTGGAGACTTACGGAGAAGGAAATGTCGAAATTGTCCTCTTTTCCCACAACATGCCTAAGAAAAATTCTTCGAATCTTTTGGCCGAATACCATCACCAACCAAGATCTGCTTACTCGGAGCAAGCAAGAAGACATGCACACCATCATAGCTAGCAGACGCTGGAGCTGGGTTGGCCATGTCCTCAGAAGAGACCCCGATGCCATCACAAGAATAGCTATGCTATGGACCCCTGAAGGAAAACGAAAGAGAGACCGACCAAAAACAACTTGGCGGAGGACTTGGAGGCTGAGATGCAAAGAATGAACCAGAGTTGGGGCACTATACGAAGGATGGCCGCCGACCGAGCAAAGTGGAATCACCAGGCGTAATGGCCACTGACTGCTTTGACGGTCGGCGGCTAAGGATCAAAGAAGAAGCAGCATAAGGATGACTCCAGATATGCCATTGTTTTTGGTGTAACCTACTACATCACCGTTTTGTTTAATTAATTTTTTTTTTGGGTGCTTTTCAAGAATGGCGGGTGGGAAGGGTGAGAAAAGCACACTACTCATCTGGGTACACAGTACACAGCCAAGTTGACATTGCCAAGAACCCAGTCTAGGACACACAAAAAAACATGCAATCTTAAAGTCGACACTACCAAGAACCCAGTCTAGGACACACAAAAATACACGCAATCTTAAAGTTGACACTACCAAGAACCCAGTCTAGGACACACAAAAAACATGCAGTCTTCCTAACAACAACAAACCTGTTTAAATAGAATGAGAAGATCGGTTCTTGAATCAATTTCTGATTCACCATGTTGTAAAATGGAGGCACTACCTGGTCCACAGAAATTGTGTCATAGCCAAGTCCTAATATACCATCAAATTTGGCAGCAACAAAGGTGATTCCTGGCTGTGATGTGGCCTCAGCAAATGTTTGGTTTTGAATTTTGATGTCTGAAATCTGGAATGACACAAAGAACATTTGATTTTAATGCAATAACGTAATTTAACCCAAAATTATCACATCAGAGAGTACTTACTTTACTGTTTTCCTTCCACCACTGCTATCAAGCATAGTGGGGAGCTGTAATTTGCTTTCTTGAGCCAAGTGTGTCGCTTTGACCTGCCGTGAGTCCGTGTTGTTGCAGGATATCTGTTAGTCAATCCTCACTATTCGCAGGGGTTAGGTTTTTTGAAAACCCCGTGAATATGAAAATCTGCGAATATGGAACTATTGATCCTATGGGAAAAAGGGGTTAGGTTCCTGTGGGACCCTGTTCACCATACACTTTTGCTACCAATCACTATAAACTCATCACTTTTTTTTTTTTTTTTTTAAACGTACGCCCGCTATTACGAGGCGAAATCTCCAGGTTAGTATGTCTAACCTGAGACTGATTCCTATTTTCCCTGTACGAAGACGCGGCGCGATGCTGACCACATCACCCCTATTGTGCCAATGGTCAAGAAAATATGGGCATAACACCATATTCCCAATATGCCTTAATGGGCGTGTAACGGGATCCTTTACCTGTACGCTGACAGGTGTCCTCTCGCCATTCAGGCAGATACTCACTGTCTTCGGAGAGTACCCATTAGAGCTAGGTCGGCTCAGGAGCTGTTCAGGTTATTACAGTCCCTGGTCAGCGACACTCCATCAAATGTCTTCGCCAGGGTTCGAATTATTCCAGTCCAGATCCCAGTCGATGACATTTCTTCAAATGTTCTCGCCTGGGCTTGAACCTGAATCATCCGATCGCCAGCGCAGTGTGGTAACCATTACACCAAAGCTGCTCCCACTCATCACTTAATTTTCTGTATCTCTGTATTTGATGCACGATGTAGTTCCTACAATTTTTCTGATGTCATTTCTCATTCTGCCTCTCCTGAAAAATAATGGCTTTTCTTAAGCATCTCATCTCATAGGATGTGGTTTTTCTCTCCTGTGCTTGGGTCAGGAACCATATTTGACACTGACAGCAAAGAGTTGGTAAGAATATACTATTTATCAGCTGTCATTTAGTCTCCATAGTGACAGTCTGATATTTGAGTAGTGGTGATGGTAAATCATTGCACTGACATCTTGTTTCAATTACTCTGTCAAGTCTTCCATTTTCAGTAAAAATGCTTCCTAGATAATTTCAGCTGTTGACGTAAATGCTAAGTGGGTCGGTTGTTCCTGATTCAGTAGCTGTTGATGTAAATGCTAAGTGGGTTGGTTGTTCCTGATTCAGCAGCTGTTGACGTAAATGCTAAGTGGGTCGGTTGTTCCTGATTCAGCAGCTGTTGATGTAAATGCTAAGTGGGTCGGTTGTTCCTGATTCAGCAGCTGTCGACGTAAATGCTAAGTGGGTCGGTTGTTCCTGATTCAGCAGCTGTTGACATATATGTTAAGTGGGCCAGAGGATCTGCTAATCTTCACAGTTTCTGTCTTAGATGTGTTATCTTAAATATAACTTTAAATTATATAAACCCACGTCTTTTAAATGTAATTAACAAAACTTTAAATAAGTTTATGTTTAAATAAGTTCATGTGATTTAGCCTAGAATTTCCAAGATGTGCTCCTATATAACTGCAATTAATAAAATATAATATCATTTAACTTGGACTTCATGACAGCAGCAACAAATTTTTTTATTTTTTTTCTAACCAGCGGCACTCGAGCTTTCCAGCCCTTTTGGCCCAATGACATGTCATTGCGAGGCTGGGGGGGTCAGTGGACTTTCCTTCCAACCCGGTCAGGAGCTTCGCTCCTTCCCATCCACAGGGAGTTTATGTGCAGGAGCCGTTCAGGTTATTCAGTCAAATTCCCGGTCGTAAACATTCCTTCAAACGCTGACGCCCGGGCTTGAACCTTGAAAACCTGGTCACCAGTACAACGTTGTAGCCATTACACCAGCGCGGCTCCCACAGCAACAAATTAAAATGTAGTAAACAAAACATTGATGTGATTCAAATAAAGAATCTAAAACAATTTGCTTTATGCAAAAGTTTGTGCCAAAAATGAAAGGAAAAAAAAACATCACAGGAACACAGTCTGTTAATAATATCCAGACAATAAAAAGTAACGTTAAGAGATTTATAAGAACCGGAAAAATTGCAAACCAGCAGATACATTTTGACCAATCCCAACGGCTGAGGGAAACAAAATGGAATATTCACTTACTGTAAGCACATCTGTGCTAAGGAATCCTGTTAGACTACCTGTGCCATACTGAATGGAAAAGTCTGTGCCATTTGCCTTGTAGGTGCTTGACTTGGAACTATCATATTTGTTGTGGAGTACTGGAGGTAAAACATGAATACAACTCTGTATCAAAGTTTCATGAGATACATTCTCTCACAAACTGTAGTAGTAGAAACTGCCTTATCTTAATATAAAAATGTATAATTTTTACAATAACACCAGATGGAAGATGTTTCTCAGAAGTAAAGAATAGAATCACCCAACAAAAGCAGTATTCTATAAAATAAAAATTATTTATGCAGCAATTCTTTGTCAATCTTCTTCTTCTTCTTCCATCCTTAGCCACCAACCGTCAAAGCAGTCAGTGGCCAGCACGCCTAGTGGCGTCTTAAGAGCAACAGCAAATTGATTTCTTTGCCATTGTTTCCCATCACGCCTAGTGGCGTCTTTAGGGCAACAACAAATTAATCCATTTGCCGTTGTTTCCGTAATCAAAGTTCTTTGTCAATAGAAGTAGAAAAAGAGCTCTTCAGTAATACATAGAACCAATCCTACCATACTGATGTGAATCATGGATAATTAGTAAACAAGTGGGAAAAGCACTAGAGGCAACAGAGATGTGGTTTTACAGAGGAATGTTTCAAACACAATAGACAGCTAAAAAGAGCAATGAGGTTGTATAGAAAAAAGCCACTGTGCAAAAGAAGCTTATTCCTCCAGTTAGAAAGAAGCAATACACTTACTCTGAGCATGTTATGGGAAGAGGTGAGCTGAAATATATCATAACAACAGGAAAGAGTGAAGGAGAGAAGTTACTGGAGAGTTAGACATCGTGGCATGGGATTAAGTCAACTTAATGTATACGGATAAAGCCAACATGATGTCCAAAGAAATGAAATGCACTACTGTCTTCATTCTGTAGTGTGCTAGGCTATGCTGTTATAAGTATTCCAGAATGGTGTCATAATTTTAAACATCCGAATGGTATAAGCACATACGCAATTGTGGTTTGTCTTTCCTGACTTTCTTGTTTTTTTGTTTGAAAGCCAAAGCCAAAAAATCAGTTTTATCCACTAAGGTTGTTGCTGCTTTTGATCCAGTGGCATTTGGGCTATAGCCCTTCAGCCCAATGCCATGCAGTGGTATCTGCATGTGTTCTTTTCCTCCATATAAGGTGTCCCACTTATCTGGCCACAGAGGAAGCAGCGTTTTCCTAACATTGTCGAGTAAATGGTGCTCTTGTCCCCCCTTGTAAGATGGCCAACGTTGTGATTAGGATCAGGACTGGCCATGTTACTGTATACCTCTCTCTCTGTGATTCCCATGGCCTATCTGTTCAGCCAAGTGGTTTGGCTGTTTGTTGTGGTTATTCTTTTCTTATTCCCTCCTTTCCTAATTTGTTCAGGGATGCACTACATAACTATTCTTCTTCTTTGTTCGTCCTATAAAGGACGCTGGTTGCGTTGTGTCCGTTTACAGCGAAGCTGAGATATTTGTGCCTTTCGTCCGACACATCCCACTTCAGCACGGCATTTTTGGGACCGGGTTAGCCTTCCCTCTTTGATCCCTACTCACTCAGCCAGACTGCAGTTCGCTGACCCTGATGCAAGCAGTCTAGCTATGGGTCGCTAACTGCATTCCTCAATGTTGGTGCGTCTTAGGCCCCACATAACTATTCTGATGCCAGAGGAAGTGATAAGCTGATCAGCATCTAGGATTAGTTGGACAATTCACTAAGGAAATTGGTGAAGGGTGAATCACATGACAAAGTTTCTGGCTGTCTGATGTTTCAGCAGTAAAAACAACATCAATGGGATAATTCATCAACACTACATGATCAATGATATGCAGTCAGTATAAAATGGCACAGCACTAACACAAATGCCTCAAATAGTGTGACGATTATGTGCAGACATAGTCAGATAACACTCAACAACGTGTACATTATACAAATGCTACACACTGTGTAAACTGAAAATAGCAAACAAACAAACATACACTGTTAGTTAATCTTTGTGCATCCGAGCTGCAGTTTTATCACAAATACGCAGCTTTTAAGAAGTTCTTTCACTTTTATACATCAACTTGAATAAGTTCAAAGAAAGCAGTGGTGAGCTTGAGGCTGTTGGCATCTGCATAGAGTTTTTCCAGGAATGGTCCTGGTGATGCCCATATGCACTTTCTCTGTTCCTTATATGTTGGGCACCTTTGAAGTTGATGTTCAGCTGTCATTTTATCGGTGCCACAGTTAGCTTCTAAGTTCTAAGAAATAATGTAAAATTCCTATCCTGAGACTGACACACACCAAAAACCAGGAACTTTCTTATTTGGGCTGGCCCATTTGGAGGGGTGCTAGTGTCAGACAAAGCTAAAAATTATTATACTGTTCAAGTTCTGGAAGAATGATTCGCCCACTGGTCGTTACAAAGCTTGTGTTGTCTGCTCTTACAACAAAAGCAAAACCAAAAAGCTAGACTTTCATAAATGGGTGCTTACGAAGAATAGGATTAACATGGCATGACAAGATCACCAATGTCAGCTGATGACAAGATCCAGACAAGTGCCAGTGGAACAAGACATGAGAAAAAGAAACTGGCGACAGATAGGACACACATTGAGGAAACCTGTTGATAGCATTACAAGGCAGTCCTTGTTCTGGAATCCCCAGGGTAAGGGAGGCAGAGGTAGACCAAATAACACATGGAGAAGAGAACTGGAGACAGAAGTGAAAATGATGAAGGCGTTGAAAGACCTTGAGCTGATGGCACGTGAATGGAGGACTTGGCATGTGTTTGTTGAAGGCCTATGCTCCTTTGGGAGCTAAAGGCTGTTGATGTGTTGTTACTCACTCTATATAGCTGTGAAAGTGGATATGTATATTAAAGTTTACTTTAGCCATGTAAAAAAAGTGGTTCCACAAGTGAATACTCTTCACTTACAGCATGCAATATCTGTCCACTTGCATTTCTTGGAGGGAACCCAAAGATTAGAAGAACCTGTGTCAAACACAACTTTAAAGGACTGCTCAGGAGTGCCTAGCCCTATCACACCATAATACTGGGCCTGAGGAAACATAAATTAAATAAATTACATTTAAAACAAAGAAGCAAAATAAAAATGATCATTTTGGACAACTGTAATTGTTTTTAAAAATAATTAGATAGTGCATAATAAAAATATACATATGATTCTCAGAAATCTATGTCTTTGTAAAATCATCAGATACCAACTTGTATATTCTTGAAGAAGGCAGTGGTTAGCCTCATGTTGCTGGTATTTTCACAGAGCTTGTCCTGGACTAGTAATGGGGACTGCCATATGCACTTTCCTTTTTGTTCCTCAATGCTGAGCCTTCATACAGCACCCGCAGTTATTTTATCAGTGCCGTAGTTCCTGCATCAACAAGAAAAAAACTGCACAGGTGGCATCACTGGAGCTGTCTTTTTCAAAGAATTTTTCCACATATCTTATGCCATATATTTTGTTTTCAGTTTCTTCTTTTTTTCTATTCCCTTTCTCCTCGTCTCACACAGTCCCAGAATATCAGTTTTAGAGTTCTTCATTTTTATTGATAGGAAATACAACCAACTAAACGCCTCACAGGACCAATGGTGAGATAGGGGTGTCGCAACATTTCCCTCCAGAACCTTCCATGTTTTCAGGCAACGGCAAGAAGGTGAACTCCACACCAATGAAGGCAATGGCAAACAGTTACTGTATCACTTCAGTATATCATGTTTTAAATTGACATGGGCAGTTCTTTTTAACAAACGAACAAAATTTAACTGAAAAAGCAAGATGTTGTGGGTAATGTTAAATATAAAAGTCAATTTTTGTCAAAATGGCGTCTGACGTCAACTATACCAAAATAACTGCATTCATTTATTTATAACTACAAATGCCAGTCAAAGTGACACTTAACAGTGATAAGCATGACATTTATAGCTTCATCTGAAAGGGTGTATATTGTTAATGTGTGGCTTACATCCAAGTAATTATTGAGAGGTTCATATCCAGATCTCTGGGTCCTGATTCCAGCATTTTCAGCTCTGTACTTCTCTAAAAGATACTGTACATTGTTCTGATGTTCCTGCAGTGTACGTCTGGCTGTCTGCACTTTATGAAGCTGGATTCTGGAATGTCAGGATATAACAAATTACTTCATAACCTTACCTTTTAAAAATATCTCTGTAAATTTTTCTGTCACCTTTTCTTCTCACCCATGCCATAGTTAGTAAGTATTAGATGAGTCGGTAACACTATGAGTTTTCATCTGTTATTTGGGGGTAATAATTTTTCATGCATTCTAATGTCCTGCCATGTTAAGCTACGGATGTAGAATTTCCTAAGCATTTTTCAGAAAATACGTTTAAAATTATTAATCAGTGTATGTAACCTTAAGGTCAAGGTAGTCCCATAGCAGATACTGCCGTAGTTGGGTGAAGTGTTAGAGACTTCACTATACTAGATCCAGCATCGAGAGGTGGGGTGACCAGTTCTCTTCCTTGCTGCCTTTTCCATCCCTAACTCCAAGTCAGGTACCCATTTACAGCTGGGTGATTTGAACCCAGCAGCTTTGCCGCTAAAGACCAGCGCTCTAACCACTCTGTCAATTGGACACTCGTATGTAACCTAGGACAACTAAAACAAAATAATTTTCTGAATGTTTTCAAACCGGTTAGTAAACAAAACAATTATGAACATTTTTATGTTTAAAAAACTGAATAAAACATGGAAAGACCTCAAACTGGTGTCACTGAATAGGACAGACAGTGAGGAATCCTCCTGATGGCAATTACAAGGGAGTCCTTGTTCTGGAAACCCCACTGTAAGAAAGGTAGGTAAAATAAAACAAGAAAGGTAGGAGAAGACCGAAAAACACATGTAGAAGGAACTGGTGGCATAGGAAGGATATAGAATGAATGGATACTGGACAGGAAGAATTGGCATGAATTTACTGCCTATGCTCCTTAAGGAGCTGAAAGGTTATTTAACTAAGGCTGCTGAGCTTTTCGCTTTTTCCAAGGGGGCTCTCCAATTATGCAGAGCTAAAATACTGTGCTCTGGTTCTGGGCTCTGCCAAGGAATTGTCACATCCTGCAAAGAGCCACTTCTTAGCTCCCCATGCCTATCACTGGGTCCATAGCGAGATCCTCCTGCATGCAGTCAACCAGGTTAATGACAAACAATCATGTCTAAGGCTGAAGTGACTTCTCCAAGCTTAGTGTGCAATGCTGGGTTCTCAACAAGTTTCACCACAGGGGGAATTCCTAGAAGTGAATGGATGATTTCAAGAGTCAATGAAGGTGTAATTAGCCTCACAGACAGAGGTTCGCATCCAAATCTACATACTATAGCATTGTGCATACAGGGTGGTCATATAATGATGACTCTAGCTATGTCTCCATGCATAGCTGAAGGGTAATGAAAGAGAATGAGAGGACAATTATTCCCGCATTCCATTTTTTTGGTTCCTACTACTTTTCGGCATCTGTCGTGGAACTGCCCTTTTATCCGACTGCCAACTCTAACAACACTGTTACCACTACATCTCTTATATTGTCAATGGTATTGACTATATTGGTCTGTCGGGCCTGCTTATGTAGTCGACGTACTTCTAGATGATGACCTGATAATGCGAATGTATTGTGGGCCGTTACTTTGTCGTGTATGATGGTATGACTAATGGCAATGAGACTAGGTAATGATGGTGAATGGGTCAAAACAGTGTGGCCAACTGGCAACGAAGATATACTGGACTCATTGCAGAAGTAAGTGACGAGACATATTTGTTTTGACGAGAATTTGACATCAGTATTACGGACATTTTCATCAGCATGGTTATGGCAGGATATACATGGTAAATAACAGTCACTACGGACATTGACCGACCGCACTAGGTGCTGTCACATCAAGGTTAGCGGAAGCTCTACGGCAACGAGTTTGGTAGGATGCATGGGTTTACAAAAATGACCATGTTAATAGCATTGAGCATATATTTATAATAACGATCCAAAATATCTCCTAGCGTTGACTGAACGCACCAACAGCCGACATAGCTGGTCAGGCTGAAGCTCTGCAGTAACGGTACTGGAGAATACGTATCTGAGGCTAGATACTTCAACAAGCCGGTTCTGGCTAATTATTGGCGAGAAAAGATTCTTGGCATAACTCGCTCAAGAATAACATCATCATATCTTAGATGATCATAATTAACTTCATGGCCGTGTCTCCCCTAGACTTGGGATGAGACCACGGAAAAAATAACGTCTGCTCAAGACGATGAATCTCTGGATCTGCCTCAAGGACATTGATTGTATCTAAACAAATCTCTGCGTCATACCACGCCATGCCTAGTTTAATACTGGTGCATGGTCTACACAAATAACATTTTTAAAAATATCATTGCTGCACTCAGGTGCATGTCTGAAAATCCCAGGTGTACATATGAGAGCTTTAAACATCTATCTGACCCTATATGAATATAAAGTCTTTAACAAACACCATGAACAACTGTTGCAGAAAAGGAAAGTCACTCTCCTATGATGCTGAATTGTAACTTACCTGCGGAATGTTGCAGAAGCGCTCAGCAACAGAACAGACCCAATAATCAAGACAGTAAGAAGCTTCATTTTATTTCCTCAGCTTTTGATCGATTCCTCAAACCTAATGCCTGGGAAACATGTAAGATAAATGTAATAAAAATTACACAGGGAACCAGTAAACATGGCAATATCAACTTGAACTTGCTACTAATGGAAAGCAAAGATAACAAGACCAAATTATCAGTGACCAACAAAAATAAATAAATAACTGCCCAGTGAGGTAGCCAAAAAAATTATTCATTTGAAATACCAGATCAAGAACATAACCAGTTCACTACTGATAATGGCATCAAGCTGCTCAAGTATAAATGGAAAGTTGGTTATATCAACGTCAAGATCTCTTAAATGTGAAGAGATAGCCTACTACATATAAAGGTCAAGGTAGTAACCTAAAGCAGATACTCTGTGGTTCCCAGGGGTCTTTGAAAGTGACAATTAAAGAACAGGATTACTGTATCCTCAGGCATGTCATACAAAGTGACTAATCTCAGGCATGTCATACAAAGTGACTAATCTCTGGCATGTCATACAAAGTGACTAATCTCAGGCGTCATACAAAGTGACTAATCTCAGGCATGTCATACAAAGTGACTAATCTCAGGCATGTCATACAAAGTGACTAATTAGAGGTGGTGCATGGGCAATGACTACATCCCACAACAGCCAGATCCAGACCTCAGAAATGAGGTATCTTCTTCTTCTTCTTCTTGCGATCGCATCTTTGATGATTACACCGTCAGACGAGTTCTCATGATGAATTCGACTGTTGTTTGAAGTTCCTCTTTAACTCCATATAGCTTTGAGTTTAGTGTTGAGTCATTGGGCCAGTATATCTTTCTTAACTGCTCATACAGAGGACAGTCCTGTAGAACATGCTCAGCAGTTTGTTCGTTTAATCCACATGTGCACAGTGGTGAAGCAGACAATCGTAGCTTGTGCATGTGTTTATTCAGTTTGTTATGCCCTGTCCTGAGTCGAAAAATAGTTATCTGTCCCTGCCGGTCGAGAGTGTGATAGTCGTCTTTGGGTTGGTTCTGTTCTCTTCTGATAGTCTGGATAGCTCTCTTTTTCTCAAAGTATGTGACTTCATTATCTTCTTGTTCACATTCTCCTCCCTTTTTTGCAAGTTTATCTACCTTTTCATTTCCGGGTACACCACAATGAGATGGTACCCACTGAAGTATGGTTCTCTTTTTGGCAGCTACCTTGTTTAGTTCATTTCTCAGATGCGGGAGTTTACCACCCTTGAGAGCTTGCAGGACAGACAGTGCATCTGTGAGGATGACTACCTGGTGGCAGTCAGAGTTGGTGTTATAAATCATATTTGCAGCTTGCTCTAGAGCTTGAACCTCAGCTGTATAGTTGGAACAGAATTTACCAGTGGAAATGTGCCTAGTCTCATAGTGGTTGTCAGGATATGAGATAAAGATACCGGCACCTCCATTCCTAACAGCATTAGTTGCTGATCCATCTGTATAGGCATGTATCCATGATTGATCGGGATAGCTTTCTTGGATCATACTCAATGTAGCAGTTCGTTTTTGCAGATCATTATACTCACATCCACTTGTGAGACCACTGACTGGTGTATTAATTTGGAGGGCACTGCTGGCCTGCTCCCATGGTACAGGGTATAGGGTGGGCTTCAGTGGTGTTGTCTTCATGGATAGGTCTTCTTGATGCTGTCTTATAAGTCTTTTCCCCCGATGCACAAAGCTGCTACGCTTTAGACGTCCCAATGCCAGATCTTCTAGTCTTGCCTTCATTGGGTGCATTGGCATACTGTTGTACTTTTCCATCTGGATCATGGTTTTTGTGTCTCTTCTATGGGACAATGTCTGTAATCCAGCAACCTTCTGCATTTCTGTTATTGGTGTAGTTTTCATGGCTCCTGTAATGAGCCTGAGAGCTTGATTTTGCACCTTGTCCAAAGACTGCAGATGTGAGTTAGCAGCTGATGACCATGCTGCTGAGCTAAACTCTAAGTGTGGTTTATTACTCCATTATAAATCTTCTTTAGATTTCGTTCATTTGCTCCCCAGTTGGTACCTGCTAATTTTCTGAGTATGCCTAGTCGTCTTCGGGCCTTTCCTTCTGCATTTTCAATATGCTTATTCCATGTAAGCCTTTGGTCAAATGTCACCCCAAGATAGGTGGGGTAGCTTTCTTCCTTGATCACGGTTGTCCCTAGGTGTATGTTAGCTGATTTGTCCTTGGGGGCGAGGGAGAACAGTGTTGTGGAGGTTTTGTCTGTGTTTATTGTGATAAGCCATTTCTCTGCCCATGACACTAGCATGTCTGCTGCCCGCTGCATTCTATAATTTGCTGTGGTGACATTTTCATCAGCGCACCAGAGTACTAGGTCATCTGCATATAAGGCAGCTTTCACTCCTGCAGGGAGATCTTTCACCAGGTCATTGATGTAAACAAGGAAGAGTGTTGGGGAAATTACTCCTCCTTGAGGTACCCCCTGATGGAGCAACACTTTTCTGCTCTGCAGACCGTCAAGAGTGACTCTAGTTCTCCTGTTATGCAAGTATGACTGGATCCATTTCATCATGTTGCCTTGGATTCCACTTCTCCTAAGTTTTGCAATGAGGCCATCTTTCCACACCTTGTCAAAGGCCTGCTTGAAGTCGACCCAGATCGTTAGGACCTTTTTCTTCTCCTGGAAGGCATCTTCTATTGCTTGAGACAAGTAAGTAACTTGGTCTTCTATACTGTAGCATTCTCTAAATCCAGCTTGTTCCGGCACCAGGATCTGCTCAGACTCTAAATACCATTTCAATCTGTGGTTGACTATTCGCTCCATAGTCTTCCCAACACAGCTTGTGAGACTGATTGGCCGGTAACTTGCAGCCTCGGTCTTACATTTCCCTTTCTTTAGTATGGGTATTGTGATGGCTTCTCTCCAAACTTGGGGTACCGTTCCTTTCAACCAGCTGTGGTTGAATATCTCAAGCAGTTTTGTCTTTGCTGCTGAGTTCAGATTTACTAGCATTTCGTTGCTGATTTTGTCTGGGCCGGGTGACTTTTGAAACTTAAGCTTGGAAATAGCCTTCTGTAGTTCTCCTAGTGTGATGGGTTCCCTCATTGGGGCAGGAGTATCTGTCTGTCCCATGGTTGCCAGTATTATGAGGTATCTGAGGAAGGTGGCTGAAGTAACAAGAAGAGACATGGTCCGCAACCAGACGATACGTCAAAGGTCTAAAATCCCACCCCCTGCAGACCCAAGTAGAATAGTCCCAACTAAGATGGTTTGGCCATGTCTGCAGAATGGGAGATCAGCTACCATGACAAGCATGGGAAACAAAGAGACAGGGATCCATACCCCCAGGACGACCCAGAGTTCGCTGGGAGGACTTCTTCTCCTTCTTTCGTTCGCTTGAAATATATTGTCTATATCTGCAATGTTGTTTCTTGTATAAACTTCACTGTCTTTTGTAGTTCATACAGAGGTCCGTATAGTTTTGCTTCCAGTGTTGTTTCTCTGGGCCAGTGGGTTTGCCTCAATATATCATATTCGGGGCAATCCTGAAGTACGTGCTCCGCAGTCTGGGGTGCCTGTCCACATGTACACATGGCTGAATTGCCAATCTTGAATTTTTTATACATGTGGCTGTGGAGGCGGTTGTGTCCTGTTCTGAGGTGCAGAATGACAATTTGTTCAGATCTGTTCATAGCTTGGTAGTCATCCTGTGTTGGTGGCTTTCTGATTGATTTGATCATCTTTTTCTTCTGATGGTACGTAACTGGTACATCCGGTTGCTCGTCTGCAGCACCTTCTTTAGCCAGCCCGTCTGCTCTCTCGTTTCCTGGTATTCCACAATGAGACGGTATCCACTGCATGGCGACCCTGCACTGGTTGCACAGTTCAGAAAGTAGGGCTTGTATACCTGGCAATTTTCTGGACTGAAGTGCTTGGAGTGCTGATCTTGCATCTGTCAGGAATACTACAGGCTGTGGACCGAGATTGGTGTTCAGTAGTTTCTCAGTTGCCACCTTGATTGCCTGGACTTCTGCATCACAGTTGTTACAGAATTTCCCCGTTGGTACTCTGACCATATCCCTAGTGTTGTTTGGGTATTCTATGTACACTCCTGCTCCTCCATTCTTTACTGCATTCTGTGCTGACCCATCCGTGTATACTCGGACCCAGAGGTCCTGTGGGTATTCATCATCCAGGAAACTGAGAGTGACTGTCCTACGTTGCACGCTGTTCTGTTCATCCCTGTCGAATATTCCTTTCACTTTTGTCTGGATGTGTACTGGTAGTCCAGGCTCCTCTCTCCAAGGGGTTTGTTCTGGCACAGACGTTAGGGGGCTGTTAACTTCCGGCAGGTCTGAGGTTTGTCTACGAAATCGTTTGGCCTGGTGGATAAAGCTGCTTCTTTTCAGTCGCCCCATTGCTAGGTTTTGGAATCTGTCCTTCATTGGATGGCTCGGCATACAGAGGAACTTTTCTGCCTGTGTTAGCACTTTCGTGTCTCTGCGTTCTCTCAGTGCTTGTATCCTCCCCATTTTCTCCATCTCCACTATAGGCGTTGATTTCATTGCCCCCGTGATGACCCTAAGCGCCTGGTTTTGCACCTTATCTAGCTCTTGCAATGTGGTGTTTGATGCTGGACACCACGCAGCTGACCCATATTCCAGGTGTGGTCGTATGCCCTGCTGGTAAACTTTACTAAGTATTTTCCCGCTGGCTCCCCATGTGGTTCCACTTAGTTTTCTCAGGATGGCTAACTTTCTCCTGGCCTTTGTTGCTGCCTTGTTGATGTGCTGTTTCCATGTCAGCCTATCATCGAATGTAACTCCGAGATAGGTGGGTTGTTTATCTTCTCTCAGGAGCTCTTCGTTTATCTTGATGACACCAGCTTTTTGTTTGGGAGAGAGGGTGAAGAGCGTAGTGCTGCACTTGTCTGTGTTGATGCTGACACACCATCTATTTGCCCATGAGGTTAAGGCATCTATAGCTCTTTGTAGCAGTTTGGTGGCCACTGTTGCATGCTCATCTGTGCACCATATTACCAGGTCATCAGCGTACATTACCACTTTCATTCCATGTGGTAGTTCAGCAACCAGGTCGTTGATGTAGACTAGGAAAAGTGTGGGGGACAGAACCCCTCCCTGAGGGACGCCATGACGCAGTAGAATTTTCTTACTCTTGAGGCCATCTAGTTGTACTCGGGCTCTTCTGTTATGCAAGTATGCTTTCACCCATTTGTACATCTTACCATTCACTCTACAATTTCTCAGTTTCTTCAGAAGCCCTTCTTTCCAAACCTTGTCAAATGCTTTCCTTAGATCTATCCATGCTGCTAGTACCAGTTTCTTGTCTTGGAACGCATCCTCAATCTCTTGGGAAAGGTAAGTTGCCTGATCTTCGGTAGAATAACACTGCCTAAAGCCTGCCTGCTGTGGTACAAGAAGGTTTTCACTTTCAAGGTACCAATGTAGCCTGAGGTTGACGATACGTTCCATTGTTTTGCAGAGGCAGCTTGTAAGGCTGATTGGTCTGTAGCTGGAGGCAGTGGAACTGTCTTTTCCTGGTTTTAGGAGTGGTATCATGATTGCTTCCCTCCAGGTCTGTGGAACTCTGCCTGAGTTCCAACAGATATTGAAGATCTGCAGCAGCTTTGTTTTTGCTGCGGTTCCTAAGTTCTTAATCATTTCATTGGACACTCCATCAACTCCTGGCGACTTTCTCATTTTCAATTTGGATATTGCAAGCTCCAGTTCTCTGAATGTGATTGGTGCCTCCATAACTTCAGGTATGGTTCCATCTCGTCCTGCGTATTGTTGTTTCTCGCGAGTCTCCTGTTGCTTCTCTGGGCTAACTTCGATGTTGTTGTCTTTAGCAAAGGAATCTGCAAAGTGATCAGCTGCCTGTTTTCCAATGAGGATGTTTCCATCTTTGTACAGAGCAATCTTTGAGTTTCTCCCTGTACCTTCATCGTTAAGTTGTTTTACCAGCTTCCACAGTTTCCTTGTATCTCTTTCGAAGTTCAAGGAGTCTGTTTTCTCCTTCCAGCTTCTTCGCCTGGCCTGCAACTTGGCCCTTTGAAATTTGGCCTTAGCTTGCTGGTAGTTATTGTGTTGTTCTTGGCATGGACTGGTCTCTGCCTGCTTTTGAGATGTTTCTGCGTCGTTGTGCAGCTGCTCTAGTTCACTATTCCAATATGGTTTGTAGTGCTTACAAGCCCCTCTAGGTATTGTTTCATGAGCAGCCTGTAATATGCATCTGCTGAATTCATTGACTAGCTTATTGATGTCTTTGTCTACAGTCAGATCTCTAGCCAGTATACTGGTACGATGCTGGTACATTGTCCAGTCTGCCTTCTTGTAGTTCCACCTAGAGAGAGTGCTGCTCTCCTTGACAAGTTCATTTTCCACAATTAGGAAGACTGGCCGGTGGTCGCTGCCTCCAAGTTGTTTCCCTACAACGCGTGTGGTGTTCCACTCCAGGCCGGGTGAGTGGAATGCCAGGTCTGGTGTAGAGGTGGTGTGCCATGATCTTGAGTAGAAGGTTGGTGGGTCGATTGACTGGTTAATCAGGATAAGCCCATTGTCATCCTGCCAGTTTTCAAGCTCCTCACCTCTCCTGTCCATGTGATCATAGCCCCAGCTCTGTGAGTGGCTGTTGAAGTCTCCGCATACAATGAGTCTTTCTTTTGCTGGGATTGTATCGTGCCAGTGGGCGGTCGCTCGGACAGTAGTAGTTGAGCAGGTGGAATTCTGAACTTTCTGTCCTGAGATGAAGCATCTGGTATTCCGCCCCCTCCATGTTTCAAGCTGACATGCACTGATGTTATTCCTCACGAGTGTCAGTATTCCACCCTTTTGCCTGTCTATTCGGTCAGATCGGTAGCACTGGTAGCCTCTGATTTTGAAGGCTATGTCCTTGTTGAGGTGGGTTTCTTGCAAGCAACATACATTTACTTGCTCTTCATTCAAGATATTTTCGAGCTCTAATTTTTTGCTGTAGCCGCCTTTTTTACTATTGACGCCTTCAGCATTCCAGTGCATTATTTTAAATGGTCTTTTCTTTGCTTGGCCAGTAGCTCTATTCTCATGCCTCCTGGCTCCACGGGGCAATTGAGAAGGACCCCCAGTAGTAGGGGTTGGGCCCTTCCGAGGCAGAGGGCCCAGTACTGCGCCTGCCTGGGTGTCCATCACAGGGCGAGTGCCATAACGTTTTGCAGATATAGGCATACTTCCATAGCGCGTGTGCGTGGCATCCTGATTGCTGTGGTGCGCCTCTTGGCTGGTTGCCTCCATCTTCAGCACCTTGACTTGCTAGGGCAGACTGTGGTCTTGCTCGAGTGTAGGAGGACCTGGCCAGTCTTGGTTTTTCAGCCGCTGATGGCTGTACTTGGGCCCCATCTCCACGTCAAGGAGCTGGCCTCGATGGGGGCTGGGAGGACAACATTAGACAATCTTTGAAGGACCGAGGACTAGAATTGAAAAAAAGCCAGGAGGAAGACAGCCGATAGGATAGTCTGGCGCTCTCTCTTCCAAACCTCTACACCTCACGGTAGAAGGGGAACAACTAAGTAAAAGCATGGGGATGACAGCTTCATCGTGTAAAACTAAAAGCCAAAGAAACCAATGCTGCAGAGCATGTGCTTGTTTGGTGCAGGCTTCCTGCAAGGGAACTAGTTGTAATGGTGGTTCCATGCTGCGCAAAGAACGAAAAGGAAAACACTGAAGATGATAGCATATAGCCTAGGCCTACTGCTGGTAGGTTGAAATGAAGACTAGTGGGTCGTCTGTTCGATACGGCCTTAAAACATGAATTCAGAGACGCAGTAAAAAAAAGGGTCAGCGTTAGGTTTAAGGATCCTAAACCTAACCCTAACCTTAATCCGAACCCCAACGACACGGGGGACTTATCTGGATGACGTCGAAATCGTCCCTCTTGTTCATTTCAACCGCAAGATTAGGCCTACCATCTTTCACACAACAGATTGAATAGGCTAGGCTACTAATAAGGCATTTTAATAAATTTAGCAATCATGTACTAAATCATAAATAAGAAACCTAGGAAGACCGCAGCAAGGCTATGATAATTAATATACGCAAATTGGTATAAATTAAGAACATTGCACTTACTGCCTCAATGCTTATTTGAACCCGTCTGAGTGAATCAAGATCATGTGATTCAAATAAATAGGGTGCAAAACGGTAATCGCAAGCAATCGTTGTACTCGAATCGGGCCCAGGAATCGGAAAAAAATAGTCTGATACATTTCCATTTTAAAAGCCGTGGAATAAAATTCGCTACCCTTCTAACACATTGTGTAACGCCTGTAATGCCGAATTTCTAACCTATTACAGTATTTTAGTTTTTTCAACAATATTTTTTTAATCAGTCGTAGCGCTAAAAAGTTAATCTGACACAGTGAACTTTTGCCACAGTCGATACTTGACAATACAAAACAAAACTGATGCTGTGCATTCAGAGTTGCCACTCTTATATTTTTCCATCGAGATCAATATTTTTTTTCCCTGACAAAAAAAAGGGGGGGGGGGGGGGGAAAAAGTTTGGGGTGAGGTGGTAGTGAGGGGTGTTACCATCTAAGTGTTTATGTAGGCATAAACCTATGTTTTGGTTTTTTTCTAGTGAAATTATAGTCTTTAATTTTGTTGCTGGATACCACACTGAGAATACTTCGTTCATTCATATATGCTTAGAAATTTATATATGCTTAGAACATTTCTTGTTAAAGTGTAAGAGGTATGACCAAATGTTAGTTAGTTGCTTATCCTTTACAGGACGTGGCAATCAACCCCAGCTTTTATTGGCTGTTTGTGATTTTTCTAGGCAATTTTTTTCATTCAGTAGTTTGCCATTGCTTTCTGAACGGTACGGCGCTTATACCATTGTTAAAAATCCACACAAAGCGATCTGCTACCAAACCGCCTGCAGCAGGTTTCGAACCTGGTATATCTGGATTATGAAACTGCGTTCATATCCATTAGGCCACAGACGCCGACTATGACCAAATGAGAATACCAATATTGGATTATTTGCAGGCATCCAACTTACCTATAAATATAGAGGAGGTGTTGAGAATAGACAGACCTAGGGAACTGCATAATATAGTCAAACAATATTTAACACGAACACATGTTAATATATAGTGGCTGGGAATGTGAAGGTCTGATGCTGTTCTTACAATGCATGTGACTTTAAACAGATGAAAGTCAATTAAATATCTGGTAAAGTACGTTATATAACTAGAACCACCGGGCCTATACACCCCTCCACTTTAATATTATTCTTGTTCATAGTTTCTTCTTGATTTTGTTTGTTTGTTTTTTATTTTTTTTATATTATTATTTAACGTATAGGCCTAAGCACAATTGTGAGTATCACTATTTTCAAATGTGATGCCACTTTTTCATGTCGGCAGTTGTTCATATTATTTGGAATTGAAAACAATATATGTCCTAATTATAACCCATCAGAGGTTGAACGGGATTTCTGTTTATCTTCATTAATTTAAAAAAAAAAAAATTCACGCAAACCAACTTTGTGAATCAATGGCGGGGTTCTTTTTTTAATTTAGATAATGCTACTGATTCATGCAATGCAGCAAAGCGCACTGAAATATCCTACACTGATCATGAGAGTTGAGATTTTAAACATCGCACTGACATACTTTTTGTTTTAAATTTAATGACGAAAAATATCCCGTTCAACCTCTGAAGGGTTATAATTAGGATGTATATTGTTTTCAGTTCCAAATAATATGAATAACTGCCGATACAGGAAAGTGGCATCAGATCTGTCAAACCATTGTAAAAAGGACAAGTCACAATTACAAATTACACTGACAGACGTAAAATTTCCCGCGATAATTTTTTTTTTTTCTGTAATTATTGTTGAAAGTGTCGATACATTGATTTGCCAGATGTGAGCTATTGTAGTAAGACGTTTTGCCGAAGAATAATGTAAAGTGCTTGACTCCTTACTGAACGTTGTGCACGTAAATAATGTATTAGGAGCTGGATTATATACCACATTCAAAGCTTTACTGAAGACTTAAACTTCAGGGAGTCATTTGATACGTTTTACAAGTGAAAACTATGTGATAATGATTGATGCTATTTGTGCTACCATGCAAGTAATTTTCTTCCATTATGGCCAGAAGCTCAAAGACCATATTTTAAAAACAGTTTGCTTCTGCTTGTCATGGAATTGCTAAAATTCCGAGACTCACGATATTTAAGCTGGCCAAAACTGTATGGTTTTTCTCATGAAGCAGCAGTAAGTATAACCCTTGAGTAAATTTACACTTTACTTCTTTATTTCAATTTTCATAATACTTTTGATTGAATTGCTCTGAACAACCAAGAAAAATAACATCGTTTGTACCACACCTACTGCACGTGCCATTTCTCTTTCTGCTGTACGTCCCTGTTAACGGTATTAGGATGAAAATAGAGCTTCAGTCTGAGCATTTGGTTTCAAAAGTAGACGTTAAAAAAGCATGTATAAATTAGTATGTGACTCTTGACACGTTCATTCATAAAGCTGCTATTAATTATTTCACACAAATTGTTAGAAACTTTCCCATGTGACTTAAAAATCCCAAAGAATTTTAATTTTTTATGCACGTTGATGGAAGGTCATTTACTGAGGCTATTAGAAAACATTTTTTTTTCGATGTGAGTCAAATTCATTGAAAAATCAAAGCTATTTTTAATTCTATAATGATTTTCCGTTGTCGGAAAAAAAAAAACATTCTTGCAAAACTTTAACTTCAGGTTCCAAATTATACTTGGTTTAAATTTAAATGCCTTATCACGCAAGCCATAAAATCAAAATCAACATGGATTTTGTTCTGGACAGATCATATTCAACATCCATGTTTACTTACTGTTTTAAGGCACTATGTTTATTTTCTAAAATTAGTGTGACAACACTGTGTGCAATGTCTCACCTCTTTGACATTGTCTATGGAAAAAATAAATAAACAATTTCCCCACCCAGCCCTCCCCCCCCCCCCCCTCCCGACAAAAACTTAAATTAAACATCGTTATCTATATAGTTTAATAGCTATAACAAGTAGATGTTTCATTTAAGATAAAAACTTTTTTTTTTTTTAACTGCCCCACAATATTACAACCTCTAGCCAGTTGTCGTCCACTTGCAACTATTCGCACTAATTCCGTTTATAAGTATTAGTTTACTATTTAAACGATAGATTTACTTCGTGAAACCTTTTCTGTGTGCAGGTTTAGAATGATGTTTGGCATTTGTTATATGTTTATTTATTTGTTGCATGTTCTTTTCTCCATAATTTATTGTTCTTGGAGATAAATTATGTTGTGACGCTATATCTTTGCATTTTATTTGTTACCTAGATTTTTTTTAATTTTTATTTTATCATAACATATAAATGCAACACTTTTTAAAAAAAAAGTTACACCATTTTTCATTATTATTTTGTTTTAATATGCATGGCTTCGAAGCATGTATACACTACTTAGACAGTGCAGACTACGCTGGCGTAGCCATGTCCGCCACAGGAAAAATGGTCGCATCCACAAAAATATTTTCTACTGACAATTGGCACATAGCAAAAGAACAGTCGGCTGACTGCAGCTGAGGTTCAAAGAAGTGTGTAAGAGAGACATGAAGGCACTGGGCATAAATCCAGCAACCTGGGAGGATGAAGCTGCTGATCGCACCAAGTGGCGATGCCCCCCGCCCTACGGCGCCACCTCAGATAAGGCGAAAAGAAGCTCTAAAAAAAGTAGAAGAGAACAGAACACGCCGAAAGGAACACCGGGAACAAACAGCAGATGACGGCTATCGCCTCGTGGCGCTTTCCCACAGTTAGTAATGACTGAAGTTGGCTACTAGTACTAGTACCGTACTTACTTAGTGGTTCCTCTTCTACCGTGAGGTGTAGAGGTTTGGAAGAGAGAGCGCCATACTATCCTATCGGCTCTTCTGCTTGGCCTGGTTCCATTCCAGTCCTCCGTCTTTCAGAGATACAAGTACTAGTACTTCTAGTAATTTCTGAAAAAAAATATCCCGTTCAACATTATAATAATATATAATATATAATAGCCCCTTCAATCATAACTGACTATGGGAATGCGCCCCTGAGGTGGCAGCCCTCAGCTGCTTATTTTCCTGGTGCTCCTTTCGACGTTTTTTCCTCACCTCTGCTTCTTGTGTGAGCCTCTCTTCACCCAATCTGAGGTGGTGCCGTAAATAGCATCGCCACTTAGTGCGATCGGCAGCTTCATCCTCCCATGTTGCTGGATCCATGTCCAGTGCCCTCATATCTCTCTTGCACACATCTTTGAACCTCAGCTGTGGTCTCCCAACTGTTCTCTTGAGAACATTGGACGGGTTGGAATTAGGATATATCATCAGCTACCATTTCCACATCGACAGTCGGCTACAATGGATCTCCAACGTCTTCTGACTCTTGTCTTGATTGCACTCTGATTTCCTGTCCATCTCTTGATGTTATCTTCCCAGTTAGAGCGCTGTATTCGTCATGCACGTTTGCCCTCACATCTTCCTTCCATCACCGTGTTCAGTAAGGTGCTGTGTCTTTTTACATGGCCAAAACATTTTAGCTGTCAAATTTTGATCTGTTTCATTATTAGGATATTGTTAAGGTCGTGTTTTGTCTAGGGGAGTTAAATCGTTTAAATACTTGTATATACAGACCGGATTGCCGTTATCTCCATTGAGTAGCTGTTTGTGTGTTTTAAAAAAATAATATCGCGAATCTTCGCGAATGTTCTGGATACAGAACAGCTAGAACGTGGGTGAACGAAATTCAGCTCAGGCGCTGAATTCGCGCTGGGATGATTTTTGAGTGAGCGATGGTCTCTCGCGTTCACTTAGCGGTGTTTGAGCAGGGATTAAGCTGCCGTACCTATGCAGCCGTTGTGCTTGGATTGTTATACTATGCACTTAACTACCTACGGATTTGATGTTTACCTGAGGTGTCATAATTGATTGTGAACTATTACTTGTGACAGTGTACTGTTAGTGATGTCCTCGTAACTTTGTAGTAATAAATAATGTGGAATGTTCTTTGGAGTTACCCCAGTTCCTGACTTCTACATGTGCTTTGATGTGTGTAATGTTGATTGACTTGATCTTGTCCTGTACGGCATTCGCGTCCATTGTCATCTACACACCCACACACCTTTGGTCGGCCACCTGTAAGCCCGACGTAGCTGATCGCTTTTATCAGCGCACCTATGATAACAGAACATTTATCTTCTTCTTGAACATTGCCCATAAACCACAAGTAATCGTTATCAGTGATGGCCAGTTCCTACTCCACCAGTGGACCATAATTTAAACCATTTATCAGTACATTTATCAGATATATAGTGTCTCTAATTCCACGCATTACGTTTAATTGCCGATACCTGAATGTGTCATCAATCCTCCTGTCCAATTATTGTAAACAGAGTAAATTAACAATTTAAATTTGTGCAGATGTGCATGTACGTGTTTGTTCCTACGCCTTAAAATGGTAATATCTTCATACTTGTCATGGTAGTAATTTTCTTAATAAGACGGGGGGTGTGAAATCCTGGAGTGCCTAGGATGATATCCAAGTCACAATTCATTAGTCATTACTAATGCGTATTACTGGAACCTCACTAGACCTTCACCTTCCCGTCTTTCCATTGTAAATCGGGCTTCAAGAGTGAGATTTTTTACAAAATATTTGCGACCGTTTCTTTACACTTTGCACTCATAACCCCCGTATCACATCAAACATCAGTTTAAAAGCCTCTGTTGTGAACCTCACTGTGCATTCTATTAACGTTATCATTTAAATAATAATTAAAAAGAAGCTTATCCGAGTCCGTAGTGCACCTATGAGGAGCAGGAGGAGCGGTGGTGCCTTTTTAATTTAATTTTCTTTACACCAACTTACCCAGCCACACACACAAACGGGTGTACGCATAAGATCTGTTTCCTGCAATTTACACACATGCTGAACTGTTTGATAATTCATACGTAAGGTTCATTACTACTTAGTGTGTGTTTTATTTTCTGTTCACCTCTAGTTTTGAATAAGGTGGAGCCTTTTCACAAAATCAGATCCGGTGCGTGTTGTCCTTCCAAAACAGCAGCATCATGGGATACACAGAGAAGCGTCACGAATAGCGCAATAAAATAAAATAAAAAGGCATATTGTTCACATTAATTTTATCTCTGACAAGAGATGGAGAAGCGCATTAAGAAGAAGCAACTATCTGGGTGGAACGTCAAGATAATGAAGGAAGATGCAAATGGAGTAAATTAATATTTAAAATGCATGAAGTCGGGAGCCATCTTTGCATTCAACACGCTCACGACTTCTTCTGCACTAGAGGTGATACATTCAGGAGAAGGTGCCCCGGCTATTGCGGCTTCACATCATCATCATAACCCTCCACTCCCAAAGGAGCATAGGCCTTCAACAAACACATGCCAAGTCCTCCTGTCACGTGCCATCATCTCAAGTTCTTTCCACGTTCTCCTCATCATTTTCACCTCTGTTTCCAGCTTTCTTCTCTATGTGCTTCTTGGTCTACCTCTGCCTCTCTTGCCCTGGGGGTTCCAGAACAAGGACTGCCTTGTAATGCTATCAACAGGTTTCCTCAGTGTGTGTCCTCTTGTGTAAGTGTATGTTGTAGCTCTTCATAGTACTCTTCTATTTCTTCCTCGTTGTGATCTTTAGTTGGTGCATAAGTTTGTAAGATTAATATGTCGAATGGCTTTGCTCTCATCTTTAGTAACATCATTCTGTCATTCTGTGTCCAGTATCCACATACGTATTTTATTTAACTCCTTCTTTATCAACATTCCTACCCCTCTTTCATGTTTTTCTCCTCCTGAGTGTATAAGCGTGTATTGGTCTCTTTTTAAGTAGCCTGTGTGACGTACGTCTAGTTTGACAAGTGAATTTTCCCTGATTTGATGGATGATTAAAGGGACTTTAGCTTTTCATAACACTAGAACCCCTGAACATCAGTATTGTTGTAACTTTTCATCAACGAAGAGTAGCGGCTATGATCAAAGCAGTCAAAGACGATCCCCAGAACAGAGAAGCAGAAATTTAGCATCTCCGTGCGAACACTAAACCGTTCGCAAGATGGACACGAGCGGTCAGAAGAAAGCTTCTTGCAGACTTCGCACCTCTGTGGCAACCAGCAGGCTTGCCCGAAAGACTATGGAACGGGAGAGACGGAGCGCTCAGCGTAGCGGATACGATCTGAGGAATCAGGAAACTCACCGCGAACAAGGCTAGTCTCGCAGAAATTTCACATCCTCGCGCGAGCAGCCTGAGACGAACGAAGATCGGAAGCCAGTCGGGCCATCGCGGTTAGCATGGCGGCTAAATAACTTCGACTTTCCCTGGGATCTGAAGAGGCGCGATATTTTCACACGACCCATTTAACTTACATTCCCGTTAGATATATACAGAATCTGAAAAGGGCAACTTTATCATTCGTTCTGACAGCATTCTAAGATTCACTAGCATATAGTTAAATTCCTGCTAGATTTCATCTAAATTGTTGGCTATTGGAGTGAATTCTTTTCTGTGCAGACGGTAATTTATACTTTAGCTGCGAGTGATCAGTGGTCTAGTTATTTCATTTTTATTTCACTGGATTGTGGTGTAAATTTAAACTTATTAAATAAACCCATTTTCAAAGTTCCAGTGCAAACTAAATGTTACATCTATAGGTTAATTTCCTAATACAATAGCCGCGTAAATTAATTTTGCAACTGTTAAGGGAATTGTGACTTTAATACAGTTTAGTTCTGTATAGATAGATGTGCTTTTAAAATAATTAACCTCTCGGAGAGTTTTTTTCTTGATTTATTAATTAAAGACGCGAGCGCAGAAAATAGTCTAACTGTAAATGTATCGCGCGTTAGATTTTAATATGATTTCATTGCATTTCATTTTTTTTCTATTTGTATCTAGAGTGATCTTTCGAACCTCGCATCCCAGCAATTAGGCAGCATTTAAGCAGCCATTACGCAGCAATAATTCGAATATATATAGAGCCTTGCCGACCCAGTTCGATTACTATAGTGACATATGAACTTTTTTAAAGCTAAACTTGTGGCGACCTGTTGCGGGTCTCGCTCCTCTGAATTTAACTGAGAACAAAGCCACCCAAGAAACACTTTTAAAATACTAATTCATAAAGTCGTTAAAACTGGAAGCAGAACAGTCGCCAGTAGCAATATTCTACTCATGCTCTCTTTTTGTGAAGAAGAACATAGATTTACCTGAACACTGTCTGTCAAGTATATTCAGTGGATTTTAACAACCCCCCCCTCCCCCCGAAGAAGAACCTATCTCAGTGTTTTGTAGTTGTGACATTACGGCAAAAGAAAGTTATCTCCACCAGCTGTGCCCATCTTAGAAACCACACCATATCTCACACTTAGCCAAGTGCCTGTGCCATTCATTAGGAACTTTTTATAAAAAAAAAAAAAAACAACAGTAGCCTTTCCGCTTCACCGTCTGGTGATTTTTTGAGACTATTAGCTACCAGCCCACCTCGATAAATCTGGGGCCTGACACAGAAGAAATAAAAAGACAATTTCCATTGTTCTACGGTATTATCTGCTGTTGTAAAATTCCTAGAAAGTGCCAGAATTCACCATTTGGTAAGTCTCTGTGTGTGTGCCTATGTGCTGGCCAGCCAAGCGTGTTTTTGAATGAAAGGAGATTTAATCTTTTTTTACCCTTATAATTAGTTCGACCTAGTATTAAGGTGTACTGTATTCATTGTACGGGATTTCTCCTAGCGGGATTGTTTAATTAACTGTGTTCATTTCCCCCTCCCGTAAAATTTGTTGGATAAAGGAAAACATTTGAGCACCCTAGCTTTACTCTACCCCCTGATCACTGTAACCCCTTGCCTCAGAATAATAAATTTACCATTGGGTTAAAGTGCCTATCTCTGATTATCATCATCACCCCACCCCCCTTCCTTGTCTTTGGGACTGGGTCTTTTCTGTTAGTAAATACAAGCGAGAAAAGGTGTATGGGGTACTTCTCCTCAAAACCCCCCTCCCCCTTGTCATATTTGTATTCTGTAACCTTTGATTTCTGACTGTAAATTGATAATTATTTGTGACTTGATTTTTATGATAATAAAAGTATTAAAACTTTATTAGCATTGGTGTCGGCTGGCCCAAATCAAACATTTCCCATATTTGTTATTGCAGCCCGTATTCATGTACGTTGAGCGTCAGAATCACCAAATCGGTGAGTGCACCTGAGTGACTGGAACTGACAAACAATTGTTTTCTCAGAAGAGTGGTAGGAGTAGTTTTGAGAGTCAATTATCGTCGTAAACCGAGACTGTTCTTACTCTTCCCAGCACTTGTGAATCTACTACCTGACTTTCCTAAATCCTTATTCCCACAGAGCCTTCATTATCATTCTACACTCTAAAGGGACCAATATCCAACAGAACTCTCTCAGAAAAATTACGACAATATATGGTTAGCTCGTCCGAAATTCTGAGCCTAGTTAAAATATAGTGTGGTTGATTGTCTTTGTGAAGTAGGGTATAATCTTAAAAAAAGTAATTACTTCCCCTAGACCAAGCCTTTTAGTATTTTGGGCCGACCACACAATAATTATTACAGGTTTGTTTCTTTCCACAGTAGCAGCAAGTAGTGATAATAAAATATTTGTCACCTTTGTATTCTCTGGCAGAGAAAATTGAAATTTTGTTATATAATTGCTGGAATTGCGTGACTGTCTTCAGTCACAAAAGGTTTTTGGAAGTTAGAAGAGCTGAGCAAAGCTAAAGACGCTTGTTCTAAATTTTTTATAAATCTAGTTAACATCGTCTCTACTCTTTAATTGACTTCAGAGGGCGGAGTTTGTTAGTGGAGAATTAAAATTTAGGAAATTTTTTTTTCCCTTTAAATTGTTTTTCATAAATTTTTCTCTACTTTTAGTAAAAGTAAATTTTTTCCAGTGTAACTTACCATTTTAAGTGGCATAAGTCGCTTGCGTTAAGAGTCTTAAGTAACAATAATAGCAGCGATAAGTTTGCACATTTCAGAGTAGGGGGTAACACAAGTAAATTTATACTTTGTGTTTTTTCTCGTAGCGGCTTTGAGTTTTTTTTCCCCTTCTTGTTTCTTCTTACTAATTCTCTAGTATTAGAAGCATCCAGTTCTTTATCATGGCAGAGAGAATTAGGATAAGATCCATTCTGAGACAGGAGGCGAAGGACTCAGGGTTAGAAGGAGAAGCCGCGAACCTGTTTGTCAACAGGGAACTTGAAAGGTATGACGTGGAGCAACAGAGAGAGGAAATAGAGAAGAAAGAAGTGGAAGAGAGGGCAGAAGCTAGGAAGAAAGAAGCGGACGATCGTCAATTGGAGCAGAAGAAAATTGAGGCAGAGATTGAAACAAGCAGGGAAAGAGAGAGAGAAAGGGAAAGACAGCACGAATTGGCGCTCAAGGCTTTAGAGAGTCGGGGTGCCTCTACTTCTAATAATGGAGAGCCGTCTTCACCCCAGTCTCAATCAGTGGACCTCTCCAGTACTCAATCTGCCCAATTAACTGCGATGTCTTTTGCTTTAGAGTCTTTTTCCTAGCCCCAACGAAAAAATTGACAGATACCTAGAAAAATTCGAGAGACTCGCGACTCTGTATGGGTTAGAGAGTTCTCTCTGGGCACTTAAACTCTCAACGTCACTGAAAGGCAATGCTTATGACGTATACGTGAAGCTGGAACCGAACCAACATGATTACGACATGCTGAAGAAGGCCTTGCTAGAGCGGTTTGAGATGACTGCCCGTAAGTTTCTGCAGTTGTTCAGAAACAGCCGAAAAGAGAGCACGGAAACATTTCCCCAGTTCTCTTCACGTCTCACGGGTTATCTGACAAAGTGCATAGAATTATCTGACCTAACTCTTACATATGAGGGACTACTTGAACTTGTTCTTGTGGAACAGATAAAGTCAACTTTGTCAAACGAAACCCGTAGATTTTTGGCTGAACAGGGGGCAGTCAGGCTTGAGGACATCCTCAATAAGGCCGAACGCTATAGCAATGCAATGGCAGAACTTCCCAGCACAAAACGTAAACCGACAGATGAGCCATCTCGAAAACAAAATCTAGAGCAGTCATCCTATTCTTCCAAGTCCTCTCAACATTATAACCAACGAGATAATAATACCCAGAAAACTCCCCAGAAAAAAATCGAAATTCTACAACACCCGATACCCCCCAAACAACAATTCTGATCAACCCACCAAGCCTACGTGGCAGCGCGGCCACCAAGGTCAAGGTAAAGGGAAGACCCCTACACCAGGAACGTCTGATCAAGGCAAACAAACCAGTCCAAACCGCATCGGATGTTTGCATACAGCCTCGAAAGGTAGAGTCAATGTCAGTGATTCTCAACCTGAGGGGGACCGACCCTCAACGCGAAGAACTGTAATTTTGAACGGTACCTCTACTACTTGTCTTTTTTACACAGGATTAAGTTTTCATTGTATTGTCGCCAGACACCTAGTCAAACCCGGTCAGGAGGCAGAGGAAACCGTCAAACTATGTGGAGTTTTCAAGAGTGATGCACCCAGGACGTTTCCTATCGCACTGGTAGAAATACACTATGATTTTGTCAGAGGTGTTATTAAAGCGGCCATTATGGATGATCCTATCTACCCAGTTATCCTGTGATGTAGATATGTGTTTATTGGGAGACCAAAGGAGCCGATTGTGGCAGCGGTAACCACAAGAGGGCAAGCCAAGAAGGAGAGGGAGCCTGCGCCAAATTTGTTGCCGAATGAACTGAAGGAGGCGCAACAAAAGGACCCTACTCTGGAGCCCTGCTTTAAAAAAAAACTGCCCATGGTTAAGGACCCCAGACACAACGGAGACATCTTTTCTAAGGGTGGCGTATTGTATCGTAGAACGGGCAACCCGGACACGGGGAATAACCAGCTCCTAGTACCGACGCAGTACAGAAGCCAGGTCTTAGAAATGGGGCACTCTCTTCCCTTTAGCGGACATATGGGAAAAAACGCCACTATTCAGCGAATAAAAACCCACTACTGGTGGCCAGGAATGAACTCTGACATTATCAGGTATGTGAAATCCTGCGCCCAGTGCAAACGGGTAGCACCCAAGCACTTGACACCCCCAGTACCCATGGGGCAAATGCCAATTGTGGGTACTCCATTTAAACGGGTTTCTGTCGACATCATTGGACCCCTGGAAAGGACCAAAAGAAGGAACAGGTTCATCCTGACCTTAGTCGACACTTGCACAATGTGGGCCGAAGCTGTACCGCTAACATGCACAGATTCCAAGCATGTCGCAGAAGCCCTCGTGCAAAATTTTACACGGTTGGGATTCCCTCAACAAGTTTTGACGGACAATGGATCCCAATTCCGTAGCCTGTTTGTTGCATACATATTTTTGAATGCACAGATTACAAAAATACGATATGTCTATTTAATAGGGAAAATATATATTTGTATTTAATTGTGTACGGAAATACTTCCCGTGGGAAAGCGAGATAATTCATGATTGATTTATACGTTTGATTATATGGATGATCTCTCTTGATATTGATTCGGCGTATGAATATGGAAGTCATGTCAGTTCTCGTTTGTTAGGGCCAGAAAATAGATTGATCTTGTTCAATATGTTTATGGCCTGAATTTATATGTATTACTTGTCTAGTACAAGAAGATTCAGTCCTATATTGTATATCTTCGTATGCTAAGGTCGGACTATACCGAACTCTGGCGGAGGTATCCGTTGTCCTAGAGAGTTGTAGTGAGTTCCGAAGAAGCTGGTCGTAATGGCCGGGTGTGTGTTTTCTAGGGCTGGTCCTGTTATAGGTTAAAAGTGATTTGTGGATGATTTTTCCATAAGGAAGGAATGTCTCTGCGAGAGTGTTATGTCAGAGACTCTTCTCGTGTATTTCATTATGTTTAGATTCGGACTCCAGGTAAAGCCAGACCCTTTTTTCCTTTGATGATCTCCTTATAGTTAGACCTAGATGAAACAGCGTATTATCGAGCATCGTTGGTCGTTGAAATATAGATTGATGAAGATGACAGGTTCCATCAGCGCTTATGTCTTCATGAAGCAACCTTCTGACTAAGGGACTGTATGGAAACTCTAGGAAAGTCTATATGTACAAGTTATGAATTAAACTCTGGCTTATGATTTATCCTCAGCGCTGGGCGAGTGAGCGAAAACTCAGGGAAGGAAGCCATTTTGTATTCCTGTCATCATTATGGATCACTGTCCAAAGAACGGATCATGAATCTTACTATTCAGACAGTGGCACGGAGATCTCATTAAGATTAAAACCCCTACCGTGGTTTAACTTTGTTACTTAAATATTTGACATATACAGCTGGAGTACTTAGGCAAGGAAAAAGTTCGTCCAGTGAACTCTTTGTATGTTTACACACACACATACCCACTGATGCGTTCAGTCAGTTAGGGGATATGGCAATAGTCTGCCAGAACATTGAATGACTATTTAATATTGAATGCTGCATGAAATATGTACTACTATTCTACTACCTAATGATTTGCTATGTCAACATACTCATGACTGTATTCCGTGCTGTCCAAGTGTGTGCGTCATTATTAAAAGCATAGAAACGTCAACAGCGGTTCCTAACATCTTTGACTTGCATAAGAGTGTGAGTGAAATATTATCAAGTGTCAACCACATCGAACAGTACACCATTCGCGTATTTTCCACTCACACTACATCAACATGGCCACTAGATACAATCCTGCGTCGGTTGAGTTGACCTTTGCTCCCCCTGGAGCCTCCATCAGATTCGCCACTGGTTTGCGTAAGGAGAATGAAAGCAGCACCTTACAGCATGCCTGGTAACACTGCAGAGACACGATGCACCACTAAATAGTCGTTATTCTAGCAGTACTCTACAGTGAGCCAATAAAACAACAGTATTCGACACTGTTAATGGAGGAGATCTTTAAGATCTTGAGGGCCAAACATATCCACACAAGTCCCTACCATCCGGCCAGAAATGTGCTCGTGGAACGTTTTAATGGCAGCCTCACCATGATGTTACGTAAGCTGGGTCAGGAGAAACCGGAAGACTGGGACCTATATATATCGGCTACCTTATTCGCCTACCGAGAGGTTCCCCAAGCGTCTACGGGATTCCCGCCTGCTACACTTTTATTTGGCAGACCTATTAAGGGGCCACTTGAAGCCTTATTGCGGTCCCTGAAAGACCAAAAGGCTGACGAGACAGTCGTCTCTGCAAGCAAGTATGTATCTGAGCTCAAGGAAAGGTTAAAGCTAGGATGGGATCTAGCCAACACCAACCTTAAGAAAGCCCGCGCTAAACATGCTAAAAGATACAATACAGTAAAGCTGCAAAAGAGAGAGAACTCCAACCAGGGGAGAAAGTTTTTGTTGCTACTTCCAACCGGAAGCAATAAACTTCGCATCGGATGGCAAGGGCCGTTTACCGTCCTTAAAAAGATCTCACGTACCAATTACAAGATCTCCATCAAAGGAAAGGAGAAGGTCTTCCACATAAATCTGCTTAAGAAATATTTGGAAAGACCGGTGCCATCCTCCGAGCATCTCCTGGCTGTCGCAATAGCAACGGAAGACGAGGAAGATGATGATGGATGCACGGAGTACCCATTGCAATCCACAGAATCCTTTAAAGATGTCAAGTTCGGCGACAATCTCTCACCGGAACAACAAACAGAAACCATGGCGCTACTGAAGCAGTACAGTGCAGTCTTGACGGATGTACCTGGTCGAACAAATCTCATCGAATTTGACATGAAATTAACAAACGAGACCCCTGTTCGAACCAGAGTGTACCCCATTCCGTACGCCAAAGCTGATGCACTTCGTGGAGAAATAGACAAGCTGCGTCAGGCAGGAATTATCAGCGAGTCTACATCTCCTTACAGTTCGAGTGTAGTGCTGTTGCAGAAGCCCAATAAGGAAGTTCGGCTGTGTATTGATTACCGGCTGCTAGACGCTGTAACGGAATTCCAGCCCGAACCGCTCCAAACTGTTTCTGAGTTGTTCACCAAGCTCAGCAAGGCAAGAATTTTCTCCAAGATAGACCTCAGTAAAGGCTATTATCAAATACCAGTCAAGGAGGAAGTTAAACCTTTGCTAGCTTTCAGCACTAGTGAAGGACATTACACATTTAATGTGATGCCGTTCAGATTGCATAACGCACCAGGAATGTTCACCAGAATGATGAGAAAGCTGTTAGAACCTTTGAAAAGTTCCTATATCCATAATTTCATGGATGACATTTTAATTGCATCGGAAACCTATGAAGAACATATTGCTACGGTTGCTATGCTCCTCAGGAGACTACAGGAAACTGGTCTCACAGCCAGACCTAGCAAATGTCTCATAGGGTTTGAAAAGCCTGACTTCCTGGGGCATACTATTTCTCACGGCTGTAGTTGGCCTGTTAAGAAAAACGTGGAGAAAATAGTTGCAGCAAAAAGACCCCGAACAAAGAAAGACATCAGGTCATTTCTATCACTATGTGCCTACTATCAGAAATACATCCAGAACTTCAACGGACTCACGGCACCTCTGACTGACCTCACCAAGAAAGGTTGTCCTGATAAGGTCATGTGGGATCAAAAGTGCGAACATGCATACAGCACTTTGAAAGGACAGTTGTCGGCATACCCCATTCTAACGTTACCTGACCTTAAGAAACCTTTCGTACTGAGAGTGGACGCGTCAGGTCAGGGCATCGGGTCAACATTGTTGCAAGCCGAGGACAGTGACCCGAATATGCTATTCCCAGTAGCTTACGGCAGTCGGAAACTGAACAAGGCGCAACTACAGTGTCGTTGAAAGAGACTGTCTCGCTCTGATTCATGGCATCAGACGCCATCATGAGTTCCTGTATGGTACTTCTTTCACAGTACAAACCGACCATGCTCCATTAGCTTTCCTTGGTGCCAATAAGGAATTCAACGCAAGGATTATGCGCTGGGCATTATTATTGAGCGTTTATTCCTTCAAAGTGGAATATATTCCAGGAAAGCAGAATGTCGGAGCTGACTTCTTGAGTAGAAACTGGTCTACAGAGGAAGAAGAGCAAACTGAAGATACCACTCATCCTAAAGTCACCAATCAGGTCACCTCCATTGTCAAGAAGGAAACATGCAAAATGGTTTCATGTCTAAAAGTGGGGACGATTGTGACGTACGTCTAGTTTGACAAGTGAATTTTCCCTGATTTGATGGATGATTAAAGGGACTTTAGCTTTTCATAACATTAGAACCCCTGAACATCAGTATTGTTGTAACTTTTCATCAACGAAGAGTAGCGGCTATGATCAAAGCAGTCAAAGACGATCCCCAGAACAGAGAAGCAGAAATTTAGCATCTCCGTGCGAACACTGAACCGTTCGCAAGATGGACACGAGTGGTCAGAAGAAAGCTTCTTGCAGACTTCGCACCTCTGTGGCAACCGGCAGGCTTGCCCGAAAGACTATGGAACGGGAGAGACGGAGCGCTCAGCGTAGCGGATACGATCTGAGGAATCAGGAAACTCACCGCGAACGAGGCTAGTCTCGCAGAAATTTCACATCCTCGCGCGAGCAGCCTGAGACGAACGAAGATCGGAAGCCAGTCGGGCCATCGCGGTTAGCATGGCGGCTAAATAACTTCGACTTTCCCTGGGATCTGAAGAGGCACGAAATTTTCACACGACCCATTTAACTTACATTCCCGTTAGATATATACAGAATCTGAAAAGGGCAACTTTATCATTCGTTCTGACAGCATTCTAAGATTCACTAGCATATAGTTAAATTCCTGCTAGATTTCATCTAAATTGTTGGCTATTGGAGTGAATTCTTTTCTGTGCAGACGGTAATTTATACTTTAGCTGCGAGTGATCAGTGGTCTAGTTATTTCATTTTTATTTCACTGGATTGTGGTGTAAATTTAAACTTATTAAATAAACCCATTTTCAAAGTTCCAGTGCAAACTAAATGTTACATCTATAGGTTAATTTCCTAATACAATAGCCGCGTAAATTAATCTTGCAACTGTTAAGGGAATTGTGATTTTAATACAGTTTAGTTCTGTATAGATAGATGTGCTTTTAAAATTATTAACCTCTCGGAGAGTTTTTTTCTTGATTTATTAATTAAAGAAGCGAGCGCAGAAAATAGTCTAACTGTAAATGTATCGCGCGTTAGATTTTAATATGATTTCATTGCATTTCATGTTTTTTCTATTTGTATCCAGTGATCTTTCGAACCTCGCATCCCAGCAATTAGGCAGCATTTAAGCAGCCATTACGCAGCAATAGAATATATATAGAGTCTTGCCGACCCAGTTCGATTACTCCAGTGACATATGAACTTTTTTAAAGCTAAACTTGTGGCGACCTGTTGCGGGTCTCGCTCCTCTGAATTTAACTGAGAACAAAGCCACCCAAGAAACACTTTTAAAATACTAATTCATAAAGTCGTTAAAACTGGAAGCAGAACAGTCGCAAGTAGCAATATTCTACTCATGCTCTCTTTTTGTGAAGAAGAACATAGATTTACCTGAACACTGTCTGTCAAGTATATTCAGTGGATTTTAACAACCACCCCCCCCCCACCCCCGCGAAGAAGAACCTATCTCAGTGTTTTGTAGTTGTGACATTACGGCAAAAGAAAGTTATCTCCACCAGCTGTGCCCATCTTAGAAACCACACCATACCTCACACTTAGCCAAGTGCCTGTGCCATTCATTAGGAACTTTTTATCAAAAAAAAAAAAAAAAACAACAGTAGCCTTTACGCTTCACCGTCTGGCGATTTTTTGAGACTATTAGCTACCAGCCCACCTCGATAAATCTGGGGCCTGACACAGAAGAAATAAAAAGACAATTTCCATTGTTCTACGGTATTATCTGCTGTTGTAAAATTCCTAGAAAGTGCCAGAATTCATCATTTGGTAAGTCTGTGTGTGTGCCTGTGTGCTGGCCAGCCAAGCGTGTTTTTGAATGAAAGGAGATTTAATCTTTTTGTACCCTTATAATTAGTTCGACCTAGTATTAAGGTGTACTGTATTCATTGTACGGGATTTCTCCTAGCGGGATTGTTTAACTGTGTTCATTTCCCCCTCCCGTAAAATTTGTTGGATAAAGGAAAACATTTGAGCACCCTAGCTTTACTCTACCCCCTGATCACTGTAACCCCTTGCCTCAGAGTAATAAATTTACCATTGGGTTAAATTGCCTATCTCTGATCATCATCATCACCACCCCCCCCCCCTTCCTTGTCTTTGGGACTGGGTCTTTTCTGTTAGTAAATGCAAGGGGAAAAGGTGTATGGGGTACTTCTCCTCAAAACCCCCCTCCCCCTTGTCATATTTGTATTCTGTAACCTTTGATTTCTGACTGTAAATTGATAATTATTTGTGACTTGATTTTTATGATAATAAAAGTATTAAAACTTTATTAGCATTGGTGTCGGCTGGCCCAAATCAAACATTTCCCATATTTGTTATTGTAGTCCGTATTCATGTACGTTGAGCGTCAGAATCACCAAATCGGTGAGTGCGCCTGAGTGACTGGAACTGACAAACAATTGTTTGCTCAGAAGAGTGGTAGGAGTAGTTTTGAGAGTCAGTTATTGTCGTAAACCGAGACTGTCCTTACTCTTCCCAGCACTTGTGAATCTACTACCTGACTTTCCTAAATCCTTATTCCCACAGAGCCTTCATTATCATTCTACACTCTAAAGGGACCAATATCCAACAGAACTCTCTCAGAAAAATTAACACAGCCTGTATCCAATAGTCTTGCCTCTGCAACTCTCAGTATATCGAGTTTCATGTCTGTTGCCTCTAATATTAGATTGTCTATCTTTCCTTCTCCGTTTAGAGTTCTAACGTTCCATGTTCCTATTTTTAGGCTCCTCCTACTAGTTTTTAGGTGGTCTTTCTCAGAATGCTCTCTTTCAACAGAATTTGAGGAACACTCGTCATTATGTACTTCCTTACTCATTAGAGGAGTTGCCTCTTCCCTGTTAATTTGTACAGTAGATTCTTCCCCAGGGGACAGAGAGTTCTCTACATATCGTTTCTTATCTTGTTGTTGTGATCTCATTACATTCTGTAGGATGCACGTGGTAAGGCCCCAATCTCTCCCACGGTGGCTAGTCGTTGTCTTTTTCTATGTCCGACACGCCTCTAGTGCGCCACACACTTTGCTGTTCCGCTTTGCGAGCCGTTGATCTTCTTAGATTCCTCCGCCTCACTCACCGTCTCAGTCTTTGTGTACTAGGGATGGACATTCCCTTGAGTAAGATTACTCCTACTCCACTCATGTAGTTTAGCCAGTCAGCCAAGACTGTTGCCCGGGATGTGGCCACCGCCGTACACAAGCAGTATTCGTGGAGCCATACATGAGCTAGATAAAGAGAGGAGAACCAAATAGGATCCTGACTATCCTAAAAAAGGACATGGCTGTCTCTCACCGTGAGGAACTATCCCTCTCTCTTTATCCTACATCCCCTAGATCTACATTGTAGATAATACCAAAGAGTCTTCAACTTGGTATTGGCTGCAAAAAAGTGAGAAGCTAAGCAGCCCAAGTTAATTAACAACATTGCGGCTACTCAAGAGGTAAAGCACTGTGAAGATTTACTAAGTACCTTCAACTTAAGAGCTGGTTACAACACTCAGGCTACTGCGGTTGCACAAGTAATGGGGGAGATGTCCAAAGCAGACCTGATTTTTTTTTTTTTTAAATTAATGAAGAAAAATATCTCGTTCAACCTCTGATGGGTTATAATTAGGATATATATTGTTTTCAATTCCAAATAATATGAAAAACTGCCGATATGAGAAAGTGGCATCACATTTGTCAAATCATTTTAAATAGGGACAATCACAATTGTGCTTATACATTAAATAAATAAATATTAAAAAAAAAAAACAAAAAAAAAACAAGAAGAAACTCTGAACAAGAATAATATTAAAGTGAAGGGGTGTAAAGGCCTGGTGGTTACAGTTATATAACTGACTTTAACAGATAATTAATTGACTTTCATCTGTTAAAAGTCATAAGCATTGTAATAACAGCATCAGACCTTCACATTCCCAGCCACTATATATTAACATTTGTTCGTGTTAAATATTGTTTGACTATATTATGCATTTTCCTAGGTCTGTCTACTCTTAACACCTCTTCAATATTTATAGGTAAATTAAATGCCTGCTAATAATCTAATATTGGTATTCTCATTTGTTCATACCTCTTACATTTTAACAAGAAATGTTCTATATTATTGTCTTGAAGACATACTGCACAGTATTCTGAAATAGCCTTTTCCCAGCTGTAGTATGAGAAGTTTCTTATTACTGGGAATTTTCAATTCCCTAGATATCTGACATTTCCTTGTTGGAGCCTTGAACAACTTATATGCATGTCTTCCTTTCAGATTTTTATCCCACTCTGCTTTCCATTCATCTGTTATTAAATCTTTAATTAAGCTCTTAATCTCTGATTTACTCGTCCCTACATTTATTAGATTTTTATCAGATCTACCTTTCTTGGCTTCTTTATCTGCCTTTTCATTTCATTCTATGCCAACATGTGAAGGTATCCAAGCAATTAAGACTGAACATCCTCTGGAATATAAGGATGTAGTAGCCAGAAATATCTCCTCTGCTATATCAGGTCTACTACATTCTCATAAGTTTCTAAGTGCTTTAATTGTTGAAAGAGAGTCAGTTAAAACTGTTAGTTTTTTGGGAGGGTTATTAGAGAATATTTCTAGTGCTTTTAGTATTGCCACCATCTCTGCAGTGAAAATGGATCACTTCAGCTACCATGCAGAGAACAAGAATGACACATTAAGACTGTACTATTGTTGACACAAAAATGGAATACTCAACAGATCTACACGCTTAGTGACACACCATAACACCTGATCTAGTATGTACTTTCGTTCAACGGCATACCATTTTTGGCTTCTCTTCAAACGGCGGAAAGGAAAGAGACACAACAAAAATATTAATAATTTAAAGGTTTATTGCAGAAGCAGTTCTATTTGTGGGATTGACTTTCGCTCGGTCTTCGCGAATAGAGCGCGGTATTGGTTCCCAATGTACAAATGAAGGCAACTTTCTTTTAATTAAGCTTTTTATCTCTGTTGTTCTCGTCCCCACATTTATGTGGTTTCTATTAGGTGTTCTTTTATTTGCTTCTTTGTCTGCCTTTTCGTACCCTTCTATGCCAATAAGTGAAGGTGTACTAGGAAGCGGGAAATAGCCCACAGCAGCGCTATTTACGCTGCTGTGCACATACTGTTAATTTAATTCTGATGAATGCATTAAGCAAATTGTGAAACACTATGATTCTTGTGTTTTTATTGTAAGTGCGGTAATCTTTACCTTTAGTGCCGTCGAGTATTTTTAATATGTGTATTTTCGTACCATCAAGAATTTAGAGTTAGGGTTGGGGTTAGGTTTAGGGTTAGATACACATATTATACATACTCGACGGCACTAAAGGTAAAGATTTCCGTAAGTGCATCATAACTATATATAACAAATTTAAAAGTAGGCCTATTTAATTATAAAATAGTAACTTGATATGGCGGGATGTCGCTTTTTTATTTTTTAAAACATGTTCGCTCCACAGGATGGTAAAACATGGCTGCTCCACTGCATCGAATTCTGGTGTTGGAAGAAACCTTTGAGATCGTGCGTGACAATGATTTCAGGCGAAAGAAGGTTGCTGTTATAGCTGTCATTAGAAAATCTAAGAGTGGTTCAATGTTTGTTGAAAACCCGAAAAATAGAAACATTTCTTAGAAGATAAAAATCTTGTAAAACAATCCTTCAGTCACATGCTAAAACACGTTAGCTTTCAGCAAGACGTATCCTCCTAAGGCCTTAGTATCTTTAGTTTGTGATGATCTGAATCTACACAGGTCTTATTAAACAACTACACTAAACTTGCATTCTGCACTTTCGTGTTATTTGTTATTTGACACTGAAATTAAGAACCTGGTGCCACGATACCAAACATGTGTTGAAGTCAATGGTGACTATGTTGAGAAATAATGTAAATGTGTGGTCCACTTTTGGCTGCAATAGATCATTTTTATATATGATGGTTTTTTTTATTATAACTACTTAACGTACAGACACAGGTTACCCTGTAGGAAAAACTTGCACCAAAGACGTAGCGCTGGAGGTTGAAGAACTGCGGTCTCTATATTGTTTTTACTACTCTCTCTACACTTTTGAAGTTTGAAGTCTAAAAGGTTATTCTACTAGCTACATGACCGCCCGCCTGCTCTGGTCAGCGTCTGCTCTCTCTCTCTCTCTCTCTGGTTGCTCTGCGTACCGTTTTAGTTTTAATATTTCTACATTTTGCTAACGATTTGTCACGCGATGGCCTAGTGTTGATAGATATATTATTCTATTAAATTCTTGCCGACTTTCCTATATATTTTTAGAACCATTGCTGACGTAAACTGTTTCAGTCACTGAATGCGACCTGTCTATTAATTATTTTGTCATACTGCGGGTTACAATGCCCTGTCTGTAGTGCAGTCACGTCGCAAAACACTTTTATTTAACATAAACCACAAACTATTACGGATAATTGTCAGTCTATGTCACCTAGTACATTATTTGTAATTTTATTAACCATCAATAAAATCGCCCGTGCTCCGCACGCGGCGACATAGTGTTAGCTTGGCATTTCTATTAATAATGTCTGTGAAATATTTTATATCAAATGTAAGCACGTGCTTAAGTATATTCATCATGTATTCACTGCTTTGACAGCGAAGACTACGCCTGCCTGGCTATGTCCGCCGCACATTACATAGCAGGCACTCTGGAGTGTGTTGTGGTTGGATTCTGTTCAAGTGATTATTGAGTGGTGTATGTTGTGTCCTGAGCCGAAAAATGGTGCCCTGATTTCCCCTTGTAAGATCGACGATGTAATTAGGATCAGGACCGGCCATATGTCTGTAACCCTTTCTCCCTGTGTTTCCCATGGCCCATCTGTTCAGCCAAGTTTCTTTGTTTGTATGAGTGATTTAGCTGTTTGGAGAGTTGTTGCTGTGAGTGGTTGTTCTGGTCTTGTTCCTTTCTAAACCAATCTGCCAGCTCTGTCATTACCTGGTGTATATGAGTGACCAGGGATCCACTGCATAACTATTCTGCTGCCATAGGAAGTGATAACGCTGATCAGCATCCAGGATTAGTTTGGCTAATTCAGTTCTACAATGTCCACTGCCTTCCAGAGCTTGAAGGGCAGACATTGAGTCAGTAAAAATTACAAAAGTTTTGAGCCTTTGAGGGAAAGGCATCAAATACAGTCTTCAGATGGTATACGGCTGTTTCCAGTGCAATGATTTCAGCTTCATACGGAGAAACAGTCTTAGTATTTGAACGAAAGCAACTTTTCAGGACTAATAGACATGGCCGTGTTTTCCCATTAATCCGGAACTAAAACTATCGAACGTTTATTTATAGAACGTCTGGTCGGAAGTACACTGGACTGCGAAGGAAACTGAACCAACAAGCTTTAGAAAATTTTAAGATTGTGAAAGATACGGTGTGCATTTTGCATAATCAGGTTTTAATGTAAGCTATGTCACACGAAAGTTACGATAACTGAAGTTTATATTATTGCTCGCTGTATTAAAATGAGGACGTAAGCTTAAATGCTTGACATTTTTCCGTAAGGACATATAGGCCTAAGCCTTACCGATACGTGCATTAGACCGAGGCTATTCATTTTAATTTTTTTCCATGTTAATCAGTTCTGAACATTATTTATCAGGTTAACTTACATTACAAGTAACATGTATTATTGGCCAACATGGCATTTAGTCTGTGATTCTACCTTATTTTTCAGATTCCTTAGTGCTTTTTGTAGGCCTATTTATTAAATTGTAATAAATCAAACTACGACCTGTAGGCCTAGGCCTATTTCTGTTGGTAGCCTATACAATATGTGCATTGCGAAAACGTGAATACCGTGATAAGACTTAGCCTAACTGTAGAATAAACTCAGTATAAATGACGGTAAAACCAACGGGCTGATCACCCGTTTGCCAGTCACTTCGATTACGGAAACAGCAGCAGATGGATTGATTTGCCGTTGCCCTAAAGACGCCAATGGGCGTGATGGGAAACAATGGCAAAGAAAACCTATCTGCTGTTGCCCTAAGACGCCACTAGGCGTAATGGCCACTGACTGTTTTGACGGTCGGTGGCTAAGGACGGAAGAAGAAGAAGAAGAAATGACGGTAAAGGGGAAGGATAGTGGAACAAGATCTGCCATTTTGCCCGAACGTTAGGCTATCTATAGCCTAGGCTACAAATAAGAAATCATATCACTTCGACACATTGCAAAACACCCACTATTAAACTAAACAAAATCCAACTAACATAAACGAAAATATCCATTTCAACATCTTATAGGTTACAATTATGATGTATAACGCCTCAGATGTCTAATTCCATAATAAATCATGCTCACGAAATTTATGTTACGTGCAAACACAACCGATCTACATGCAAACACAACACATGGAGTCACAATATGGCAGCGTCCAGTTCACCATCCTTCCCCTCAACCTAAATGACGAAAACTGCTGACATTGACAACAATGAATGGGTTGAAATGAAGGTGAGGTAGATGTACATGCTGTTTGTTGCAATAATTTGTGATTTCAACACTTGTGCTAAGGATGTCTCACTTATTTTTTGGAGAACTATATGTCATATATATATATATATATATATATATATATATATATATATATATATATATATATATATATATATATATATATATATATATATATATATATATATATATATATATATATATATATACATATACGAGGTAGCTTCAAAAAGTTCCCGGAATTTCTGTATTGTATAGAAATAAGTAACAATACAATTATTTACACTACATTTCCTTCAAAATAGTTCCCTTCGGCAACTACACACTTTTGCCAACGTCCATACAACTGTTGAAAACATTCCTGGAACCCATTCTTTGACACCTCTCTTAGCTGCTTTGTCGCATTGGTGATAACGTCCTCAGCTTCCTTGAATCTCTGCCCTTTCTGTGCCGATTTTAGGCAAGGGAACAAGAACAAAATCAGGCGGTGCCAGGTTGGGAAAATATGGAGGATGTTCCAGGGCAGTCACATACAGTGTTTCTTTTCAACCATATATATATATATATATATATATATATATATATATATATATATATATATATATATATATATATATATATATATATATATATATATATATATATATATATATATATATATACGAGGCGTGTTCAAATGAAACCCGTCCCAGTGGCTTTATAACAAATATATGTAAGGTACATCAGCAGGAGTAGTAGAATTAAATACAGCAATTGTTATGAAGCAAGTACTCACTGGGGTTCTTTAGAAATAGTCACCATAGGCATTCAGACACGCATCTCACTGCATGGGTAGACGGCGGATGCCGTCCGAGAAAAATGACTTTGGTTGCTTATTGAACCATTTGGTCACCGAGGCCCTGACGTCTGCATCGGAGTCGAATCGTTCTCCCTTTAGAGATTTTTTTAAGGGTCCGAACAAATGAAAGTCACATGGTGACAGATCGGGGCTGTAGGCTGGGTGTGGCAGAACTTCCCACCTTTATCTTGCTAACGCTTCCTGCACAATGTTCGCAACATGTGGACGAGCATTGTCGTGCAACAGAATCACACCACGCTAAAGCATGCCGGGTCGTTTATTTTTTATGGCTGTATGCAGGTTGTCTAGTGTGTCTTTGTAGCGGATGGCATTGATGTTCAAGCCAGGCTCTTTAAAGTCAACCAATAGAAGCCCTTCATGGTCAAAAAATGCGGTCAGCATAACCTTACCGGCGAAAATCTGTGACTTGAATTTTTTGGGTTTTGGTGATCCGGGATGTTTCATTGCATGCTCGCTGTTTTGCTGCACGGCTCAAAGTGGTGGCACTACGACTCATCGCCTGCCACTATGCGCAACAGAAATGCATCACCCTCCTCTTCGTAACGCAGCAGGTGGTTCAAACTCCACCCCATGCGTTCTTTCTTATGGCGATGGCTTCTTCTGTCGCAACAATATGCACTTGACCTGGCCGCGGAAGATCTTTCGTTAACTGACGTCCTTCTCGGAACATTTGTGCCCAGTCTTTCACTGTAGTCTTAGACACACTTTTGTCACCATACACTGCTTTCATTCGGCAATGAATGTCGGCTGGTCGACATCCTTCGGCTGTTAGGAACTGGATCACCGCTCGCTGATCGACCTTGGACGGATTCCGGATCACACCGGCCATTATTTTAACGGTCTGCAGCACAAACAATGAATTCTAGGAGAATGAACACTTACACACTTGCACATTCGTATGTGTTTAATACATCAGATGTGACGTCATCATGCTCTTCCTACAAATGTCCACTTCGTGCAGCACGGGCGGGTTTCATTTGAACACTCCTCGTATATATATATATATATATATATATATATATATATATATATATATATATATATATATATATATATATATATATATATATATATATATATATATAGATATATAGATATATATATATATGGTTGAAAAGAAACACTGACTGTATGGTCATCTTTAGCACAGATGTCTTTTATGAATTCGATTTCGAATTCATGATGGGCAAGTGGAAGTTTATTGTTCGTTATTTATAATGTAGCGTGCAATGTCTTGCAATTTGTGTGCTTGTTTTTCCCCGGATTTATTATGTATCAGTAAGATGGGAAAGGGGTAGGGTTAGGATTAATGTTAGGTAACATCTTTGTTTATGTGTGTTATAACTGTTGACGATGAAACCACAAACAAAACATGTGATGCAGTGTAGTAGGGTTATGTGTAGATTACTACGATAATTGTGACGAAATTGATTCTGCAGTTGAGTGTGATGAAAACACATGCGCAGAACTTTTGTGCATGTGTGAAATGTCGGATGTGCTTATGGTAACAGCGTATGGCGAGTAATGATTGCAGATGAAAAAATCTGATTATGTGCGACAAATCTAGCCCGGATAGTTATGTATTCATTGTGCAATTGAGTCAGCCATGTTGTTAGGGCCTCTTCTTACTTAGTAAGAAGAGGCGCAGATGTGGGAAGTTATCATCACCTAGTAATAGCAAGACTGAAGGTGAAACTCAGTGCTGCTAGGCCAGTTGCAGTCAAACAGAAAAGATATAACATCACGAAACTTAAGGACCCCCTCACCAGAAAAGCTTTCGTGGTCGACGTACAGAGACGATATCAGATTGCCAAAAGCCAGGAAAGAACAGTGACCGATGATGTCGACCAGAAATTCAACACCATCTCAACAATATACAAGGAAAGCAGTGAGTCATGCTTGGGATTCCAGGAAAGAAAGAGCCAAGACTGGATAACATCAGAAACGCTAAACACCATAGCGAAGAGAATGGAAATGAAAGAAAGAAAACAGAAGCTAAGTCTCCCAGGTTAAAGGCAATATATAGTGAACAGTACAGTCAGCTGGGCAAGGAAGTAAAACGTCAAACTCGTGCTAACAAAAGGACATTTCTGGATGACCTTGACAGGCAGAAGAGGCAGCACTGAGAAATGAATAAAGCACAGTTTATAAAATAACTAAAACTAACTAACACTATCAGTGGAAAACGTGGTGCAAACAACATAACGTTATTAAGAGACAAGCAAGGAAATCTCATCACCACAGCACATGGGCAGGAAACAAGATGGGCAGAGCACATCAGAGAAACACTGAATAAGGAACCACCAGAGACTCAGCTGAATGTTCCTGAGGCTGAAAGTGACAGACGTAAATACAGACATTCCACGAAAAGAAGAAATAATCATAGCTATCAAAGGGTTAAAATATGGAAAAGCGCCTGGTCATGACAATCTAAATGCTGAGTTATTCAAGGCAGACCCTGAACTAGCAGCAGAACTACTAGAACCACTATTTGCACAAGGCTGGGAAACTGAGACAACACCAACAGAGTGGAGTAATGGAATACTTATCAAACTGCCCTAGAAGGGCGACCTTGCAGACTGCAACAACTGGAGAGGAATTACTCTCCTCTCAGTTCCCAGTAAAATACTAGGCAGGATAATCATCCAGAGAATTTCAAAAGCAGTTGACCATAAACTGAGGAAAGAACAAGCGGGTTTTAGAAAGAACAGAAGATGTGCAGATCATATATTCACCCTCAGGAACATTATAGAGCAGTGCTCAGAATGGCAGAGACAGCTATACATTAACTTTGTTGATTTTGAAAAGGCTTTCGACAGCATACACAGGGACAACCTATGGAAAATACTGAGGGCTTATGGAATTCCCAGCTGCATTGTTTCCATCATAAAAAGCCTCTATTCTAACTTTACATGCAGTGTTGGATTGAGTAATCTAACTTACTTACTTACTTAGTCGTTCCCCTTCTACCGTGAGGTGTAGAGGTTTGGAAGAGAGAGCGCCAGACTATCCTATCGGCTGTCTTCCTCCTGGCCTGGTTCGATTCTAGTCCTCGGTCCTTCAAAGATTGTCTAATGTTGTCCTCCGAGAAGACTCTGGGTCGTCCTCGGGGTCTGGATCCTTGGCTCTTTGTTTCCCATGCTTGTCGTGGTATCCGATCTTCTCCCATTCTGCAGACATGGCCAAACCATCTTAATTGGGACTGTTCTACTTGGGTCTGCAGGGGGTAGGGTAATCTAACTTTTGAAGTGAAAACAGGAGTATGACAGGGATGCCCCTTATCAACAACATTATTTTTGACAGCCATAGATTGGGTGATGCGCCAGACAACAGAGATCAGTCTAAGAGGAATTAGATGGACAACATTTTCTACACTGGAAGACCTAGAATATGCAGATGACATTGCACTACTTGCGCATTCACATCAACACATCCAAGAAAAAACCGATAGACTGAATAAGTATGGCTAGCAGGTTGGATGTGGGCAATACTGAGCCAATAACAATAAGGAACCAGAAGTTAGAACAGACAGACACATTTACTTACCTAGGATGCATAGTAACACCTGACGGCGGAACAAGCAAGGACATTAAAAACAGAATGAATAAAGCAAGAACAGCCTTTGCTAGTCTCAACAACATTTGGAAGTCTTCCCAGTACAGCACAAACACCAAATTAAGACTGTATTAGAGATGTGTACTTTCTGTGCTTCTCTATGGTGCGGAATGCTGGAGAGTAACAGAGAAGGAAATGTCGAAACTGTCCTCCTTCCACACAATCTGCCTAAGGAAAATTCTCTGAATCTTTTGGCTGAATACCATCAGCAACCAAGAACTACTTATTCGGATTAACCAAGAGGACATGCACACCATCATAGCTGGCAGACGCTGGAGTTGGGTTGGCCACGTCCTCAGAAGGGACCCTGATACCATCACAAGAACAGCTATGCTATGGACCCCCGAAGGAAAGCGAAAGAGAGGCCGACCAAAAACAACTTGGCGGAGAACTGTGGAAGCAGAGATGCAAATAATGAACCAGAGTTGGGGCACTGTATGAAGGATGGCCACCAACCGAGCAAAGTGGAATCAATGTGTTGCTGCCCTACAAGACGCCACCCTGGCGTGATGGCCACTGACTGCTTTGACGGTTGGCGGCTATGGATCAAAGAAGAAGCTGTCGTTAGGGATTGGGATTAGAGTTGGGTTTAGATTTAGAAATGCTAAACCTAACACAAAAATTCTGTAGGATTAGAGTTTGTGTTAGGATAAGCATTCCTAAATCTAAACCCAACTCTAATCCTAACCCCTAACGACATAGTCAACTTAAGTGGCCGTGGGGTAGATATAGATTCTGGCGAAATGGAGGACATGGCCCATGGTGCTTCATTTCAACCATTATATGTATATATACGTATATAACACCTTTGGTAATTACTAGAGTATTCGGTTGAATTACAGAATGAAGGGACACATGCCATCATGTCGCCAACTCGCAATCGATAAGTAGCTCAAGTTGGTTTTGTGCATGTTTGCACTTTTTTGTCTACAATTATAACTCGTGATTCATGACTAGCCTAATTTGATTTTTTTGGTACCAATAATTTTTCTTTTGAAAGCCAAATACAGGGTAAGTGGTTACAATCAGTGTTATCTTCAAACAACCTGATCATCATCAAGTCAAATGAGGTACATCATCCATCCTAGTGTAAGGGTGATGTGACCATGAAGCTTAGGATCTCCTTTGGTGGTGAATTGTTGGAAGGACACTGGTTCACCAACTTTTAACCTGGAAAATGTTCTTACTTACTTAATTGTTCCTCTTTTACCCTGGGGTGTAGAGGTTTGCCAGAGAGAGCGCCATACTATCCTATCCACCGTCTTCCTCCTGGCCTGGTTCCAGTCTAGTCCTCGGTCCTTCAGAGATTGTCTGATGTTGTCCTTCCAGCGAACACTGGGTCGTCCTGGAGGTCTGGATCCATGGCTCTTAGTTCTCAAATTTGTCATGATAGCCGATGTAAAGTGCAATCTTTACTATCTTGCAATCTAATACATTTATATACTTATTATGTTCGCAAATATTTTGTAAACAAAGTATTTCCTTTTTTAAGTGCTTAAGGAGAAGTCATTTTTGAGTTACTTCCCTTGAAAGTAGTTCCGTCATCTTCGATCGGATTCCGCGGACGAATTTAGGCCTACTGCGATTTATTCTTTGGCTGGGTAGGAATAGATTGTTCTTGCTTCAGTATATCTATGGCCTGAATTTATACGTAGTGTTTGTATGAGTAGGACGAGTCTGTCTTATATATGGATATCTTTACATTTCTAAGTCGAACTATGTTGGTTGTCGCTAGAAAAGGTCAAAGGCTATGCAGCGGAAGTATCGCTAGCAAGGGGTGTGATTCATGGCTGTCATCCTGTCGGGATGTCGAATTTTGTTGTAGCAGGCTTATCGCCGAAAAAGTGATCTATAAGTAAATGGGGAAAAGTGATAGTCATTTAGACATGTTGTATGTACTTTACCCCAGTGTTTATTCTCTTTTGCCAAGGAATGGCAAAGTTATATTTCGCATAGAAAGGTAAAACCACAATTTATTATGAACTTGGGCTTCGCCATCGTTGTCGATAAGCAGATGCACAGTGGTACTTTTGAAAAGAATATTTATTCAAAGGAAGATGACATTCCTATGTATCAGCACTAGATTATATGATATTATTCAATTACCTCTATGATAGAAGCTATGAAGAAATGAGGACATTTAACGAATGACCAATTTTGGTCTGTATCCAATAGTGAGTGGAGCTCACGAGAGAAGCACAGCCATGTTGAAATCCATATACTTTGTATTTATCGAGTGAGAAAAAGGGATGCCTGTACTATCGCTCGATGAACCAAGAGATCACTGCTACATGTGAGAACCCATGTCTGGGATTCCTATATCTTTATGGAAAATATATATATATTGAACTTTACGTGAAGGGATATTCGCTAGACGAGGTTAGGTCTAGGAGCCTTCCTATATATTGGTTATGGTCTGACGTGCCCAGTCAGTAAAGCCAGATGATTTACATGATGGAACTCTGAATGCTTATTTACGAATGCTCCATTATGATATTTGCCAAGCATGAATGCTAACTTAAGATGATATTCCTGTGATCAACATTATGCTGTCTATGTCGACATTTGTTCCTGTAACCATACACGTACTGTCCAAGTGTGCGTCTCATTAAATGTTATAAAAAGACCACCGTAGTTCCAGTACTTCTTGAATTCGAACAGTGTGAGTATGAGTGATGTACTACCAACTTGTCAACTCTATCGAATCATTCTACCATTCGCGTTCTGACATTCATATACACACTCATTGTCTACACTCACATTCTTGTCGGAGCCTCATCACGTTCCAGGACAAGATGACCTGTATGACCAAAACTGTGCTGGGTTTAATGAGTTGACAATCGTTACACTTTACTACACCAGTCCCAACATCTACATTTATCAACTGGTGGACATTCACGTCGTTTAACAAATAAAGCGTGATTCAACAACTAGTAGCCAGTATGAGTTAACAACTATGGTGTGCCAGCTTCCTGGGTCAACCTGCACAGTGACCATATTGAGAAGTAAACTACTGAGACCAGACGTTCCTTGGGGTCTGTTACGACACACAAATACATCAACAGTACAACTCTACAGTGATGTCAGCGTGACCTGTCCTGTCGAGAGTATGCAGTAACTAGGTCAGCGTTTGTTGACATTTGGTTCGTTGGACATTTGCCATACAACTGACAGTGTTACACAGCAAGCTTGGTTGAAACATAGAACATTACACATCAGGACTGGAGAATATTTGACAGTGTTTGCGAAAGGAAATGTTATTGAACTGAGAAGTCCTACATCGATTGTTATCATTCACATCAACGATGGAGCTTCTATTTCTGTGTTGAATTTAAAATAATTAGACCAGAAGTATTTGTTTAATAAAGTACCACAGTACTGTACTATTAGGCAGTGTAACTGAGCCTTCTTTACAACACATTCTTTCTGCAACACTCTATTTACATCATATTGCCATACTATTTATGAATTTATGTATTTATGTTTAAATATTTATATGTGATATTTGTTTGTATCCAGCGGGTTGTTGTTTTTATTGGGCGGTGTCACACAACAGAGTATCCCACGTAATAGAGGGTCTGATGTGTGCGTTTCTATAGGTGCAATTTTCTTGATTGAAAATTTGCTGCGACAGCTGTTGCTATTAGTGTTAGCTGTGAAGACTGTACTCATTGTTGTTTTTGTAATATTCCTCTGTTCTTTAGTTTGTTTTGATTTGTTTGTAATTTGTTGGTCTACCCTATTCTATCTTTCAGTTCTATTCTCAATTTATATTTATATACTGTGGCGTTATTTGTATTTGTTATCCTCTTGCGGTTTATCTTTTATTGTTTTTCCCATTTGATTTATTTCATTTCCGCAAATGTTTTCATGTTCTTCTGTATAACTGTTTTGTTTTGTGCCTGATCGACATACACTATTTAAAATATAGTTGATCATATAAATTGATGTACAAGAATCAACTGATAGTTAATTGCTATTACTAAAGGTACACAGTTGATGATATAAAACACTATTTCTGGTGCACTGCACTTATATTATAGAGTGAACCAGCAACTTATAGCTGTTATTATATAAGGATTTATACAAGACCTTTGTAAGGCTTGTTTCCCACAGTGATTGGGATAGTTAAGTACTATTTTCCACAGGTTACAAAGTTATCATACAAGGTCTTTGATTAAGACTAAGAAAGTGAATTTATTTACTTTTGCAAATTACTGATCTTATTAGACAAGATGTCTACATTAGATTATTTTATCACACAAGGCAGGGCTCTTGATAAGACTGGTCAGCAATTAGAAGAATGGGCAGTTGCTCAATATGACAAAGCATTAGCTGCTGCTGCTGAAGAAAGAAAAGCATTGATTGAAGAAAAGAAATTAGCAGCTGAGGAGAAAAGATTAGAAGCTGAGGAAAAAAAATTACAAAGAGAGTATGAACAAAAGAAATTGCAGATACAGACTGATGAAAAAAGATTCCAGATGGAAATGGAAAAAGAGAAAAGAAAAAAGATGAAGCTGCTGCAGAAGAGAGAAAATTTACAAGCTGAAGCTCAAGAGAAAAAAAGCAATAAGAGAACATGAACACCAAAAAGAACTTTTAGCATTTGAGTTAGAAAAGTTAAAGTTAACAAACATAAGTGATGGTAATCAAGCATCTGGTGGTAATGGTAAACCCTTTACTTACAAGGTCAAGGTACCAGCGTTCAACCCTTCCAGTGATGACATAACATTCTGGCTAAATAGATTTGAACGCTCGTGTCGAGCCCATAATGTGGACAAATCACAATATGCTAACCAGTTATCAGAAAATCTGAAAGGTGATTCTCTGACTAGTTTAAGTTTGGTTGAAGAGGCTGACAAAGATAACTATGATGTTATTAGGGCAGCCTTATTAAAGAAGTATCAGTTGTCTGAAGAGGGTTATCGGAAGTTGTTTAAGACAATGGTGCCTGAGGCAGGTGTAGAATTCTCAGAATTCATTGCAAGGACACGTCTTACATTTGATCGTTGGATTGAGCTATCCAAAACAGAAAAGACTTATGAAGCCCTTATGGACTTGATACTCAGAGACAAGATTATGTCAAGTATAAATAAACCTTTCCTCGAATTCTTACATGAGCGTAAACCTAAGTCTCTAAAAGAAATGGAACAGTATTGTACCCAATACGTCACTGCACATCCGGACGTAGCTATTAGCAACAGTAAGGTTAAAGAAGGTATGCCAGTTGCTTCTGCAACACCATACAACCCTAATCACTCTCACAAATTCCAAGGACCTCAAAATAAGTTTAATAAAAAAGGTAACTATTACAGTTATCAGAACCAAGGTAACCAATCATTTCAGGGTTCTTCTTCGAATACCTGGAGAAGAGCTGACAGCCCTCGATTCAGGGGTGGTCATAATTACAGGAACTTTCGCAAAGGAAGTCATTCTAGAAACTATCCAAGTTTTCCTTCATGGAGACAACAGGATCATAATTACCGAGATACTCATTATAATGAATATGATGATAGTAACCAAAGGAGCTATGATTCAAACCCGAGTAGGGGTTATAATAGTGGAAACAATGATAAGTACAGAGGCAATAATAACAGAGGTAGAGCACAATTCAAAAAACATAAAGCTCATTACCAGGCGAACTCTGCACAGCAAGAGTCCCACGAAGCCTATAAACAAAATAAAGATAATGATGACTCTAATAATATGGCATGTGCCGCTTTTGATTTTGGGAGAGCATCTCAGTGCCCCCAATGCAAAACATTATTTGAGCCAACCACAGTGTCTACTTTAAGCTGTGGGCATCCTCTTCCCGCTCTTCCTGCGTCAATCGCGCATGATGGGAGAGGTTCTCTTGTCTTACACAAAGGTTTAGTAAATGACAATCCAGTCTCAGTACTTTTTGATTCTGGATGCACAACTATTGGGGTTAGGCAGTCACTCATAGATCCTTCTCATTCTACAGGCAAAGTAGTCAAATGCGTAACATTTGGCGGCACCATAGAGAAATACTCTACCGCTATCATTAGGATTGCTACTCCTTTCTTCACAGGAGATGTACACGCATGTCTTTTGCCGAATCCGATCGCTGATCTTATCATCGGTCGCATTCACGGAGTCAAAGAATGCACTCCGGAGCAAATTTCCGTTTGGGAAAATCAAAATATGCAATCTGCTAATGCGGTAGTCACTAGAGCTCAAGCTCTCAATATGCCTGAAACTTCATCTGTTGAAGATAATGAAGTGCATAACCAAGATGATCCCTTGGTAATTTCTCGTGACTCGTTTATAAAACAACAAGAAGAAGATCCGACTCTTAAGAAATTCTTCACTCTTGTAACGAAAGGTGATCCAATAAAGATTCAAATTGTAAATCTTGGATTACAATGAAGAATGGCGTACTTGTACGTATGGTGCAAGACTCCACTAAGTCAAGTCATTCTCAGATTCTTGTACCCAAGAATTTGAGAGTTAAGATCTTACAACATGCACACGACTCTCAGTGTGCTGGTCACATGGGTTTTTCCCGTACAAAGTCAAGAGTTCTTGCGGCTTTCTTTTGGCCTTTTGTGAACAAGGACATACGGATCTATTGTCGATCCTGTAAAGTATGTCAAGAAGTCAAATCCAAAGGTCCTCGTCATGCTGCGCCTATTCAGGCTGCAGATATTCCTATTCGTCCATTCCAGAAAATGGCGATAGACATCATTGGTCCATTCAAGATCAAATCTGCTAGAGGACATCAGTTTATCTTAACGTGTGTAGACATGTGCACACGTTGGCCAGAGGCTATCCCTCTAAAGAGCATTACTACTACCGCTGACATTGCAGATGCTCTTTGGCTTATATTTTCTCGGCTGGGATTCCCCGGAGAAATATTATCAGATCATGGCACCCAACTGATATCGGATACCATGTCTCAAGTAATGTCTACTCTACAGATAGAGAGATCTTTGAGTAGCATCTATCATCCTATGTCCAATGGGATGGTCGAGCGACTAAATAGAACACTTAAGAACTTATTAGGGAAGATAACTGAGGATCATCCTCAAGATTGGGATAGGGTTTTACCCGCGGCCCTCTTCGCGTACAGAGAGGTCCCCAATGAACATACAGGGTTCTCTCCCTTTGAACTTGTCTTTGGCGCGCGACCGCGCGGCCCAATGTCTTTGCTGCATGATCTTATAACAGCTGACAATATTGACGATGACACAAAATCTTCTTACGAGTATGTCATCGCGCTGAGACAAAAGATTATAGAAGCATGCAAATTGGCAACGTCCTCTTCTGAATTTGCTAAGCAGAAGGCAAGACAATTTGCTAATAAGAAGAGAACTTTACGACAACTTTGTCCTGGTGACAAAGCATTTGTTTTGCTACCTTGTCGTGAAAATAGACTCCTTATTAGTTGGAAAGGTCCGTACGATATAATATCGAAAATTTCAGATGTTGACTACATCGTCGATATCAACGGGAAGCATAAAACCTTCCACATCAATATGCTTACGGAGTTCCATGAACGTCCTGACTATCTACAGCCTATTTTCCAGGCAACGGACGATTCTCATGTCAAACATGGTCATTACTCATCACTGTCTGTAATACAGGATGAGGAAACAAGTTTTTCGGATGTTAATCTTCCGCTTCCAATGATCCCACTTCATTCTAGTGAATCATGGAAAGACGTTACTGTTTCTCCTGATTTGTCTCTAGGAGAACGGCGACAAGTTTCGTCTATGTTACAAACATTTCAGGATGTCCTCACTGACATCCCTGGACAAACTCATGTCATTTGAGCATGACATTGTTCTAACTGAACATACTCCAATTAGGGTTAGACCTTATCCTATCCCTATACATTTCCAAACACAGGTTGAAAAGGAGTTGGATGAAATGATAGATTTACAAATAATCGAACCATCCACTTCTGCATATTCTTCGCCGATGGTTATTGTTCGAAAAAAAGACAATAACATACGTCTTTGCGTTGACTATCGCAAATTGAATCAAGTTACGAAGTTCGATGCTGAACCTATGCCTTTACTAGAAGAACTACTTACTCGTCTTTCTAAATCGCATTTTTTCACTAAACTTGATTTGTCTAAAGGATATTGGCAAGTTCCATTATCCGAACGCGCCAAACCTCTTACCGCTTTCTCTACTCCCAGAGGCCTTTTCCAATGGAATTTTATGCCTTTCGGCCTTATGAACGCACCAGCTACATTTGTACGCATGATGCGTCGAATCCTATCGTATCGGTCAGATGTCATTGCTTATCTAGACGACATCTGTCTTTTCAGCGATACTTGGGAAGATCACTATTCAGGGTTAGTTGAATTATTATCAACTCTGCGTGAGTATAACCTGACAGCAAAACCATCCAAAGCTTGTATTGGCTTTAGCGAAATTGCTTTCTTAGGCCATCGAGTAGGTCACGGTTTCTTGAAGACAGAAGACCATAATATCACTAAGATACTTAACATCTCTATCCCTAGGACTAAAAAGCAAGTGCGAAGTCTTTTAGGTCTCATACAATTTTATGGACGTTTCATTCCGAATCTGTCCTCTATCATGGCACCTCTCTCTACACTATTAAAGAAAGGGTCGCCTAACATGGTTCACTGGTCTCATGAATGCCAATCTTCACTAGAGAAGATCAAAACTATGTTTTCATCACCACCTATTTTAGTGTTACCTACAACAGATAAGACATTCGTTCTTCGTAGTGACGCTTCATCCACTGGGATTGGAGCGGCACTAATGCAAGAGTACTCTGGAACTCTGCATCCTGTAATGTATATATCCAGAAAACTTAATGCTGCAGAAAGGAATTACTCGGTTTTAGACCGTGAATTATTGGCAATGGTTTGGTCAATTCTCAAACTCCAAAGATTCCTTCTGGGCGCGCATTTCGTAGTGGAAACTGACCAAAAAGCTCTTACGGCTATCCAAAGTAAGAACTTGAAGAGCTCGAGATCAACTCGATACGCAATCGCTCTTCAACCTTTTCATTTCTCGGTACGAGCTATCCGTGGTTCAGAAAATGTGATGGCGGACATTCTGTCCAGATGCCCACATGATGCCACTTAACTGTTAAATATTGGTTTTTTTTTAATATGTATAACTTTACAACAGTTATTTTTTTGTTTCTTTACTAAGATACACATTTGTAATTTAATAATAGAATGATGGTATCTCTACTTAGCGGTTTATTGATGTTTATTCACCGCTGTTCTTTGATGATTGTTTCTTCATAAATCATAAATTTAAGATTATAGTGTGAATTTTTGGTATGCATTGTATAATTACCAGAATTGTATTATACGTACATCACACCTTCCTGGAAACATTTATTCGTAGAGAAACAATTTCTCTCAGATTTTGAGATATATTCTCACCGGTCATATTAGGAATTATAGTTATTCCTGATATTTTCATCTGCGCAGTATTCTTGCGTTGTGAGCCTATTCTACGTTGCTCCTAGATGTATTTAAAAAAAAAAATTTTTTTTTTTTTTTTTCCCGGGAGGTGTGGTAAGACTGTAAAGTGCAATCTTTACTATCTTGCAATATAATACATTTATATACTTATTATGTTCGCAAATATTTTGTAAACAAAGTATTTCCTTTTTTAAGTGCTTAAGGAGAAGTCATTTTTGAGTTACTTCCCTTGAAAGTAGTTCCGTCATCTTCGATCGGATTCCGCGGACGAATTTAGGCCTACTGCGATTTATTCTTTGGCTGGGTAGGAATAGATTGTTCTTGCTTCAGTATATCTATGGCCTGAATTTATACGTAGTGTTTGTATGAGTAGGACGAGTCTGTCTTATATATGGATATCTTTACATTTCTAAGTCGAACTATGTTGGTTGTCGCTAGAAAAGGTCAAAGGCTATGCAGCGGAAGTATCGCTAGCAAGGGGTGTGATTCATGGCTGTCATCCTGTCGGGATGTCGAATTTTGTTGTAGCCGGCTTATCGCCGAAAAAGTGATCTATAAGTAAATGGGGAAAAGTGATAGTCATTTAGACATGTTGTATGTACTTTACCCCAGTGTTTATTCTCTTTTGCCAAGGAATGGCAAAGTTATATTTCGCATAGAAAGGTAAAACCACAATTTATTATGAACTTGGGCTTCGCCATCGTTGTCGATAAGCAGATGCACAGTGGTACTTTTGAAAAGAATATTTATTCAAAGGAAGATGACATTCCTATGTATCAGCACTAGATTATATGATATTATTCAATTACCTCTATGATAGAAGCTATGAAGAAATGAGGACATTCAACGAATGACCAATTTTGGTCTGTATCCAATAGTGAGTGGAGCTCACGAGAGAAGCACAGCCATGTTGAAATCCATATACTTTGTATTTATCGAGTGAGAAAAAGGGATGCCTGTACTATCGCTCGATGAACCAAGAGATCACTGCTACATGTGAGAACCCATGTCTGGGATTCCTATATCTTTATGGAAAATATATATATTGAACTTTACGTGAAGGGATATTCGCTAGACGAGATTAGGTCTAGGAGCCTTCCTATATATTGGTTATGGTCTGACGTGCCCAGTCAGTAAAGCCAGATGATTTACATGATGGAACTCTGAATGCTTATTTACGAATGCTCCATTATGATATTTGCCAAGCATGAATGCTAACTTAAGATGATATTCCTGTGATCAACATTATGCTGTCTATGTCGACATTTGTTCCTGTAACCATACACGTACTGTCCAAGTGTGCGTCTCATTAAATGTTATAAAAAGACCACCGTAGTTCCAGTACTTCTTGAATTCGAACAGTGTGAGTATGAGTGATGTACTACCAACTTGTCAACTCTATCGAATCATTCTACCATTCGCGTTCTGACATTCATATACACACTCATTGTCTACACTCACATTCTTGTCGGAGCCTCATCACGTTCCAGGACAAGATGACCTGTATGACCAAAACTGTGCTGGGTTTAATGAGTTGACAATCGTTACACTTTACTACACCAGTCCCAACATCTACATTTGTCAACTGGTGGACATTCACGTCATTTAACAAATAAAGCGTGATTCAACAACTAGTAGCCAGTATGAGTTAACAACTACTGAGTTTAACAGCCGATGTTCTCACATTCTGCAGACATGACTGAACCATCGTAATTGGGACTGTTCCACTTGGGTCTGCAGGGATTGGGTTTTGAGGCCATGATGTATCGTCATGGAAGATTTTCACATGTATGTAATGACTGTCTTTTCTGCATTGGGTTTCATGAGTGATACATGTTCTTCTTGGTTGTTGCCCACATGGTAACTCAGATTTGTGGTTTTATCCTAAATAGAATTAGGGATTGTTGTGTAGGTGAACAGTAGTCATCTAGTCCATTATTTCTTGTGTTCCTTCCTAGGCAGATTGTTGTCATCATCGTGATTACCCATTAGCTCCTTAAGGAGTATAGGCCCTGAACATATTCACGACAAGTCTTCCTGTTCTTTGCTGTCCATTCAAGATCTTTCCATGTGTTCTTGGTAGATGAGAAATGTTATGAATAATTAACTCTCAATAGATGTAATGCAGAAAAATGGAACCTTGTGAAAATCTGAATAATTTGATAAGGCATCATTGTAGAGTGTCTCAGAATTTTTTTTTTTACAATTTGAAAACTACAGACAGTGGCAACACTGAATGTATAGTGACTGTTTCATGTATGAAGGTACTATTGGCTCTTAGTACTTCTTAATATCACTGTAGTTTTGGGGAGGAAAACTATATATTTTGTACTTTGTCCAAAACCTGTTATAGTAGGGTGTTCAGATACAGAATACTCAGCATGATTAGTCACTTATTCAAACTACTCCCTATAAGAGAGAATAAGTAGACAACAACATTGGTGAAGAATAGTTTGGTGTTCAGTGTAGCAACAGAACAAGGAAAACACTGCTGTGGTGATGAGAGAAGCATGAGACAGATCACCAAGTTTAGAAGAGAAATATACTACTGGACAAAAGTTAAGGGCCGCCATTCAGTTTAGACAAGGTTTATATAATTGATTGGCAAACTGTAAAGACAAGTGAAAATGTCACTAAAATTGAGCTCAGAGAAATGTGTATACATTTCTGTGTGCACTAGGTTTCATTTCCCTCCACTCCCAAAGGAGCATAGGCCTTCAACAAACACATGCCAAGTCCTCCTGTCACGTGCCATCATCTCAAGTTCTTTCCATGTTCTCCTCATCATTTTCACCTCTGTTTCCAACTCTCTTCTCCATGTACTTCTTGGTCTTCCTCTGCCTCTCTTGCCCTGGGGGTTCCAGAACAAGGACTGCCTTGTCATGCTATCAACAGGTTTCCTCAGTGTGTGTCCTATCCATCGCCATCGTCTTCTTCTCATCTCTTGTTCCACTGGCACTTGTCCAGTTCTTGTCATCAGTTCCACATTGGTAACCTTGTCATACCATTTTAATCCCTCTATTCTACGCAAGCACCCATTTATGAAAGTCTGTAGCTTTTTGGTTGTTGTCTTTGTTGTTCTCCATGTCTCCGAGCCATACAATAGGACTGACTTCACATTTGAGTTGAAGATTCTTATTTTCGTGTTGGATCCTATTTCTCTTGATCTCCATATATTTCCCAATGCAATGAAAGCTCCTCTTGCTTTTTGTATTCTTATTTTGATATCGCTGTCTGTCCCTCCAACTTTGTCTATATTACTGCCAAGATATGTGTATGATTCTACATCTTGTATTGGCGTTTCTTCAAGTTCAACCCTGTTTTCATTACCTGCATTTATTCTCATTATTTTTGTCTTTTCCCTGTGTATTTTCAGACCCAATTGCTGTGACCTCTCATCGAGTGTTTTCAATTTGTCCTGCATCTGATTTTCTTTTCTTGCTGGCAATAGATTGGGTTATGAGATCATCGACAACACACAACAGAAATGGAATCCAGTGGACTCTGACTAAGCAGTTGGATGATCTGGATTTTGCTGATGATTTGGCTCTCCTGTCCCATAACCGTAATCAGGTGCACTAGGTTAATTTCTTTTAAATGTCCAAAAACTGGGTCACTTGAACCCGCACGGGAAAATTGCATTGTTGCTGCAAAAACTCATGGTTTTTGCAACACGCCTCACTAGTTCAAAAGGTGATAAAGTGAGTTGAATTTCTTTTTGTTAGTAAGTCACACATTATTAAAAAAACTTGACTGATCTTTTCCATGGATGAATCAACTTTATTTTGTAATAAATTGTTTACACCTGGTTGCATTTATTTGGTCCATGGTGGAGTTTTTCTTGGTGGCCTTTAACTTTTGTCCAGTAGTGTAGATGTGGTTATGTGAGAGAAAATGACGAAAACGATACCACCACATTTGTCTTTCTCAGTCTGACCTCATCAGATCTAATAACAAACTTTATCTTATTATCATTGGTTCTATAATGTCTGCACAGAGTGCTCTGCCTTACTTATTGTTGATCATAATGTGTCATTAAGTTTAAATAAGTGTTCTTCATTGTTCTTACATTCTTATAACACAAGATCATTGTGGCTTCCAGAAGCTGAGTCATGTCTGATAGTGAGGACAGCAATTTTTCGGGCAACGATAGTGATGGTGGAGATAAGGCAGGATCAGATGATGGTGACAGAAATGATGGCAGTGACCATAATGAAGACAGTGACAAGGAGAGCGACAAGAATGCTGACAGTGATGAAGAGCATAGCAAGAATGTAGATGACAAAGCTGAGGAGACTGACGACAATGAGGAAGAAAAGGATGGTGATGACGAGGAACCTGAAGGCGAGGATCTTGAAGATGAAGATGTAAGTAGTCTTTATGTTGTGTGTAGCAATTTGCGATTACATGTTCATATATAATTATTTGTCCTAAATTTGTTTAGAATGGCATATAGCAGAGACATAAGCTTTTTGTCCAGTCTCATCTTAGATGGTTCGGCCTCTTAGTTTTCTGTTTAGTCTTTCATCTTGGAATTCTGCCTTCTGTCACTCTGAATCTACTCTTGGTGACTAATTTAAATATTTTGTAGCAGCTGAGGAAAAGACTCGAGAAATTGTTTACCTACATTTCACTTGTATCAGCAGAAAGTGTTCATAAATGTTTACATAAACTTCATTTGTATCATCATAAAATGTTCATAAATAATCTTCTTCTTAGTTATTCCTCTTCTACCCTGGGGTGTAGAGGTTTGCCAGAGAGAGGGCCATACTATCCTGTTGATTGTCTTCCTCTAGGCCTGGTCCAATCTAGTCCTCTGTCGTTCATAAATCTTTACATAAACTTCACTTGCATCAGCAGAAAATGTTCATAAGTGTTTACTTTAATTTCGCTTGTAGCAACAGAAAATGTTCATAAATGTTTACTTAATTTTATTTGTAGCAACAGAAAATGTTCATAGTTTACTTTATTTTGTTTGTAGCAACAAAAAATGTTCATAAATGCTTACATAAATTTAACTTACATTAACATCTTCTTGGTTCATTTAAAAAAAAAAAAGTTTATATTTAATTTTTTCTGAAATTGTTAGGAGTATGATGAAGAGGAAGACGAGGAGGAAGAGACAAGAGCACGTAAGAAGAAAAGAAAAGGAGCACTTGGCTTTATCATAGATGAAGCTGGTAAGTCAAGGTCACATATTTACGTGAACAATATGTTAAAAAATAAGATTGAAAATATTTCTGTTTAATAGGAATACTTAATCCTTCAGTTTAGTACCAGGCAGTGATATTTACAGAAGACGAATGATGAGGCGAGGAAAAACAGACACAAATGCAAAATGGGCTTCCACTGTCATTGTCCAGCCAACATCATTACTTAAACATCCAAAATGGTAAGTGATCAGCAACTTTTTGCCTGTGCAATGAGGTCCAACCATGGACACCAGACAAAACACAGGAATAGAAATTCACAACCTGTGGAGCAGTATGTTGCCCGAGAAACATAAAGATGCCATACAGATAAAATAAGAAACGGCACAGTAAGAGCTGATGTTGGAGCTGCATAAGTCTTATAATTTATAAGCAATATTGATTGAAATATTACGACCAACTGTCACGAGAGGTTTGAGATGTTTATTGAATTTACAGATGGGGTCGATAAACAATTTCAGATAAGAGTGCCAGCAGATGCGCAAGGTATAGTATAGTAGCGTCAATCAATTCAGTTCACTGTGATCATAATTGTCTTCTACATCCTTAATTATATTTCGTTTCCCATGATCTGCCTCCATACAATAATTTGGTCGTGAATAAAACTACTAAGTAACATATCAAACTATACAGTGATCCAATTCCTTTCATCCTTCCTTATGTTCCTGGTATGTGTGTCATTCCATTTAAGAAATACTTCTTTAAACACGTTTCCAAACCTACAGACACACTTGGCCATCATTCTCAATATTTTTGAATATTTCCGAAGGCTGGCTTTGCCTCTAGAATTACACACAAGCCTGTAAGTTTCACCAGCAACACACTGTAAATTTTTAAACACATCTATACACTTCTTATCGTACTGGTGGATTAATCACTAGAATTACACATAATTATATACATATATAATAATAATAATAGCCCCTTCAGTTATAACTGACTATAGGAATGCGCCCCTGGGGTGACAGCCCTCAGCTGCTTATTTTCCTGGTGCTCCTTTCGACGTTTTCTCCCCTCCTCTGCTTGTTGTGTGAGCCTCTCTTCGCCCAATCTGAGGTGGCACCGTAAATAGCATCGCCACTTAGTGCGATCGGCAGCTTCATCCTCCCATGTTGCTGGATCTATGTCCAGTGCCCTCATATCTCTCTTGCACACATCTTTGAACCTCAGCTGTGGTCGCCCAACTGTTCTCTTGCCATCTGCTAATTGTCCGTAGAAGATATCTTTTGGGATGCAACCATCTTCCATGCGGCGAACATGGCCAAGCTAGCGAAGTCTTGCGCTGTCTAAGCAGTGTATACATACTTTGAAGGCCAGCACGTGACAACACCTCGACATTTGTCACTTTATCTTTCCACGAAATGCCGAGGATGCGGCGTAGACACCGCAAATGGAAGGTATTGAGCCTTCTTTCTTGCTTAGCATAGGTCGTCCAGGTCTCGCTGCCATATAGGAGTGTGCTGGTGACGCAGGCATTATATACCGCAGCTTTGGTCTTCATTGTGAGTTTGGAGTTTCCCCAAACACGCGATGTGAGATGGGCAAAGGTAGCTGCAGCTTTGCCAATGCGGCTGTCGATTTCTGTATCCAGTGAGAGTTTGTCATTGATGGTAGACCCTAGGTATGTGAAGTGGTGCACCACTGCCAATTCATAGTTATCGATAGTGATAACTGGTGCAGCACCCACATCCTGACTCAGCACATTCATTTTCTTTAGACTTATTGTGAGGCCAAAGTCCTTGCATGCTTTAGTGAAGCGATTCATCAAGTTCTGAAGCTCCTGTTGGCTTTGAGTGATGACTGCAGCATCATCAGCGAAAAACAAGTCTCTTATAGTGACCCTTCTGATTTTTGTTTTTGCCTTCAGCCTTGAAAGATTAAACAGACGGCCATCTGACCTAGTGTGAAGGCATATTCCTTCAGTTGCATCTCTGAATGCATGTTTCAAGAGTAAGGCAAAGAAGATTCCCGAAGAGGGTCGGAGCCAGAACACAGCCTTGTTTAACGCCACTTCGTATGTCAAAAGGCTGCGACGTGCTAACAGCATATTGGACTGTTCCCTTCATGTCGTCATGGAATGACTTTATCATTTCCAGCATTTTAGAAGGGCAGCCTATTTTCAGGAGGATTTTGAAGAGTCCATCCCTACTAACCAGGTCAAATGCTTTTGTGAGGTCTATAAAGGTGATATATAAAGGCCTTTTCTGCTCTCTTGATTTTTCCTGAAGCTGGCGGACAGAGAAGATCATGTCTGTTGTTGATCTACCAGCTCGGAATCCACACTGAGACTCTGGATATATGCGCTCAGCTAACTTGTGTAGTCGCATTAAGATGACTTTGGCAAAAACCTTACCAGCAATACTAAGAAGAGAGATGCCTCTGTAGTTATTGCAATCACTTCTGTCTCCTTTATTTTTGTACAGTGTTACAATCTTGGCATCTCGCATGTCTTGAGGAATAGTTGTCTCTTCCCAACACTGGCACAGCATCCTATGCAGGGGATGTAATAGCGTGCTCTTACAGCATTTGATTAAATCAGGAGGAATCCCATCACTGCCTGGTGCTTTGCCAGAGGCCAAGCTATCAATGGCCTTGCTGAGTTCCTCTAATGTTGATTCGGCATCCAGCTCCTCCATAGTTGGCAGACATTTGACAGCATCAAGGGCTGCAGGCGTAACGGTATTTTCTCTAGCATAAAGCTCAGAGTAGTGCTCGACCCACCTCTCCATCTGCTTACCCTTATCGGTTAGCTTCTCTCCGCTGATGGTTTTTAGCGGTGCCGTCTTACTTTTTTGGGGGCCGAGTGCTTTCTTTATACCGTCATACATTTGTTTAATGTTGCCTGTTTGCGCTGCGATCTGGATGCTCTCACTGAGCTGGAGCCAATAGTCATTTGCACAGCGTCGAGCATTTTGTTGAACTTTGCTTCTCGTAGCCTTCAGGATCTGTAGGGTTCTAGCACTCGGTGAACGTTTGTATTCATTCATAGCACTGCGCTTAGCTTCAATGACAGGTGCCATCACATCTGATGAAGCATCAAACCAGTCATTTGACTCTGCCGTTTTCTTACCAAAGGTGGCAAGTGCAGTACTTTGAATGGTGTTCCGTAGATGCTCCCAGTTCTCTGTAATAGTATCACCATGCTGAGGGCTGCTGAGCACTTTCTTGAAGGTCGCAGTAAATTGAGCGATCATGACAGGGTCTGACATCTTGCTGGTATCAATGCGTGGTTTCCCTTCATGTCTGACACGATAGAGTTTTCTTGGTTGTGCTCTGATTTTGCAGCAAACCAAGGAGTGATCTGTATCACAGTCTGCACTATGGTACAAGCGCGTGGAGAGCACAGACCTGAGAAGTGGTCTTCTGACGAGAATCGGGTCCAGTTGGTGCCAGTGCTTGGATCGTGGGTGTCTCCATGACACCTTATGCTGGGGTTTTGTCTGAAAGTAGGTGTTGGTCACGCAGAGGTCATGGTGGACACACAGCTCTAAGAGCCGTTGTCCATTTTCATTCATCTTGCCAATACCAAACCTGCCCAGACATGAAGGCCATGAAACATTATCGGCACCTACTCTAGCGTTAAAGTCACCAAGGAGAACAAGCTGTTGTTGCCTAGGTATGCTTTTGATGACTGCTGCTAGATTCTCGTAGAACTCATCTTTAGCTTCTGAGGCAGAGTACAGAGTAGGAGCATACACACTGACAAGGGTGATGGGACCTGTGCTAGTTTGCAGGCGGAGCATTAACAGGCGTTCCGATCCATTCTCGCCTGGTTCAACCATTTTAGTTAGCGATTTTTTTGACCGCAAAACCTACTCCGTGCTCTCTAGTTTTATTAAGATCTTTCCCTTGCCAATAAAATGTGTAGTCCTTCTCGCTCACCGTTCCAGAGCCCGCCAGGCGCGTTTCCTGAAGTGCAACTATATCCACCTGGAGTCGTTTAAGCTCATCATTAATTATGGCTGTCTTCTTTACATCGTTTACGTCCTGTAGGTTTTCGGATAGTTCAGTCAACATAGTCCGGACGTTCCAGCATCCCAATCTGAGAGTTTGCTTATTTCTATTATTCTGATAATTGCTTGGTGCAAAATTTTCTGTCCACAGTTCGGGTTTGACCCTAATCCCCATGCACCCAATGGGGAAAGCAGACAGTGGCGGGACAACACCTTATTGACTGGGGGCTGCCCAGCTTGAAGCGGGCGGTAGCTATCCAGTGAGATCCTAGAACCTCTCCCACTGTCGGAAGTAGCCCCTGGCGCCATGCCCTACGCCAATTGGGCAAATTGCTTATAACCGGTAACTGCTACTTCCCGTGTTTTGCCGACACCTATAGGGTGAAGCTGGAGTGTCCTCTCCAGGGCGCGAGCTTGGGCACAGTTATATGGAGATCAAGCTGTTGCCCATGCAGCATGTTCCCCCTCTCCACACAGCTGGTAGATCCAAAGGAACGGCAGTAGCCGATACAGTTTGGTAATAGCCACGTCGCAGGAGTTTGCCAGAATAATGTCGAATCGAATCCCGAAGCCAATTCCATAAATGGATATTCCCGCAAGGCAGCGGTGGTTTGAATTCAGAGTTCCTTCTCTTAGATAAGCTACCAACCAAGGATCACGAGCCCTATCTGCCTGAAGCTGCTGGTTTTAAGGCACCAGTCGCTCGCCTTTGCCCCTTCTCCCGTCAGTGAAAACAGTTCCGCTGGGCTCAAATTGAGCCACACGTGAAGGCCGGGAGCTGGACTTGGTTGTCAGAGGCTGCTTGAGGCGCATGCCATAGAAGCATTTATTTGCAGTGAGAGCTTATCCTCACTACAACTCCCGGCTGTAACAACCTATATATATATATATATATATATATATATATATATATAGATATATATATATATATATATATATATATATATAGATTCGTTCTTACCCTCAGGTATACATACAGACGAGCCGTTAATGGTTGGTTAAGATCTGCTTTCAGGTACAGAAGGCAAAACACTTGCATTAACTCTTGCAGGCCAGAATTTTTTCATCAGTTTTGCCAGAATTATTTTTGTACCTTAAACACTTAAAGCAGTACCTTTATAAATTCTAAAGTTACTGAGTTATTACACAACAAAGACACACATATTATACATCACAGTAAAGATAAATGAATGTAGAATTAGAATATGAAAGATTTTTAGTGATATTCTACATATAGTATTCAGTTATGAGTCATAATATAGACCACTTTCAAGAAAAGACTCATTTTAGTGAATGAAAAATGTACTCACCAACCCATGCATAAACACTGAAATATTATCCAGAGAGCTCCAGCATCTTTTAAAATATCACTAATCCATATGTGAATATTATTTACAAGTGTCAGCTTCCTGTGATATTTTGTTAATGTTTTACAGACCATCCAGCGAACCATATAAACATTATAGACATTTGGAAAGACAAAGGACATTAGAGGCTGCGTGAAGCTTTTAAATTAAATCATACATTGTATTGTTATTATACAACAAAGACACACATATTATACATCACAGTAAAGATAAATGAATGTAGAATTAGTATATGAAGGACTTTTAGTGATATTCTACATATAGTAATCAGTGATGAGTAATAATATAGACCACTTTCAAGAAAAAAATAATTTTAGTCTATTAAAAATGTATTTACCAACCCATGCAATAGACTGAAATATTATCCAGAGTGCTCTAGGGTCTTTTAAAATATCACTAATCCATATATGAATATTATTTACAAGTGTCAGCTTCCTGTGATATTTTGTTAATGTTTTACAGACCATCCAGCGAACCATATAAACATTATAGACATTTGGAAAGAAAAAGGACATTATAGGCCGCATGAAGCTTTTAAATTAAATCATATATTGTAATTGTTTTTATACAACAAAAGACACACACATTATACATCACAGTAAAAAAAATGAATGTAGAATTAGAATATGAAGGATGTTAGTGATATTCACATATTTTAAGACTACTTTTTAATAAAAAACTCTTTAGTGAATGAAAAATGTACCAACCCATGCATAAAAACTGAAACATTATCCAGAGTGCTCCAGCATCTTTTAGAATAACACTAATCCATGTATGAATATTATTTACAAGTGTCAGCTTTCCTGTGATATTTTGTTAATGTTTTAACAGACCATCCAGCAGACCGTAACCATCATCATTAAAAATATAAAAGAAGATATTCAAGGCCGCGTGAACTTTTAAATTAAATCATATATTGTGTTGATATTACACAACAAAAGACACACAAATTGTGTTTCACAGTAAAGATAAATATATTTAGAATTATAATATTGGTGCTTTTAAGTGCTATTCTTCATATTATATTCAATTATCAGTAATAATGTAAACAATTTTTTTGTTAAATTCATTTTAGTGAATGAAAAATGTACCCACCAACCCATGCATAAAGACTGAATATTATCCAAAGTGCTCCATGGTTTTTTTTAAATAACACTAATCCATATATGAATATTAATTACAAGTTTCAGCTTTCTGTGATGTTTTGTTAATGTCATCAGTAAACAATGTCCTATAGCAGTCAAAAGGAGTTGATGCCTCACTAAGACCTAAGTCATTCGTGTACTCCTGGTTTGCGACCATATTTGGGAAGAAATCTGAATGCGTTTTTTGGGTCTCTGTAATACTGATGTATTGTACTGAAATCCATTCATTACTAATTGCCCCTTGTTGCTCTTCCTTGGTAACTAATGCTTTTCGCCCCTTTTTTGTCGATGATTTGGTCAAAACTTTTTCTCGTTTTGTAGCACTACGGCCGTGGCTGTGACCACGCCCCCCCTCCTCATTAGAACTAGCCTTCTTCTTTCGTTAAGTTCAAATTCGAAATCATCATTTTCACTTTCGAAATCATCATTCTCGCTAAACTCGTCAAAGATACACAGTTCCCTAGCTTTTTCTACAGATAAAAAAGACCTACGTTTTGATAAACATGATGTGGTTGGTTCGCTAGACATTGTCTGTATAAACAACAATAATCGCTGATCGAAAGCTGACAGATTTACCGTTTTTTCACAGTGAAATTAGCTAGAACAAGCGTGTTTCCGAATCACAACTCAAAGATAGCGCTCTTCTGAATAAAAAAAGAGTAACTTCCGTTATGTTAAAATACCAAATTACGAAAATATGGAACAGATTTCACGGAACACAAAAGTGACGTTACCAACGTCGATTTGGCTTCTAGGGGTTTTGCGGATGTACGCTCCCAGCTTCGTTCTGGCCTTTAAGAGTTAACACAGGCTTTCTTTTGCCGCTCGCTGTCGATTCAAATATTGTGACTGACCTGATTCTATTAGGCACGCACTATTTTATAGAGTGACCTCACCCATCCGAGGTGGTTTCCCCTACTAATGTGTTTCAAGGTCCGAAAATATTGGTAAAAAATGCCTATTGTTCAAATCAGGAAAACTACTTTTTTTAAATTATCTCCGTTATTCCTGAAGCGATTTTATTCATCCAAAGCTTAAATTATACTCTGAATTATTCTTTATATATCTATCTAATAATCTTTTAGTCTCATAAGTGCATTTTATTCTATGCATAATTTAAACAGCTAAATTAAGGACTAACCTGAAGCTTCAAATGCATTCAACCAGAGGTTTCTCCCGTCCTATATTAGTATTTATAAAAGTTATTGTACCTACAGGTAGAACAACATTCCCAGTATCGTTTTGTATACTTCTTCCATGTGGTACTTCTTTCATACTGATGTAGTAAATTGTCTTCTGATACTAGGTTGCACAGATTGGACTTCCATTTTTATTATCCAAGACTGTAGTAAACACTGCATAACGGAGCATTCTGATTAGACTGGGTATCTTGCAGTTCTTACAATGTTTGGCGTGCGGTGTGGTCAGAGTTACTTAGAATTCGTGTTGTGATACAGACGTCACTTCACGACACCAACATTACGTTAAATGGGCAAACATTAGAAGTTAACACCTTTAAATATCTGGGGTCCACTATATGTAGTGATGGAAGATCAAGTAAAGAAATCAAGACAAGACTTGAGATGGCCTCAGCTGCCATGAAAAGGCTGAATGTGGTCTGGAAAAGTAACATCAGTTTTCCTGTGAAGATCAAATTATACAAATCACTTGTATTATCTATTCTCTTGTGTGGGTGTGAGGGCTGGACACTCACTGCAGATACGGACGGAGCTAAGGATTCAGGTTTTCGAGTATAAATGTTATAGAAGAATTTTGCGCATTTGCTATAAAGAGCACAATACAAATGTCTATGTTAGAGAGAAGATAAACACCTATGCAGGCCACTAAGAACAACTTTTGTCAGTAGTGAAACGTCGAAAGCTTGCCTGGTTTGGGCATGTAACTCATCATGACTCCCTTTCGAAAATGATCCTCCAGGGAACAGTCGAAGGTAAATGGAGAAGAGGAAGGCAAAGAAAATCCTGGGCTGATAACATCAAAGAATGGGCAGGACACGGTTTTTCCACACTTGTACGCATTGCTGAGGATAGAGAGCAGTGGAGGACCCTGTCTGCTGATGCTTCCACCATGGCACCCCTACGACCCATGACGGGTTACGGGTTGAGATGATGATGATTGAAATGTTTTGGACATTGGTTCAAATGAAAACTGACCTGCTTTTTTCACAGGGACCTACCAGCTATCTCTAAAATAGTGCTTGAGGAAAAACCCAAGAAATATAAAATTTGAAAAAGTGTGTGAAACTTTTATGACATGAGGGTACATCATCATGCTGGCAACATGAAGGGCCCAAAAATGACATTGGAGCTATTCCCAGTGTGTAACAGCAACACCTGTGTAATCTGTTTCACTTTACTTTTTTATTTTTAAAATAATTTTTTTTAACACTGAGCCGAAAGGTAAAGAAGATTCCATTTTTTTATCCTAGGGATACTGTAAAACTTCTGTTGTTCTATGGTATTGAATTTGTTTTTTGGAGATATTTTTAGTTTTAAAATATTCTTTATTGAATTTGTATCCAATGTTTTGTTTTGCCTGTGTTGTTCGTTTTGTTTATTTAGCTTTTTTTAAATTAGAAACTGAATTTTCACATGCAGCGTTTTTTTTTTAAACAGTCAGTTAATTTGTCAACCCCATAGCATTATTGTCGGTCACCAAGAGCTGACGCTCAGTGACAGTGGATCAAAGAAGAAGAAGCATTATTGTCACATGGGTGGGCTTCGTTATTGTATACCTGTGTGATTCATTTCTTGAACCATTCATTATTAAGAGAGCTGTTGAACTGCAGCTACAATTTGAGTTGTGAGTTTCAGTTCCGTAAGTTAATTTTAACATGTCTGTGTTCCTTCAGATGTGGACGATGAGGATGATGACGATGATGGTGAATGGGAAGATGGAGCAGAAGAGATCATTGATAGAAAGTCAACATATGATGCCTCAGAGCGCGAAATAGAGAGCCATCAAAGACTTAGACATATCTGGGAGTGAGTATAATTTATTCACTTTTTTGTGTGGCAAAGTGCAGGTGGAAATTAGTAAATCACAGTTGTTGTGACACCACTTAAATCGTGAATGGGACAAAAAGAAATAAAAGCAACTTTGTGATAATGCGCCATGAGACGTATGAGCAATCTAGGTATAAAAAGATGTTATTGTGGACATGCAGCAAGAGAGAAAGTAGTCTTTCTACTATATGGAATGCTAAATGGAAAGACAAAAAGTGGACACCGGGATAAACCAAGCCAGATTGGCCTTCAACTCCTCAGTAGGGGAACTCTTCAGTTCTGTTCCAAGAAAACAGAATCAGCTCACACCAAAGTAAAACCACTAATACATATCTATAATAGTAAGTGGTGTGAAATTTAAAATTAGTTTATCTTAATTGCTGACAGACGGAAGATGGAAAGCTACCCCAACTTGACACAAGCATAACTTATGAAGAGGCCAAGAGTTTCATCAAGAGCAGATACAGGAGCAAGTGGGAAGCAGAGCATCCAGGCTACCAAACAAATGATGCATATTACCAGCTAAGCAGAAGTGAATGAATGGTAATCCTCAGACTTTGCACAGGCCACAACAGATTAAGATACCATCTATTCAACAAGCTAAAGATAGGAACTACTGATGAGTGTAACTGTGGCACCGATAAAATGACTGTTGAACATCTACTTCAGAGGTGCCCAACATATGAGGAACAGAGAAAGCGCATATGGCCATCACCAGTACCATTCCTGGAAAAAACTCTATGGAGACACCAACAGCCCCAGGCTGACCACGGTTTTCTTTGAACATATTTAAGTCGACGTCTGAGAGTGAACGAAGAAGAAGAATTTCTGCAGATGCTTTTTTTTGGTGTAACGTTTTTTTTAATTAATTTCAGTTTCAGAATGAATGAAAAAGTGAACATTCACACAAGATTTAATCAGTTGTGCAAATTCAAGGTTAATTCTTTTTTGCTGTATCTTGCTCACACTCAAAGCTCATTTCACCAACCCATAATGATATGATTGTAAAAGTTATGCCTTGTTTCAATGTTTACTTGTATTGTTTACCTTGCAGGAGCCAGCGTGAAGATGAAATTGAACAGTACTACAGACAGAAGTTTGGCAATGTTTCAACTGCTGAACGGTTTGGAGAAGGAGAGGAGATGTCAGATGAGATTACACAGCAGGGCAGACTGCCTGGAGTCAAGTAAGATTTCTAGTGTCTTTTTGTTTTTACCTGGGTTTCCCTTGGGGTCAGATAATTTGTGATATTACTGTCTTGACTTCATTTTCTCCCATGGTCAAATAAGATTATGGTGTCCTCATATTTTGACTTAGGAGCAGTGGTTAGGGCACTGGCTTCCTAGCTCGGTGGTCCATGGTTCAATCCCCAGTTGAGGAGGGATTTTTTAGACCGCAAACGGCTCCGGGATTGACCTAGCCTCAAAGATTGGGTACCAGAGCAACTCTGGGAAGGTTAAGGCGGCCAGCGTGATGCTGACCACATCACCCCTAGTGTGCCGATGGTCAAGAAAATATGGGCCTAACACCATATTCCCAATATGCCTCAATGGGCATGTAACGGGATCCTCCTCCCATATTTTGACTTGGTATTCTTTTTAGTCGGGTAAAATTTAACTTTTTTTTTTCTTTTTTTTTCATGTGAGAACTATAATAATGTTATGTTGCTTAGAGTTGATTTTTCTCCTGGATTTTTCTGATGTCTTGATTTAGGCTTCAAAAATCACTTGTTCTGACTTCATTTTCTTCCAATGTCAGTTAGGATTTGTGTTGTTCTTATTATGTTGACTTATTTTTCTTATAAATTTAGGTTTAAAAATGTAATATTTCCATGTTTTGTTTTTATTTGTCTGCTGAAGCTAAGTAAGAGTTTTGTTTATTTCTTGATTTGCCTTTAACCAAAAGTGAAGGAAGAACAGTGGTTTCTGCTTTTTCCCTGAATAAAAGTGTTAATGATAAAGTGATTAGTTCTGAGACCATATTAAATCATCCTTTATGTGTCAAGTGAGCTGGTCTTCGTGAATTATGTATTTCCTATATTCTTGTTTTCAGGCTTTCGAGTATAAATGTTATAGAAGAATTCTGCGCATTTGCTATAAAGAGCACAAAACAAATGTCTATGTTAGAGAGAAAATAAACACGTATGCAGGCCACCAAGAACCACTTTTGTCAGTAGTGAAATGTCGAAAGCTTGCCTGGTTTGGGCATGTTACTCGTCATGACTCCCTTTCGAAAACGATCCTCCAGGGAACAGTCGAAGGTAAATGGAGAAGAGGAAGGCAAAGAAAATCCTGGGCTGATAACATCAAAGAATGGGCACGGCACGGTTTTTCCACACTTGTACGCATTGTTGAGGATAGGGAGCAGTGGAGGACCCTGTCTGCTGATGCTTCCACCATAGCACTACTACGACCCATGACGGGTTACAGGTTGTGATGATGATATTCTTCTTCTTCTTCTTGCGATCGCATCTTTGATGATTACACCGTCAGACGAGTTCTCATGATGAATTCGACTGTTGTTTGAAGTTCCTCTTTAACTCCATATAGCTTTGAGTTTAGTGTTGAGTCATTGGGCCAGTATATCTTTCTTAACTGGTCATACAGAGGACAGTCCTGTAGAACATGCTCAGCATTTTGTTCGTTTAATCCACATGTGCACAGTGGTGAAGCAGACAATCGTAGCTTGTGCATGTGTTTATTCAGTTTGTTATGCCCTGTCCTGAGTCGAAAAATAGTTGTCTGTCCCTGCCGGTCGAGAGTGTGATAGTCGTCTTTGGGTTGGTTCTGTTCTCTTCTGATAGTCTGGATAGCTCTCTTTTTCTCAAAGTATGTGACTTCATTATCTTCTTGTTCACATTCTCCTCCCTTTTTTGCAAGTTTATCTGCCTTTTCATTTCCGGGTACACCACAATGAGATGGTACCCACTGAAGTATGGTTCTCTTTTTGGCAGCTACCTTGTTTAGTTCATTTCTCAGATGCGGGAGTTTACCACCCTTGAGAGCTTGCAGGACAGACAGTGCATCTGTGAGGATGACTACCTGGTGGCAGTCAGAGTTGGTGTTATAAATCATATTTGCAGCTTGCTCTAGAGCTTGAACCTCAGCTGTATAGTTGGAACAGAATTTACCAGTGGGAATGTGCCTAGTCTCATAGTGGTTGTCAGGATATGAGATAAAGATACCGGCACCTCCCTTCCTAACAGCATTAGTTGCTGATCCATCTGTATAGGCATGTATCCATGATTGATCGGGATAGCTTTCTTGGATCATACTCAATGTAGCAGTTCGTTTTTGCAGATCATTATACTCACATCCACTTGTGAGACCACTGACTGTTGTATTAATTTGGAGGGCACTGCTGGCCTGCTCCCATGGTACAGGGTATAGGGTGGGCTTCAGTGGTGTTGTCTTCATGGATAGGTCTTCTTGATGCTGTCTTATAAGTCTTTTCCCCCGATGCACAAAGCTGCTACGCTTTAGACGTCCCAATGCCAGATCATCTAGTCTTGCCTTCATTGGGTGCATTGGCATACTGTTGTACTTTTCCATCTGGATCATGGTTTTTGTGTCTCTTCTATGGGACAATGTCTGTAATCCAGCAACCTTCTGCATCTCTGTTATTGGTGTAGTTTTCATGGCTCCTGTAATGAGCCTGAGAGCTTGATTTTGCACCTTGTCCAAAGACTGCAGATGTGAGTTAGCAGCTGATGACCATGCTGCTGAGCTAAACTCTAAGTGTGGTCTTATTACTCCATTATAAATCTTCTTTAGATTTCGTTCATTTGCTCCCCAGTTGGTACCTGCTAATTTTCTGAGTATGCCTAGTCGTCTTCGGGCCTTTCCTTCTGCATTTTCAATATGCTTATTCCATGTAAGCCTTTGGTCAAATGTCACCCCAAGATAGGTGGGGTAGCTTTCTTCCTTGATCACGGTTGTCCCTAGGTGTATGTTAGCTGATTTGTCCTTGGGGGCGAGGGAGAACAGTGTTGTGGAGGTTTTGTCTGTGTTTATTGTGATAAGCCATTTCTCTGCCCATGACACTAGCATGTCTGCTGCCCCTGCATTCTATAATTTGCTGTGGTGACATTTTCATCAGCGCACCAGAGTACTAGGTCATCTGCATATAAGGCAGCTTTAACTCCTGCAGGGAGATCTTTCACCAGGTCATTGATGTAAACAAGGAAGAGTGTTGGGGAAATTACTCCTCCTTGAGGTACCCCCTGATGGAGCAACACTTTTCTGCTCTGCAGACCGTCAAGAGTGACTCTAGTTTTCTCCTGTTATGCAAGTATGACTGGATCCATTTCATCATGTTGCCTTGGATTCCACTTCTCCTAAGTTTTGCAATGAGGCCATCTTTCCACACCTTGTCAAAGGCCTGCTTGAAGTCGACCCAGATCGTTAGGACCTTTTTCTTCTCCTGGAAGGCATCTTCTATTGCTTGAGACAAGTAAGTAACTTGGTCTTCTATACTGTAGCATTCTCTAAATCCAGCTTGTTCCGGCACCAGGATCTGCTCAGACTCTAAATACCATTTCAATCTGTGGTTGACTATTCGCTCCATAGTCTTCCCAACACAGCTTGTGAGACTGATTGGCCGGTAACTTGCAGCCTCGGTCTTACATTTCCCTTTCTTTAGTATGGGTATTGTGATGGCTTCTCTCCATACTTGGGGTACCGTTCCTTTCAACCAGCTGTGGTTGAATATCTCAAGCAGTTTTTGTCTTTGCTGCTGAGCTCAGATTTACTAGCATTTCGTTGCTGATTTTGTCTGGGCCGGGTGACTTTTGAAACTTAAGCTTGGAAATAGCCTTCTGTAGTTCTCCTAGTGTGATGGGTTCCCTCATTGGGGCAGAGTATCTGTCTGTCCCATGGTTGCCAGTATTTCTTTTCTTATCTCTCTCTGATGGTCTATGTTAATGGGTAAGTTGCTTTCTGAACTGTATCTTCTAGCAAACAAGTCTGCAGCTTGTTTTCCTCTGAAAAGTTTGCCACCTTCATCCAATGTGATAGTCTGCCTTGGTGAGGAATGCTCTTCATTTAGAGACTTGACTAATCTCCAAAGTTTCCTGCCGTCTTTCTCAAGGTTCAGCGATGCCGTTTTAGTTCTCCAGCTTTTCCGCTTTTCTTCTAGCTTTGTTCTCTGAAACTCTGCTACAGCCTTTTTTTTCCATTTGTTGTGAGTTTCAAGTGAAGGCTGAGACTCTGCGTCCTTTCTAGCCTTGTCCATAGCTTCCTGACGTTCTTGGAGTGTGCTGGACCAGTATGGTATGTAGTTACGCCGGCATCCTTTGGGAATGGTTTCTTTTGCAGCTTGTAGTATGCATCTGTTGAAGTCTTTTACCACTTCATTAATGTCTCTGTTCTGTACCTTGAGGGTAGACAGCAGCGTGTTCACCTGATGCCTGAATAAACCCCAGTTGGCTTTTTTGTAGTTCCATCTTGTAATGGCTGGGCCTGTACTGAGAGTTGCACTCTGGACAGTAAGAAAGATTGGGCGATGGTCGCTTCCCCCTAGTTGGTCTCCTACTTCTCTACTAATAGATCCAGCTATATCTGGTGTGGAGAAGGCAAGATCTGGTGTTGAGGTTGTGTGCCATCCTCTGGAGTAGAAGGTAGGAGTATCTGTGGCATTATTGACTAGGATTAGGGAGTGATCATCTTGCCAAGTTTCAACCTCTTCACCTCTGTGATCCAGATGGTTATAGCCCCAGCTCTGGGAGTGGCTATTAAAGTCTCCAACTGCTAAAAAGTTGGTGGCTGGTACCTGTATAGAGCTGAGACTCAGGGGTTTGTTGTTCGGACAGTAATAGTTCAGGAGTTCTATTTCCATCTTGTCTACCTTTATCTGCAGCAGCTGATATTCTGCTCCATCCATGAAGGTTTTCCTTTCGTGTGCAGGAATGTTATTCCTTACAAGAGTAAGTACTCCTCCTTTTCGTCTATCTTGTCTGTCGGATCTGAAGCATTGATATCCCCTTATTTTAAAGGTTTGATCTGCTTTCAAGTGAGTCTCTTGGATACAGCAAACACTGACTTGCTTCTCATACAAGATGTTTTCCAGCTCTGTCTTTTTGCTGTATCCAGCCTGCTTGCTGTTCACTCCCTCTGCATTCCAGTGCATCATGACAAGTGGCACTCTGGGTTTCTCTTTTTCTGTTTTGTTTTGGTCAGTAGTTCTCCTCCGCCGTCTGTTGACTCCACAAGACGGTCTAGAGGGTCCTCCAGTAGCTGAGGGTGGGCTCTGTCGAGGCTCAGAGCCCGGCACTGCACCTGCCTGGTGGAGCTCCACAGGGCGAGCACCAGAACGAGATTTATTTGACGGTGTACTCTCCATAGAAAAAAAAAAGAAAAAAAAAAAAAAAAAAATAAAAAAAAAGTTGCATGATACTGTGGTTTCCGGTGCGCCTTCTGGCCCAGTATCTACGACTTTAGCACCTGTTCAACGGGAGAGTGGGCTCATCCCTAATCTGTTTATGTTCCCAGTAGTAGACTATTCGCAAGCAGCCTGGGGGTGTCACTGCTCTGCGCGGACCTTGTTTACCGAGGCGGCGTCCGAGCTCGTATGGTGAAAATATGGTTGCGTTATCTTCAAAATAGCCCTGTCTTTCCCGTGGCTTTTCTGCCATCCTGCAACTTTGAGTTAGGGAGTTCTGAGCTCCAGTCTCTTTCCCAGGCATTTTATCCTGGCCTGGCACGCATACAGAGGACCCCACTTCTGGTTCTAAGTTAGCAGTTGGGGATAGGTGGGGTAGCACACTGTGCATTCCCCGTCATCCAGGGGGCTCTCCAACTATGCAGAGCTTGCACAATGCTGTGCTCTGGTTCTGGGCTCTCCCAAGGAATCCTCACGTCCTGCACAGAGCCACTTCCCGATACCCACCACCTGCCAACCCTCCATTGTAGAAATCTCCTGCATGCGGCCATCCAGTCAAGAGCCAGTATTAAGTCTGGTGCCCAAGTGATCCCCCCAAGCTCAGTGTGCAATGCTGGGTTCTCATCATGCTGCAACACAGGAGGGATTGTGATGCTCAGCCATCTCTCTCAATTCTGCACCGATAAGTGACATCGGGGACTTAACTTTGCCTCAGTACTGGGAGGCCCCGTTTCCGGGTACACCACACACAGCCAATTGAGGCAACGGTCGCCATGGGCGTGATAGACGACAAACAGTGAAGAATGAGGCAAGAAAGCATTTAACCCATGAAGTGGGGGTGGATTGGTGCAGACCAGAGCATGTACCACTCGCCGGTGGGTTCTGCATCTACACCTATAGGGTTCCACCCACTCCTCAGCCCATTTAGTCTGGCCCCTCACCCAGGACCTGTCCGGCTTGGGTGACCCTGCCAGGAGTAAAACTCCCGCCGGCATAGCTCCCGGGATCATTGAGGCGCTCAAGCTCTCCTATATAAATGTGCAATGTAGTAGTTCAGGAAGAACACTGATCTGTTTATAAATGTTACAGAGACCCCCTAACCTGTGGGTGGTAAAGTGTAGAATGGGAGAAGAGAAGGCCACAGTGGTCCATGTCATGAGGAAAATGATAGCATATCAGTTCACTGAAGAGGTAATGTTTCTTGCTTTGTTTGAAGTTTTACAGTACAAACCAACTAATGCTCATGAATTTTTAACTTACGTTTCCTCTCACCATAACAACTGTAAGGATTCTATTCCTTTCTGTCTGCTTCTTCATTTTCATTTTCATCGGGTATGTTGTGATGAAAATGACTTCTGAGAATGAGCTCTTGAGATGCTGTAAGTTCTTTGTCAAAGTCTATATCCTGAGCATGCTTTATCAGATGCTCTCAAATGTATTACATGACACTCAGCAAAAAAAAAACCTGCTTTCAGCGTCAGAGGAACTCAAACCTGCTTTCAGCGTCAGAGGAACTCAAACTTGTCTTAACATTCTCCATTACTTGGCAGTGTAGACAATTTTGTTTCATTGTTTGCCTGTTCTTAATTCTGACATGGAGACACATAAAGTCTTCCTGTGATGTCCTATTGGTGGTGTATCACAGGAGTAAGAATTTTAGAGGCATTCTAGTTCACAGCCTGTAATAGACAAACACATGTTGGTGCTAGGGCCTGTTATGGCCATATGTGTCGTACTTGTCCGTTTATGTTCCAGGTACAAACTGTTTCTTTTCCAAAAGGCACCTTTGTTATTAGATAGATCTTGTGAATCCAGAAATCTCATCTATGCTATTCTGAGTGAAAGATATGGCATGACTTATACCAGGGAAACAGGCAGGTAGGTTTATAAAACATTTACCTGGCATTTCTCACAAGGCTAATAAACCTCTTGCTGTCCATGTTAATAGTCATGATCTTCTTCTTCGTTCGTCCTGAAAAATATGTTGGTTGCGTTGTGTCCGGGTTTGCCTTCCCTCTTCGATCCCTACTGTCTTGGCCAGACTGCAGTGATGCAGCCTGTTTCCAGGACCACCACTTGGAGGTGGAGTAGGGTCTTGGTCAGCTCTGGTTCGCTGACCCTGACACAAGCAGTCAAGCTATGAGTCGCAGACTGCATTCATCGCTCTTGCTGCATCGTCGGTCCCTTCTAGTTTCTGATTTTATGTTTTCTTCACCAACTTTCCTGCTTTCTGTTGGCCTGTATTACCTGTGATTTTGCTTCTTGTCCCTGTTACAGCCTTAGTTGAGCCACTTTGGTTTATTGCTTTGTCTTTTTCATGAAATACCAAGCTTGTGGCATAGACGCCATTGATGGAAGGTATTGAATCTTTTGTCTTGCTTGTCCGCTAAGAGATATCTAACTGCACATCTGTGTATCCACACACAGCTGAAAGGTGAAGAGTGAAAATGAAATAATTTCATGTCTACTCAAACGATTTACATATAAATAGTAGACTGAACAAGCGATTTGTAGAATTAAGAAGTTTTGATGAAAGATACAAGTGTTGCAATTGATTCTTTGAGATGAAGATGCTGGTGAAGGATTGGACACACATTGTGGACACCCGTAGAAAGCATTACATGGCAGTCCTTGTTCTGGAATTCACAGGGTAAGAGAGGCAGACTACAAAACACATGGAGAAGAGAACTAGAGACAGATGTGACCTACAGACCCTCATTTTCCACCTGAGAACTGACCAGTGCAGATTACTGGGCCATCTCTATCGCCTCAGGATATCTCATACAAATGAATGTTGTCCATGTGGAACTGGAATCCAGACCCCTGAACACATTCCCCAAAGCTGCCCAACCCATGATGACCCACAATGTCTGACCTGGCCAAGGGGTGCTGAGCCCGAGCAGACGCTATGGGGCTGCCTCGCTGACCTGGAAAAGACTGTGGACTTTGTCCTGGTGACAGACGTGCAGATTTTGCAAGACTACAAACTGAATGCAGAAGAAGGAGACAGATGAAAATGATCAGGAAGATGTGTAAAGACCTAGACTTGATTGTTACATGGTAACTAGCGTAGTGGTTACAACACCGCTCTGGCGACCGGGTGATTCAGGATCAAACCCGGGCGACGGCATTTGAGGATTTATCGTCGACCGGGATTTGGACTGGATTAACTCGAGACCTGGCGAGGACATTTGAAGGAGTGTCGTTGACCAGGGACTGGCGGCGCCTGAGCCGACCCAGCTCTAATGGGTACCTTAGAAACTGGCGAGTATCTGCCTGAATGGCGAGGGACACTTGTCTCTGTACAAGAAAATAGGATACTCACGTAAAAATCAATGTCAGGTTAGACATTAAAAATAACCTGAGATTTCGCCTCGAGTATTAGCGGGCGTACGAAAAAAAAAAAAAAGGACTACATGGTTTGTATTTGTTGAAGGCCTATGCTCATTAGGGAACTAAAGGGTATTGGTTGATTTGATTCTTGAATGGTAATTGTTTTATAGTTGGAGAAAAGTCTAGGTCATCATGTTGCTAAATTGTTGTCTTTTTTTTTTTTACAGCCTCTCCAGATCAAGTCTATTGTTGCCAAGGAAGGACTGAAGGGATACATCTACATAGAAGCGTTTAAGCAGACTCACGTCAAACAAGCCATAGAGGGCATTGGCAATCTCCGCATGGGCTATTACAAACAGCAGGCATGAACATTCTTTTGTTGCTTTTTGACATAGCTTAAGACTTGGTGCTAATGAAGATGTAAGCTTTAGTCAGTTTTACAAGATATACACTCTTTACATTCATTTGATATAATGGGAATTATGTCACTGCTATGTCTTTGATACACGATCACTGAGTGTTAGCTCTTGGTCATCATCACTGCTATGTCTTTGATCCACGATCACTGAGCGTTAGCTCTTGGTGATCATCACTGCTATGTCTTTGATCCACGATCACTGATCCACGATCACTGAGCGTTAGCTCTTGGTGATCATCACTGCTATGTCTTTGATACACGATCACTGAGTGTTAGCTCTTGGTCATCATCACTGCTATGTCTTTGATACACGATCACTGAGTGTTAGCTCTTGGTCATCATCACTGCTATGTCTTTGATCCACGATCACTGAGCGTTAGCTCTTGGTGATCATCACTGCTATGTCTTTGATACACGATCACTGAGTGTTAGCTCTTGGTCATCATCACTGCTATGTCTTTGATCCACGATCACTGAGCGTTAGCTCTTGGTGATCATCACTGCTATGTCTTTGATCCACGATCACTGAGCGTTAGCTCTTGGTGATCATCACTGCTATGTCTTTGATCCACGATCACTGAGCGTTAGCTCTTGGTGATCATCACTGCTATGTCTTTGATCCACGATCACTGAGCGTTAGCTCTTGGTGATCATCACTGCTATGTCTTTGATCCACGATCACTGAGCGTTAGCTCTTGGTGATCATCACTGCTATGTCTTTGATCCACGATCACTGAGCGTTAGCTCTTGGTGATCATCACTGCTATGTCTTTGATCCACGATCACTGAGCGTTAGCTCTTGGTGATCATCACTGCTATGTCTTTGATCCACGATCACTGAGCGTTAGCTCTTGGTGATCATCACTGCTATGTCTTTGATCCACGATCACTGAGCGTTAGCTCTTGGTGATCATCACTGCTATGTCTTTGATCCACGATCACTGAGCGTTAGCTCTTGGTGATCATCACTGCTATGTCTTTGATCCACGATCACTGAGCGTTAGCTCTTGTGATCCATCACTGCTATGTCTTTGATCCACGATCACTGAGATCGAGCGTTAGCTCTTGGTGATAAAGTCTTGTCTAGTCTTTGACCCACCATGACTGAGCGTTAGCTCTTGGTGATAAAGTCTTGTCTAGTCTTTGACCCACCATGACTGAGCGTTAGCTCTTGGTGATCATCACTGCTGTGTCTTTGATCCACGATCACTGAGCGTTAGCTCTTGGTGATCATCACTGCTATGTCTTTGATCCACGATCACTGAGCGTTAGCTCTTGGTGATCATCACTGCTATGTCTTTGATCCACGATCACTGAGCGTTAGCTCTTGGTGATCATCACTGCTATGTCTTTGATCCACGATCACTGAGCGTTAGCTCTTGGTGATCATCACTGCTATGTCTTTGATCCACGATCACTGAGCGTTAGCTCTTGGTGATCATCACTGCTATGTCTTTGATCCACGATCACTGATCCACGATCACTGAGCGTTAGCTCTTGGTGATCATCACTGCTATGTCTTTGATCCACGATCACTGAGCGTTAGCTCTTGGTGATCATCACTGCTATGTCTTTGATCCACGATCACTGAGCGTTAGCTCTTGGTGATCATCACTGCTGTGTCTTTGATCCACGATCACTGAGCGTAAGCTCTTGGTGATCACCGCTGCGTGTCTTTGATCCACGATCACTGAGCGTTAGCTCTTGGCGATCATCACTGCTGTGTCTTTGATCCACGATCACTGAGCGTTAGCTCTTGGTGATCATCACTGCTATGTCTTTGATCCACGATCACTGAGCGTTAGCTCTTGGTGATCATCACTGCTATGTCTTTGATCCACGATCACTGAGCGTTAGCTCTTGGTGATCATCACTGCTATGTCTTTGATCCACGATCACTGAGCGTTAGCTCTTGGTGATCATCACTGCTGTGTCTTTGATCCACGATCACTGAGCGTTAGCTCTTGGTGATCATCACTGCTATGTCTTTGATCCACGATCACTGAGCGTTAGCTCTTGGTGATCATCACTGCTGTGTCTTTGATCCACGATCACTGAGCGTTAGCTCTTGGTGATCATCACTGCTGTGTCTTTGATCCACGATCACTGAGCGTAAGCTCTTGGTGATCATCACTGCTGTGTCTTTGATCCACGATCACTGAGCGTTAGCTCTTGGTGATCATCACTGCTGTGTCTTTGATCCACGATCACTGAGCGTTAGCTCTTGGTGATCATCACTGCTGTGTCTTTGATCCACGATCACTGAGCGTTAGCTCTTGGTGATCATCACTGCTGTGTCTTTGATCCACGATCACTGAGCGTTAGCTCTTGGTGATCATCACTGCCGTGTCTTTGATCCACGATCACTGAGCGTTAGCTCTTGGTGATGATCACTGCTGTGTCTTTGATCCACGATCACTGAGCATTAGCTCTTGGTGACAGCCAACCACATCTTATCCTTGATCCACCATCACTGAGCGTTAGCTCTTGATGAGAGCCAAGCACATCTTGTCTTTGATCCACCATCACTCAGCGTTAGCTCTTGGTGATCATCACTGCTGTGTCTTTGATCCACGATCACTGAGCGTTAGCTCTTGGTGATCATCACTGCTGTGTCTTTGATCCACGATCACTGAGCGTTAGCTCTTGGTGATCATCACTGCTGTGTCTTTGATCCACGATCACTGAGCGTTAGCTCTTGGTGATCATCACTGCTGTGTCTTTGATCCACGATCACTGAGCGTTAGCTCTTGGTGATCATCACTGCTGTGTCTTTGATCCACGATCACTGAGCGTTAGCTCTTGGCCACTGAGCGTTAGCTCTTGGTGATCATCACTGCTGTGTCTTTGATCCACGATCACTGAGCGTAAGCTCTTGGTGATCATCACTGCTGTGTCTTTGATCCACGATCACTGAGCGTTAGCTCTTGGTGATCACCGCTGCGTGTCTTTGATCCACGATCACTGAGCGTTAGCTCTTGGCGATCATCACTGCCGTGTCTTTGATCCACGATCACTGAGCGTTAGCTCTTGGTGATCATCACTGCTGTGTCTTTGATCCACGATCACTGAGCGTTAGCTCTTGGTGATCATCACTGCTGTGTCTTTGATCCACGATCACTGAGCGTTAGCTCTTGGTGATCATCACTGCTGTGTCTTTGATCCACGATCACTGAGCGTTAGCTCTTGGTGATCATCTGCTTGCTGTGTCTTTTTGATCCACGATCACTGAGCGTTAGCTCTTGGTGATCATCACTGCTGTGTCTTTGATCCACGATCACTGAGCGTTAGCTCTTGGTGATCATCACTGCTGTGTCTTTGATCCACGATCACTGAGCGTTAGCTCTTGGTGATCATCACTGCTATGTCTTTGATCCACGATCACTGAGCGTTAGCTCTTGGTGATCATCACTGCTGTGTCTTTGATCCACGATCACTGAGCGTTAGCTCTTGGTGATCATCACTGCTGTGTCTTTGATCCACGATCACTGAGCCTTAGCTCTTGGTGATCATCACTGCTGTGCCTTTGATCCACGATCACATCATTAGCAGTCTGTATTGTATTCTGCAAATAAATAAATACATACACAAACAAACAGCAGTCTTAAAAATTAGCCCAGAGTCAATGGTATAACAATTTTTGGTTGAAAATATAATTCTGTGTGTTTTTTGTTTGAAAATATAATTTGTGTGTGCTCGAAATCACAGGACATGCAGAAGAAATATTGTGGGAATAAGATTAGATCAGGAATCACTGAAGAAAGTATAATGAAGATGTCATTACATTAGATCAGAAATCACTAAAAATAGTATGATGAAAATGTCATTAGATTAGATCAGGAATCAACTGAAAAAAGTATGATGAAAATGTCATTAGATTAGATCAGGAATCAACTGGAAAAAAAACATGATGAAAATGTCATTAGATTAGATCAGGAATCACTGAAAAAAAAAAAATGATGAAAATGTCATTAGATTAGATCAGGAATCAACTGAAAAAAGTATGATGAAAATGCTGATTAATTTTTTGTAGATGTTGCATTTTCAGTGCATTGTTTAAATTTAAGGGAATGTGTTAGAATGAATAGGTAGGCACTTGAGACTCCTTGTTGTTGACTACTGTTTTTGTAAGCTGTGATATTGCTAAACTATTTCATTTATAAGAACTTACGTCCACAACATAAACTGAGTAATGTTGAAAGGTGAAGGCCGAAAGCATGCTTCAAGATGGTGTTTTGCTGTTTGCAATGTGGCTTGGAGGCCTACACTATATCTCATCAGCAGTCTTATATTTTAAGGGTGTTCAAACCCTTGTCTATTTTAAAACAAACTTTTATTAAAAATGTCTTTTATTAACAAAATATGCAAAGACTTAAAATTATCATTGTAAATTTCACAAGCATATAGGATGTTGGATAAAGATTTTAAAATACAACATTAACGATAGTGATTTTCTGTTACCAGACAGTACATTCTTTGTTTCACAGATTACGTGTGTTATGTTGTAAAATTTTGTTAGTGATAGACTACATCATTTTGCTTGAACTGAAGAACATTGAAGTGAGCACATAAGGAAAATAAACCAAAGTATAACATAGTTTGACAGTCACTAAGAAATTAGCGCACTGACAGTCGCTGAGAAATTATGCCCCAGGAAATGAGGAAAATTGGAAAATCTAGGTGTTTGTAGAGAAATGAGATGATGAAGGCCTGCGAGATGTAACATTCACACAGAGCAACATATGAAATCCACACTTGGAGAAATTTTGTGATTAACCTAAGCTTCCAGACAAGTACAGATATCTCTGAAGTCAAATGGCGTTTGTTCACTGACGGACTTTGTTAGATATTTGGCAGGTGCTCAAAAAAATTAAACTTTGTGAACAGGCATGTTGGTTATTGTACATACATGTTGATTGTTATTTCCTGTGTTTTGCAGATGGTGCCCATTCGTGAAATGACTGATGTACTGAAAGTTGTGAAAGAGACTGCCAGTTTAAAACCTAAGGCCTGGGTCCGCCTCAAGCGAGGTATCTTTAAGGATGACCTGGCTCAGGTTTGTAATATCATTTAGTAAATGATAAGTTATGAAAAGATGGTTTGGCCATGTCTGCAGAATGGGAGAAGATCGGCTGCCATGGCAGGTATGGGAAGCTAAGAGCCAGCAATCCAGACCTCCAGGACGACCCAGAGTCAGCTGGGAAGACAACATTAGACAATCTCTGAAGGACCGAGTACTAGAATGGAACCAAGCCAGAAGGAAGACAGCCGATAGGATAGTATGGCACTCTCTCTTTGAAACCTCTACACCTCATGGTAGAAGACGCACGACTAAGTAAGTTTAATATTAAAGTTAATATTTTTGTTAATAATAATGATTTAAAGAAAAAGTTACAAGTCGTACATTGTTTTACAGATAAGTTCAGTAGACATGAATGTAATAACTACAGTCTCTACCGAAGATCAGGCAACTTACCTTTCCCAAGAGATTGAGGATGCGTTACAAGATAAGAAACTGGTACTAGCAGCATGGATAGATCTAAGGAAAGCATTTGACAAGGTTTGGAAAGAAGGGCTTTTGAAGAAACTGAGAAGTTGCAGAGTGAATGGCAGGATGTACAAATGGGTGGAAGCATACTTACATAACAGAAGAGCCTGAGTACAACTAGATGGCCTCAAGATCAAGAAAATTCTACTGCGTCATGGCGTCCCTCAGGGAGGGGTTCTGTCCCCCACACTTTTCCTAGTCTACATCAACGGCCTGGTTGCTGAATTACCACATGGAATGAAAGTGGCAATGTACGCTGATGACCTGGTAATATGGTGCACAGATGAGCATACAATAGTGGCCACCAAAATGCTACAAAGAGTTATAGATGCCTTAACCTCATGGGCAAATAGATGGTGTGTCAGCATCAATACAGATAAGAGCAGCACTACGCTCTTCACCTTCTCTCCCAAACAAAAAGCTGGTGTCATCAAGATAAATGGAGAGCTCCTGAGAGAAGATAAACAACCCACCTATCTCGGAGTTACATTCGATGATAGGCTGACATGGAAGCAACACATCAACAAGGCAGCAACAAAGGCCAGGAGGAAGCTAGCCATCCTGAGAAAACTAAGTGGAACCACATGGGGAGCCAGCAGGAAAATACTTAGTAAAGTTTACCAGCAGGGCATACGACCACACCTGGAATATGGGTCAGCTGCGTGGTGTCCAGCATCAAAAACCACATTACAAGAGCTAGATAAGGTGCAAAACCAGGCGCTTAGGGTCATCACCGGGGCAATGAAATCAACGCCTATAGTGGAGATGGAGAAAATGGGGAGGATACAAGCACTGAGAGAACGCAGAGACATGAAAGTGCTAACACAGGCAGAAAAGTTCCTCTGTATGCCGAGCCATCCAATGAAGGACAGATTCCAAAACCTAGCAATGGGGCGATTGAAAATAAGCAGTTTTATCCACCAGGCCAAACGACTTCATAGACAAACCTTAGACTTTCTTGAAGTTGACAGCCCCCTAAAGTCTGTGCCAGAACAAACCCCTTGGAGAGAGGAGATTGGACTACCAGTACACATCCAGACAAAAGTGAAAGGAATACTCGACAAGGATGAACAGAACAGCGTGCAACGTAGGACAGTCACTCTCAGTTTCCTGGATGATGAATACCCACAGGACCTCTGGGTCCGAGTATACACGGATGGGTCAGCACAAAATGCAGTAAAGAATGGAGGAGCAGGATGTACATAGAATACCCAAACAACACTAGGGATACAGTCAGAGTACCACCGGGGGAAATTCTGTAACAACTGTAAGGCAGAAATCCAGGCAATCAAGGTGGCAACCGAGAAACTGTTGAACACCAATCTCTGTCCACAGCCTGTGGTATTCCTGACAGATGCAAGATCAGAACTTCAAGCACTTCAGTCCAGAAAATTACCAGGTATACAAGCCTTACTGTCTGAACTGTGCAACCAGCGCACGCTATACAGTGGATACCGTCACACTGTGAAATACCAGGAAACTAAAGAGCAGACCGACTGGCTAAAGAAGGTGCTACAGATGAGCTACCGGATGTACCAGTTACGTACCATCAGAAGAAAAAGATGATTAAATCAATCAGAAAGCCACCAACACCAACACAGGACGACTACCAAGCTATGAACAGATCAGAACAAATTGTCATTCTGCGCCTCAGAACAGGACACAACTAACTCTGCAGCCAGATGTATAAAAAATTTAAGATTGGCAATTCAGCCACCCCAGACTGCAGAGCACATACTTCAAGACTGCCCCGAATATGATATATTGAGGCAAACCCACTGGCCTAGAGAAACAACACTGGAAGCAAAACTATACGGACCTCTGTATGAACTACAAAAGACAGTGAAGTTTATACAAGAAACAACATTGCAGATATAGACAATATATTTCAAGTGAACAAAAGAAGAAGAAGAATAACTACAGTAAAATGCTGGTAGAAATTTAACATAAAAATATATGAGGCCGTTTTCATGCAGTCACAAAAAAGCACAAAATCGCTGTTAGCAGTGATTTCAGGGAAAAATAGTAACAGAAATAGTGGCAAGGGACAAAATAGAAAGAGAAACAATTATAGCATATCTCCTCTTAGAACTTGACTGTGAGAGATAAAGATATGTGTGAGTTACTACATGGTGAAGACACTGCCTGTGTTTTCTAATTCTCATAAATTTCTGATTGCCAGATGCACTGTAAAATGTGCACGAAATTGAACATTTTGAATGCTTTTGATTGACAAATCCGTATAAGATGACCAAATGTAATAACAAATATAGAGCTAAGGAAAAGAAGCGAACAACAGCCAATACAAACAGAATTAACGTAAGGAAGTGGGGACGGATAGGACATACACTCAGAAGAGAAAAATCAGCCAGCATTACCCTTGACTGGAACCCACAGGAGAAAAGAAGAGTGGGGAGGCCAAAGAGAACTTGGAGAAGAACTGTTGAAGAGGAGGCTAGGGAAATTGGAATGACTTGGGCACAGATGAAAAAGACTTTTCTAACAATTGGGGCGATATTTGAAAACTGAATAACTTCGGTTTCTGAAACAAAGCTGTCCCAGAGAATTTAGGATAATGGGTTACAGACCTGAAGAATAAAGCTATTTTTTGTGTTGGTTAGTGAAACCATAAGGTTCATTTGCTCGTCTGCGTAAGAAGCTTAAACTTTAATTGAATCCTTTGAGATTAATTACATAATGAGTACTGTGATTGGGTGTGCCAGATTTTCAACATTGTACATTCTTTGTGTCTTTGAAAACCCATTTTTAGGTGGACATTGTATACCCATCTCAAAATGAAGTTGAATTGAAGCTGATCCCAAGAATTGACTATACCCGGGCTCGTGGCATGTTACGGTCGACAGCTAACCAGGATCAGAAGAAGAGAAAGCGAAAGCCACCACAAAAATTGTTTGATGTTGATGCTATAAGGTTTGTGAAGTTCAAAGGTCAAACACATTTGTGTTGTGCACATAAGTGTTGTGCTTTATTGACATAAGTGTTCGTATTTGTCTTATATAACATCATCCATGTGAGTAAGTATACTTAATATATCCTTAATATCTCACTGTGGACCCAGTGATAGGCAGGGAGAGCTTAGAAGTAGTTCTGTGCAGGACGTGACAATTCCTTAGAAGAGCCCAGAACCAGAGTACAGTATTTTAGCTCTGCATATTTGGAGAGCCCCCTTGGATGGCGGGAATGCACAGTATGCCACGCGCTTCTCACTCCTAGCTTGGGATCAGATGTGGCGATGCATTAAATACAAGCCAAGCTGGAGAAACTAGAGCTCATGACTTCAACTCAATACGTTTCGGAATGGCAGAAAAGCCACAGGAAAAGCCTAAATCTACAGTGTAGACAATACCATGGAGGCATCATCCTGGTATTGGCTGTAAAAGAGCAAAAAGCTCAGCAGCCCTAGTTAAGCAACAACAACATAATATATCCTTCATGTAACTAATTTTTATTATTGTGCATTTTTCCAGCAGTTACCCTGTCAAAAATAATACGAAATCGAAAAGTTCGTGTACTTGGGTCAATTTTTTGGTTATTGATGGTATTTTTCGCAACAAACAGACGCGACGAGGTCTAAAAATATGGGTAATTAATGTCGTGCTCATACTATCAATGTCTGTCACTGGGGAAGAATATGTTACATTAGTCATTGTTTAAAAAAAAAATTTAGCATTGAATCGAGTGTTTCCTGATAATAATTTTTCCAGCAGTCGGTGGGATCCAAGTAGCAGCATACATTTTTGTTTAAACAGTGGCGTTTGTGGCACTGTCATTGCGTTTGTCTTTATTTATTTATGATATTTAAAGGCGAGGGTCACCGTGGTCCCATAGCAGATACTGTCATAGGGGAGTGAAATGTTAGAGACTTCACTATACTAGGTCCAGCATTGAGAGGTGGGGTGGCCAGTTCCCTTCCTCGCTGTCTTTTCCTTCCATAACTCAAGAGCAAAGTCAGGTACCAATTTACAGCTGGGTAGACTGGAGCATGTCAATACCGTGTCCCATTCCGCGAATTGAGCCCAGCACACCTTTGCCGTGAGAGACCAGCGCTGTAACCACTCTGTCAATCAAAGCAAAAAACAGCATTCTGTGAGCTGAGGAACATCCTGTGCAATAAATTCTTATTGAGCACAAGAAAAAGGGTTCTGGTACATCCTGCCAGTATTATTGTATGGAAGTGAGTCCTGGACAAACTAAAAAAAAATGCAAAACCTATTGGAGGCAATAGAGATATGCTTTTTTCTTTGAAGCAAGTTAAGTATTCCTTGGACAGCAACGATAACTAAGATTGTTTGAGAAGAGCTAATGAACAAAGAAATATAAACACCAACTTAACTCTTAAAGGACAAGAGCCAGTATTTGGGGCCAATGTTACCAAGGTTAATGACGGGAGGTCAGTTTTCAAGGTCGGTTTATGTGAACTAAGTTTTTGTTTTATGTTGTCACAATCTTATATTTTTTATTTATCTTATTCAAGTTCCTTTACAATTATGCAAAAAATTACCATAGTTTTAAAAAACAAACTTGAACAGAACTTACCCTTAAAGTTTAATACTGTATGAAAACTGAAAGCAACAGAATCTTCCTTGTGTGAAATGTGGGAAAGACCATCCAGTCCTGAAAGAGTTAAGAAGACTATCATGACCACAGGAAAAATAGAGGGAAAGAGAAGTAGAGGATGACAGAGAGAAAAGATAATGGAAAGCTTAACTCTTAAAGTATGGGAAGAGATTGGTAACAGAACTGATGGAGAGCATAAAAAAGTTGAGATCTTTGGAACGACTTAATCGTCTATGCCTCAATGCATGGCACCTAACTTGATTGATTGATTGATATGTTTGCTTCACACAATAATATCCGTGGAAAAATTTATTTAGACACATTTGTCTAGAGTTAAAATATAAATTTAAAAGAAATGGTATGGGATAAGTTTTACAAATCAACGGTACACAGAAACACGGGACATTTCGGGGTTCACCCTTCGTCAGCCATGGTTACAAACAGGGGACAAAGACGAGAAATATAGACAGGTCAAAAGAGAAAATACTATAGACACTAAAACATGTAAAAGGATGAGAAACAGAGATAACATGAGCGATGCAGACAGAAGAAAAAAATAAACGACAGGTGATACGAGGAAAAAGTACGAAAATTAAGCAAGTAAAAATACAACACCAGAAAGAAATATCAATACAAGAAAGTCAACAAGCAACAAAAATCAAAAGGAGAAAATGAAATAAAACAGGTTAATAAAGTCCTGGTTAAAGCTAAGAACAATCAAACCGCAGGAGTAGTTGCGCTAAATAGCTTTTATAGCCAGGCGGAAATGGAAGTGACGTATAGGATAGCAGCATAAAAAGATAGAAATAGGACGAGAGACACAAACAACAGAAATGAGAGATCATGAGAAAGCAAGCCACTGCATAGCAGAAGTTAAAGAATTATTAACTTCACATTCCCAGACCCATAGTTTTAATAACACTTCAAGTAAACATCTTGAAATTAAACAATTTATCTAAAGTTGAAGACTTTTCAACATTTCATCTCAGTGTATTTGTTTTAAGTAAAGTTGACCGTCACACTTACTTTAGTTTGTGTTTTTATTGCTCTGTAAGTCTATTTTTGTGAATGTTATTTTGTAACAGGGCTATCGGTGGCGAAGTCACATCAGATGGTGACTTCCTCATGTTTGAGGGCAACAGATACAACAGAAAAGGATTTCTGTTTAAAATATTTGCAATGTCAGCAATTGTGAGTACTTTTTTTTTATTTTTTAAATGTCACGTCTTTGACCCACATCAGATTAGGTCCTATATAGTAATGAATTTCAAACATTTGCTGTTTTTTATTTTTATCTTAATTGTTTGCACTGACTGCTTTCTTTCTTTCCTTTTATCGTACTTTTTGTTCTCCTCACTTATGATGCTGTTATCTTTTTGCTGTCTATATTAATAAAGGATGAAGCTGCCGATCGTACCAAGTGGTGATGCTCCCTATGGCGCCACCGCAGGTTGGGCGAAAAGAAGCTCTCACAACAAGCAGAAGAGAGAAGAACCTGCCGAAAGGAACACCAGGAAAAAAATGGAACTAAGGGCTATCACCTCAGGGGGACATTCCCATAGTCAATTATCACTGAAGGGGCAACTATCACTATCATTAATAATGTGCAGGGAGCCGCGCCGGTGTAATGGTTACCACACTGTGCTGGCGATGGGTGATCCAGGTTCAAGCCCGGGCGAGGACATTTGAAGTAGTGTCGTCGTCCGGGACTTGGATAATTCGAGCCCCTGGCGAAGACATTTGAAGCAGTGTCGTCGACCAGGGACTGGAATAACCTGAACGGCTCCTGAGCCGACCCAGTTCTAATGGGTACCCTCTGAAGACGGCGAGTATCTGCCTGAATGGCGAGAGGACACCTGTCAGCTTACAGGGAAAATAGGATACTCACGTAAAATCAGTCTCAGGTTAGATATACCAATCGGAGATTTTGGCTTGAGTAATAGCGGGCGTACGTATAAAATAATATGCAGACAGTGGAGATAGCCTGTATAGTAATAATGTATCAAATCAGAGATCTCCAAACTACATAGGGTTGAGAGCTAGATATATTTACATGTAGAAGCTGAATAGTTTTAGATAAGACAATTTATATGAAGCACCTTGTATTGATTGGGCTTGTTTTTACAATTACTGTTTAATCTTCTTTGTTACATGTGTTTTAATATTCCTTTCTGTTTTGATTCATTTTGATTGTTTACTGTTTCTTCTTCGTTGTAGTAGTAGCTCCTTAAAAGTCATAACTGACTGGGAGTGTCCCTCTGAGGTGATAGCCATTAGCTGTTTTTTTTTTTTTTCGCCAGTGTTCCCTTTGTCTGCTTGTTGTGAGAGCTTCTTTTCACCAAATCTGAGGTGGCGCCATAGGGAACATCGCCACTTGGTGCGATCGGCAGCTTAATCCTCCCAGGTAACTGGATTTATGTCCAGTGCCTTCATGTCTCTCTTGTACACATCTTTGAACCTTGTCTGGGGATGCCCGTCTGTTCTTTTGTCATCTGCTGACTGTTTGTAGATAATATCTTTGTATTTCATGTAATTTAATACTCTTTTCTGTTTTTGTTCATGCTGATTTCTTACTGCTGTTCTCTTTGCCACAGATTGCAGAAGGCATCAAACCTACACTGGCTGAGCTTGAGAAATTTGAGGATCAGCCTGAGGGCATGCAGGTTGAATGTATCCTTTTTGTTACATCCAGCGGTGAATCAACATTCGCTACATCAGCACGTGCCAATAAATGCCTATATACATGAGTGTTCTCTAATAGAAGACAGTTACTGTGGAATTTTCTATTTCATTTACTATACACTGTGTCAAAAATAATTCTGTTCTCAAAGTAACCATGTAGACAGCCTGCACCAAAACACTATTAGTTCTCTTGCAGTGTTAGTTGCAATTTCTGTTACTTGCCTAGACTCACTTTAGTTGTCTGTTACAACATGTGTGATGGAGCAGTTGTCCTACCCTTTCTTGTTCCATTTTAGACCCAAGGAAGTCACTTGGGTGTGTCACTTTAATTGATTTCAAATTTCAGGATAGCTTTATAATAGCCCCGTCGGTCATAACTGACAATGGGAATGTGCCACTGAGGGGACAGCCCTCAGCTGCTTATTTTCCTAGTGTTCCTTGTGACGTTTTCTCCTCTCTTCTGCTTGCCGTGAGAGCTTTTCGCTCAATCTGAGGTGGAACCGTACAGACCATCGCCAATTGGTGCGATCGGCAGCTTCATTCTCCCAGGTTGCTGGATTTATGTCCAGTGCCCTCATGTCTCTTGCACACATCTTTGAACTCAGCTGCATTCACTCGACTATTCTTTTGCCATCTGCCAGTTGTCCGTAGAAGACATCTTTTGGAATGCGACCATCTTCCATGCAGTGGACATGGCCAAGCCAGCGTAGTCTGCGCTGTCTAAGCAGTGTATACATGCTTTGATGGCCAGCACATGACAACACCTCGACATTTGTCACTTTGTCCTTCTACGATATACGGAGGATGTGGCGTAGATGGAAGGTATTGAGCCTTCTTTCTTGCTTAGCATAGGTTGTCCGTGTCTCACTGCCATATAGAAGTTTGTGGGTAATGTAGGCGTGTAGGCATTATATACTTTAGTGTTGGCGTAAACTATCAGGACCTTAAGTTGGGCTGATATCTTTCAAACGCCTTGTGTTAAGGAGCCGCACTGGTGTAATGGTTACCACACTGCGCTGGCAATCTGGTGGTCCAGGTTCAAGCCCGGGCGAGGACATTTGAATGAGTGTTGTCGACCAGGACTTGGACTGGATTAATTCGAGCCAGGCGAAGACATTTGAAGGAGTGTCGTCGACCAGGGACTGGCGGCTCCTGAGCTGACCCGAAGGCGGCGAGTATCTGCCTGAAAGGCCAGTGGACACCTGTCAATGTACAGGGAAAAAATGGATACTCACGTAAAAATCAGTCTCAGGTTAGTTGTAAAATTTTGGGTGGCTCTTGTGCTTACTTAGGACTTTAATAGCTCTGTTGGTTTTTACAGAGTTTTCTTAAGATATTTACCAATTGACTGTCACTTGCTTAAAACTGATTAGTTCAGAATTACTACCGGTCATCCATTTTGGCAGAAGGAAACTTTAATCTCTGCCATCTTATTCTTTGCAAGTTACGGTAATTTGTACTCACATGATGATTTGTCCTTGACCTTGAGTCCAGTGGTGCCAGAGAAACAAGTAAGTGACATTGGGCATACCATGGCACCAGGAGATGTGGTGGTGGTGGCTGAAGGAGAATTGCAGCACCTGCAGGGTAAAGTCATCCGTGTAGATGGGAACAAGATCACCATTATGCCTAAACATGAGGATCTCAAGGTATGTATATGTGATGAATAGCTGGATACTGTTGTGAACGTAAGGTAATCCCATAGCAGATACTACCATTAGTGAAGTGTTAGAGACTTCACCATACTAGGTCCAGCTTTTGTTTTTTTTTAATAGGTGAGGTGACCAGTGCCCTTCCTTGCTGCCATTTGCTTTCCTTAACTCAAGAGCAGAGTTAGGTACCCATTTACAGCAGGGTAGACTGTAGCGTGACGATACCAGGTTTTGACAAGAAAGTGCTCTAACCTGCTTAGACAGTCAAATGTTCAGTTTTCTCTGATTAGTTTCAGAATGTTATATTTTATTCCATCGCATGTTTTCCACTTTGAATTGGTGGTATAGCTTGTGAGCATTTTTATTTTGTGGGCCATATTGGTCAAAGCCTTGTTCTTCAGGCTTGTTTAACTGTGCCAAACAGATCATAGGAAGAGGTCACTCGAAAGCAGTGCTAATCCTTGGGGGTTAAGCTAGGGTCAGCAGCTCTGGTCCAGAATAAAAATTGTTACATAACTGCTTCCAAAGCTCAAAGAACCTCAATCTAGGTCCAGAATAATCCTTGTAAGAGCGAACCATGACAGCCTTTTGAAAGCCACCAACAATTTTCCTCATGGTCACAAGCAGGTTAATGAGATGAACAGGAATGCTTTGGAGACCTGACAGGCTAGAGCAGTGTTTCTTAACCGTTTAGAGGTCCAGCACCCCTTTACAGCATCTTAACAAGCCTCGTACCCCCTATAAAGCATCTCGAGAAACCTCACACTCTTTTACAGCATCTTAAGAAGCCTCACATCCCTTTATCTTGTAGCTCGCAAAGCATACCATAAAAGTTTATTTTGAGAAAATATTATTTACAGAATATTACTAAGGTACAGTATCTAATTCACGTTGTCAATGTTCTATTTTGTACAAATACATCTGAGTTCTGTGTATTATATATTGCTTATGATGATTCACGTTCTAAAATATCTGGCATGTCTCACATCCCCGGAAGGTAAGTCTCATGCTCCCAGTGGGTGCATGCTTCCCTGGTTAAGAAGTACTGGGCTAGAGGATCATGATTTTGCAGATGAACTATGTCTTCTTTCACATAAACAAGATGTACAGAAAATGACACAAAAATTTGCAGCAAAAACAGATCTACATATCAATGTAAACAAAACAAAGGAAGTTGTTAAAAATAATACTTAACCTTTAGCACGCTGCATAAAAATTCAGAAAACTTGCCTAACCACTGCATTCTTTTTCACAACCCCCCCATTTTTATAGTGGGTGACTTGTAAATTCTATAGTTTTTTTGTTTTTTGGTCAATTGCTCTAATTTTTAGACTGTTTAGAAATGAATGAATGATGAATCTGATGATATAAAATTTGTTTGTGTACATGTTAGATGTGATAGGAAGAAAGGAAAGGAAAGATGAAAACAACGAAAAAAAAAATTAAAAATTTTTTTTTTTTTAAATTTTAACATTAAAAAAAAATGACCAACAAACGAAGAGTCCATATCCCTTGCATCTCAATGAAAGTCATTTGACCAATAGAGCAATACAAATCAAATGACGATCTTTTCGTTACACCCATCATCAGTAGCAAAGCAACAAACTCCCTAGCCAGCAGTGACATTCGGCCGTAAATTAAACCTTTCCGATATTCCTAATCCTAACCCCGAAAATTATACATACTAGAAATGCCATTTTACTTTCGTTTCCATCTCAGCCATCAAACATATTCTGAGAACCGATATCAGCGCTTATAAAGACAAAAATCGCATCCCCACCGCATGGCGTCAGAATCCAATGAAATTAGAGCGAATATGGCCGCGTGTTGATGCCGATTCATTTCGATTTAAAAAATTTACAAAAAATAAACGCGGATACACCCATCACTTTTTTAAGATCGGAAACGGAAGCTAACTCTCTTGCAAATAACATTACAACTTAACATCCGGGGCTGAAATCACGTGTACACAAGTCCTAATGCTAAAAAAACGAAGATATCCGCAGTCGCAATAATGCGCCTCCAGCTGGCAGAGCATAGCGTACTTCTGTCGCAATAATGCGACTGCAGCGTGCTAAAGGTTAAGGATTCTACAAAGATCAATGGTCACGTGATTGAATAAGCATTCAGGTTTACTTCGGAGAGTAAACAGCTGTCGAAGAGAGAGGAGATAATTATCATGTAAATGCCAGGATTAATGTAACCAGGTTTGCCATCAACTTTCTCCAGCCCATGTTGAAGCCTGCAGCTTTGTCTCAGTGCTGCTTATTGATTACGTTGAGCTCACTGCTAGAATGTGATTCCATTGTTTGGAATTTACCCCAGACCTGGGGACATAAATGATGAGAATCATAACAAAATCTGTTAGATCTCATGATGCTGACTACAGTCGTAGTTGGAATAGTACTTAAATAAATAAATAAATTTGATTTCTTCTCTTCATTCTTTTATCACCCATTCATTTTCTCTCATGCTTTCTGATATATCTCGTACTGCTTGTGACTTAGCCTTTACTATTTTACGGTTTTCTTGTATTGTTATTGTTCTTTTTTTCTCTCATCACTGTTGTTGTTTACTTTTTCCATCTGCTTGTATCACCCTTTTGTTGTATATTTCTCATAATCGTATAGTTTTGTAGTACCTATATGTAATTTTTGTCTTTGTCACTTGTTTATGGCTGACGAAGGGTAAAACCCGAAACGTCCCTTGTCTCATGTGAACTGTTATTTGTAAAACTGATTTAATACCGTTTTATTAGTTTATAAACTTATATGGAATAGTACTTACTTAGTCGTTCCTCTTCTACCGTGAGGTGTAGAGGTTTGTAAGAGAGAGCGCCATACTATTCTGTCGGCTGTCTTCCTCCTGGCTTGGTTCCATTCTAGTCCTTGGTCTTTCAAAGATTGTCTAAAGTTGTCCTCCCAGCGGACTTTGGGTCGTCCAGGAGGTCTGGATCCCTGGCTCTTAGTTTCCCATGCTTGCCATGGTAGCCGATCTTCTCCCATTCTGCAGACATGCCCAAACCATCTCAGTTGGAGTTGGAATAGTTTGTGTATTTATTAATATTTTGCCAATATTTTACTTTATTTCATTCATTTATTATCTGTTAATTCCCTAAGGAGCATAAGCCTTCAACAAAAGTGTGCTATGTCTTCCTCATCATTTCCATCTGTGTCTCCACTTCTCTTCTCCACGTGTTTTTTGGTCTTCCTCTGCCTCTCATAACCTGGGGATTGTGATATATTCTTCACTATCATAATAAGGTGTATAGGTGGAGCAATTTGTATACTAAAAAATCATCAGTTCTAGCGTAACATAATCAATGAATCATCAGTTGTAGCAAAACATAGTCAATGAATCATCAATTGTAGCATAACATAGTTAATGAATCATCAGTTGTAGCATAACATAGTCAATGAATCGTCAGTTGAGCATAACATAGTCAATGAATTATCAGTTCTAGCATAACATAGTTAATGAATCATCAATTGTAGTGTAACATAGTCAATGAATCATTAATTGTAGCATAACATAGTCAATGAATCATCAATTGTAGCATAACATAGTCAGTGAATCATTAATTGTAGCGTAACATAGTCAATGAATCATTAATTGTAGCATAACATTGTCAATGAATCATTTATTCTAGCGTAACATAGTCAATGAATAATCAGTTGTAGCATAAAATAGTTAATGAATCATCAATTGTAGCATAACATAGTTAATGAATCATTAATTGGAGCGTAACATAGTCAATGAATCATCAGTTGTAGCATAACATAGTGAATGAATCATCAATTCTAGCATAACATAGTTAATGAATCATTAAATGTAGCATAACATAGTCAGTGAATCATCAGTTGTAGTGTAACATGGTCAATGAATCATCAGTTGTAGCGTAACATAGTTAATGAATCATCACATGTAGCATAATATAGTCAGTGAATCATCAATTGTAGCATAACATTGTCAATGAATCATCAGTTGTAGCATAACATAGTCAATGAATCATCAGTTGTAGCATAACATAGTCAATGAATCATTGAATCTTCAAATGTAGCATAACATAGTCAATGAATCATCAATTGTAGCATAACATAGTCATTGAATCATCAATTGTTATATAACATATAGTCAGTAAACCATCAGTTATAGCACCAAACAATGTTTAATTTTATTTCCAAAGGACCCTCTTGAGTTCCCATATACAGAGCTACGGAAGCACTTCAAGATGGGTGACCATGTGAAGGTGATTGCTGGACGTTATGAGGGTGACACTGGACTGATTGTACGAGTAGAAGACAATGTGATTGTCTTATTCTCAGATCTGACCATGCATGAGGTAAGACATGTCTCCAGCTTACCTAGATTTGTACTAGTGTCCGCTCATAGTTAGAACATGAAATTGCACATCAGAAAAGTCAGCAGAACCCCTAGCCAATGCAGTATCAGCATCTACAATACTTGACACTGGCAAGACAAGGAGTTCAGATATTGATGACTGCAGAATGAAGAGAGAAAGCTAGCAACAAGATGTCAAGGAATGGCCTACTAGTTAACACCACTACATCATTCATCATCATCATTATTTTCTCTTGCATGCAGCCATCACTGCAGGCAGCCTGCACAAAGCATTGACACGCTGTCGCAGCGGTTGTTTCTGTAGTAATTTGTTTTACGTGATGAGGTTGCCAGCCGCAGACACAACTTTAAGTTAGTCGTTTTGTACAACATGCCTAAAGATGCAGTAGTCACATTCTTTCGGACACCCCAGGGAACTACTCGGCACCGACAGCACGACTGCACTGACTTTTATACATTCATGTGGGAAACAAATTTGTGGCGACCAACAGTTGCAGGCCTTGTATTCCACATGGCACGAAAATGAGTGAGTGAATGAATGTGAAAACAGTGGAACAACTGAAAACTGGCATATCTATACAGGTCTTTAATCCCTTATCCGAAAACCCAAGAATCGAGTGTTTCTTCAGGCTACTTTCCACTCGCTATTTTGGCTAGGTTTTTGTCTCAATTTTGGCGACCCGGGCTATTTTTGACAGTTTGGGCTACTTTTTTATCGGGATTTGGGCATTGTCTGAAAATTTAAAAACCCCGGTTTTCAAAATATACTATTCCCCAAGTATTTCAGATAAAAGGTTATGCACCTGTATCAGTTTTATTCCTTGTGTCAGACATGGTCACTGTTTAAAACACAGGATAAAAAGATCACTATATATGAAATGAGTTGTCTAAGACGACCTACTGATGTCATCGTAAGAGACATGAGGAGGATGAAAGTTGGTGGGTAGGGCATCATTTACCAACTACACAGTGAGAAAACAGATAATTCTTCTTCGTACACTCTCAGACTTCCACTTGAATGTTCTCAAAGAAAGCAGTAGACAGTTTGAGGCTATTTGAATCCCCGTAAAGCTTTTCCACGAAAGGAGCTGGCGTCGGCCATATGCACTTTCTCTGTGCCGCATATAAGGGGCAACTTTGAAGCAGATGTTCAGCAGTCATTTTATCAGTGCCACAGTTACACTGATCGGTAGTTCCTATATTTAGCTTGTTGAATAGATGGTATCTCAGTCTGTTGTGGCCAGTGCGAAGTCTGAAGATTACCACTTGTTCTCTTCAGTGGAGCTGGTAGTAAGCATCATTCTATGTGTGCCCTGGATGTTCTACATTCCATTTGTTTCTGTATCTGATTCTGATAAAACTCTTTGCCTCCTCAAAAGTTATGCTTGCATCAGGCTGAGGTAGATGTGAACCTTCTTTTGCCATTCTGTCAGCCTCTTCATTGTAACAGATAATTGATAATTAATTAAACAGATAATTGATTTGAATCATGTCATTAGAATGAAACCCAGTTAGCCGTCACTGCAAGTCATTAACAACTCAAGAACATGGTTAAAGGCAAGGGAATGCTTGAGGATAAATATTATGGGGGGGTGTCATGAAGTGGATTTAAGTTTTAGAGTTTGTCTGAGTGTATAGACAAGACACTAGTATGAGAAAATCTGAGAAGATAAATTTTGATGAGAATACAGTGAATGTGGAAAGATGAAACTTATAGCTTCGAGGGTGAGAACCTAGATTGACTCTCCCTCGCCACTCGCGACTTTGTTAAGAGCTAAAGACTCACCACCTCTGACTACCATATTAGACTACCATATAGGAGATAAGGTTTCACTAAAAGTCCATAGACACAACTATACAGACAACATATACGTACAGTATAGTTATAGAGACTGATCCTGTATACAGTTTATAGTTTATTTACACAACAAAATCAGATAACACAGTAAAAATAAATAACGTGCGAGGTCACACAAACCTGAAACAGAACACAACAATTAAAATGACATACAAAATGTAAACCCACAATGTCACCCTCCCCTTCAACCTGCAGGGAAGAAAGTAAACTATTAAACAAAAGAATTTACTCGGTGGGGTCTCTAACTTTAGAGCCACCACTCCTAACTATCCTATTATAACTTATTAAAATATAACACCACTGTCCGACTGCAAACGTAAATACCTGCCTACACAAATCTGAATGAACTTTCTAAAGTCCTACACCGCTAATCACAAGCACTGATCCCTAACGTGCTTCTTCAGTGCAACCTCATAGGCTGTCCTCTGCTCTGACTATCTAACTTTATAACTTCTGTCACTCCTCTGTTTCTGTTCAGTGTCTGACTCTATAATTTCTGTCTCTCCTCTCTAGAGCATGCGGAAGGAATGTTGACCCTATCTCCCTCCACGACTAATGCTGCTGATGACTTGGGTTTTAGAACTAGGTACTTGACTCGGAATGAAGATGCTTCACTACTGACGAAACTTAATTCAAATGCCCTGTTATCTCTCTTCGGGTTTAGGACCGTCAGCTTTATTATGGCTGAATTTCACAAAACCAACCTCCCGGCCACGCGCCTCTTTGGAGTGGTATAATGAGCTAAGAGCTCTGGATTTTAAAGATGCACCCATTCCCGCTGAAGCATGGGGCTTCACTGCATGAGAACTGCTATCTTTTTCTGGTGCAGACGTACTTGGCGCTAGTAACTACCGCGTCACCAATTTTTCTTTCACCTCTGGCGATGCCTCGGCCCTTCTACTCTTGAGAAGGCCGAATATCTTGGCAAGCTGTAAGGCAAATTTGCACCCCTCCCTGTGTGCCGTGAAAAATGCTGTAAACAAAGAAATAACAACTAATGTACAACAACTTCAAAATAATCTCATCTCTAACACATAAACCCCCTAAATACCTCACTCGTCTTCCCCTACACAAATCTAAGCACACGCGATAACCAAATATTTACGCCCCAAAAGTCAGACTACCCTACACTTCCCTTCTCTTTTCTCTCCCCCGCTTCAACACTGTCTGTTAGGTAAACCCGAGACACAGCTGACCTAAATCTTTTGTGCCGTCTGTCCCTTCAGCCGTCACAACATTTGCTTCTATGAAGCGAAACATTCCTCACTAAAATTCTTAGGCCTACTTTCTACACTAACCAGGGAAGGTTATCAAATTTACACAATATAAACACACCGTTGCTACACCAACTCAGTAATACAAATTACACCCCTGTCTAGTGACTACACACAAATTAATACGTAATTAAATAAAATTACACAAATATGCTCGCGTACATTACACTGCAAATATCATAAACAAAATGCAGTTAAACAGCCGTTATAATTACATATTACAAAACACCCGTTATCTTAGCGCTTAACCTTACACAGTTAATATCTCAGCAAGCTTTTACACAATCATAGATATTGCTAGCTTATCGTAGAAAAATGTATATGCACACTTACATTTTTATTATTTCTCTAAGATAGCAATTGATGCCACTTCTAAATAAATTCCCAGAAGAAAACTTTACTTAATCGTGCTAAGATTCTATTATAAAACTGATCTATCTACGACTCTAATTAAGTTACCGACATACCCAATTACCGAATATATCTTGTTTGAGCAAGCGATAATGACGTTGATTCACGGCTGATATTTCTGGAGACAAAGAGAGCGCTACTAGATTTACTCTGTTATTTATAATTGGAATACCCACGCTAAGACCCATGCCATGCGTCATCGCATCGCGTTCCTCTGGAGCCTCCAGGAACCAATAATTTTGCCGGAATTAGTTAATAACTGACCCCGGCCAATCAAATCGTAAAATAATTCATGACTCATGTTTGTTACGCATGTGCAACGAATTGCGTCATGTTAGATAAGATTTACAGACCGTACGCGTTACCCAATTAAATTTGATTGGTTATAGCGTTAAGTCTACGAACCTGGGTCGTGGTTCTAACCCCCATCCCCCATTTAAACATAGAATGTATGGGAGTACGGAATTATCTCCTAACGTCGAGAGAGTTTGCCCAGCCCTCTAATATCTGCACTCAACTGCTTAATAAAATAAAAATGAACGCAATTACTTTACAAAGAAAAGAAGACTGGTGCGGATATTAAAATTAAACCTACCGTAATCCCTCATGAAAAAAACGCAAATAATTACCTAGAGAAGAAGACCAAACTCAAATAATCACATGGAGAAGAAGAATGGGGCCCGTTGAAAATAAAACTACAGTTAAGCATCACAGGGGGTCATTTTAAGTCAAAGTAGGACAATTATGAAAATTGGGACTAGTTAATGTTCTGGTAGTTTATATTCTCCTGAATCTGTGTCAAAATCATTTGTCAGAACACATTCTAAGTAGGTGTATTTTGATTTTGCATATGGTATTTTCTTTAGAAATAGTGGTTTTCTTATGAAGAAACCAATCAGAACCCCATTTTATGTCACTAATGTTCTTATGACTTGCTTATTTCTTAGTCAATCAACATGAGATTTGGCTCAGATACTTTCCATTAGATAATGAAATTTTTAACAGATCTGATTTCTGATATCTTATCAAAACTTTGATTTGTTGCACACAATGCTGTAAACATTTTTAAAAATATGTTACTATTTTTATATACAAAATTTTAAAGTTCGATATCTCAGATCTACTAAAGTTATCAAAAATCTAATCTGACAACAGTTTTAAAATACAATGATGGGCTTCCATTTCAGCTTTGGTGTTCATAGTACAACAAATAAAAAAAAAACCTTAATGAAATATACAATTAAAATCCAGTATGGCCAGTTTCCATGGCAACCAATAGCATTATACCATCACATGCATTGATATGCATAGCTATTACTGTTGTAAGTTAACCCTGTGTATTTGTATCAAAATCCTGCTTGTATTTATGAACATAACATTTACTGTAGATTCTCCCCTTAATGGAATCCTGAAGAGATCTTGAGCATGAATGGAAACGGCATCTTCTTGTGGTCATTGACAGCTATGGTGGACGGAAAACTAAAGCATTTAGTATCATCATGGCTACTACTACATCTTTTCCTTCTATCTTGCTGCTTACACACATATTGTCAAAGATTTCAGACATTTCTAAAATACAAATGTATTCTCTGTCCAGAAATGTTATTAGGTATACATACATTTAAAACAAACATAAAGCAGTGATAATATTAGAGTGGGTCCCATTTTGATCATCCCTTAAGATTCCAAGATTATTTCTACAGCTACACATTAATGAAAAAAAAATGTAGTCGTAATTTTACAAAGGCAAGAGAGCGCCACATTTTCCTGATCTACAGCAGTTAGATGTTCTGTATGACCAGCACAGAATAATTGATAAAGCTCAGTTTTCTGATGTTTATGTCAGTAGACTAGATATCATCATTGATTCTGTGTTTCTGGTGTTGTTTCCATATACCTACTTCTTCGTAGTTTATTATTTCTATCCAATCTCGTATCTTGCCAAACTGCCCTTCTCTGCCAGCCAGAATTCCATTTGCCTTTGGTTTATTCTTGCAGCATAATTTATAAATTCCTCATTGTTGGATCAGATGTTCATGTCATGCATTTTCCTCTTCATTTCCTTGAAGAGTTTCTGTTTGTAGTCAGTCGATTAGAAGCTTTCATTATCATCTTTTGATCCGTGTAATAGAGTCAGGGTATTTCTTTTCTTCCCACTGTTTCTGACTTGTTATGGTTTGACCGCATTTCTTATGTACTACAGCCATTTACGTACATTTTTCCTTGGTATTCATAATTTAGTCTGTTTTAGGGGTTCTCTCTCCCCCCACTCCAGCCTATTACATAAGACTGGTCTACCGTATACCTTGACATATCTTTTTTGTGTGTATATCACAGCTTAAGGTGTTACCAAAGGACATACAGCTGTGTGCAGACATGGCAACTGGCGTGGATTCCCTTGGGCAGTATCAATTTGGTGATCTCGTCATGTTGGAGTGAGTACAGATTAAGATAACTCTATGTAGTCTCGTAACATGCAGAGTTTGACACTTCTTTAACAGATTGTAAGAACACTAGGGACCTATGAATCGTCAACAGAGGGGAATGCAGTTAGCGACCTATAGCTAGACTGCTTGCATCAGGGTCAGCGAACCAGAGCTGACCAAGACCCTACTCCACCTCCAAGTGGTGGTCCTGGAAACAGGCTGCATCACTGCAGTCTGGCTGAGGGAGTAGGGATTGAAGAGGGAAGGCTAACCCGGTCCCAAAAATGCCATGCTGAAGTCGGGATGTGTCGGCTGAAAGGCACAAATATCGCAGCTACGCTGTAAACGGACACAATGCAACCAACGTCCTGTTCATGATGAACAAAGAAGAAGTAAGAACACTAGAAATTTCATACCAGGGTGATCGAGTACTTAAGTTAGTCACCGCTAGATTTAGACAAAACAAATGAACAGAAATATGTTATTTTATTTTAGCAAAGTGTTGAAGTTTCTACTTCAGCATATGCATGGGTGTTAGAGTCGTTTTTTTCTTGAGTGGACACCGCTGACCAGAGGATGTCGCTGGTGTCGAAATGTCAACGACCTAACACGGGCGATTCTACTGGCTTGAAATTATAACGCGAATGTCTTTCCACAGGAAGGTGAACTCTTGTAACTTCAATAACAATCGGGCACACCAACAAGTGCCAATACTGGTATAGACGAACTCGTTATGTCGACTTGCAACAACATTTTTATTTGGACGAAATACGTGGACGAGCAAAGACAGGAAAAACAGTACTTGCATTAATGGTTTCACAGTTCAAAAACATATGGCTCATATTCATAAATTATATTACTTGCAGTATCCAAGTTCATTCACTGATCTAACGGTTTGACCTTGCGTCGCCGAACAAAACTTCTAAGGTCATCCGTACAACAAATCTTCGTATATCTACTTCCACCTTGTCCTGTAACGTTTCCCTGGTACATATTGATTCTGGTACCTTCCAACATTATAAATCACTGCATACATTCTGTCAGAGAAGACAACATAAAGTTAATCACAATACTTGATTCATCTCTCTCTTGATCGCCGTGTCACGTATGACGGCGCTCCACTAATTCATATCAATTAGCCGAACTGACGGAGCATTAAAAATCCTTTAAAACCTTAGGATGGTTTTAGTGCAGCATCGGGTTGATCCATTATAACCCCTTAACGAGAAGGGACTAGCTAGATGCCAATGCCGGATATAGTCACTAAAAATCATTAAAAATATATTCAATTATAACAACGCCTGGTTCTGACTTACTTAATGAGTAAGCCGACAATGGCTTCTATTCAGAAGTCATGTCCCAGAAATACACTAGCCCCAATGATGGGTACATAATAAAGAAATCAACAGACTCCATGTCTGGATATGAGATGCGGCTTTCTTCATTCACGCTCTGACGTCATCTGGCTTGTTTGGATACAAGCGCGCCCGAATTACCATACACCACATTGTGCATATGCGTGCGTGACAGATGACATTTACTAACACTAACACCGACATAAGTTGGTGCGTAAAGTTGGACCACATATTAAAAAATATGAGACTACCCTCAGCTGTAAATGACTGTAAAGGCCTACGAAAAGGGCTCTACAGATTCCTTACCAATCCCCCCAAAAAAATTAATTATATTAATTTTTTTTCTTTACTAGTCGCGACTAGAGGTGATTCAAGTGTACATAATCATATAATATTAATATAACATGACATAGAATCATTAAAACATAAATATGAAATTTAAGTCAACTCAAATAAACAAAAGGTATGCACAAAAGCATACACCCACAATTGACCACCTTTGGTACAATGTTGTAAATGAAGTAAAATCACATATTAGAAATATTGAATTAAACCGAATAGAAACGCAAATGAAAAGAAATGTAAAAACCAATGAATAAACAGAAAAGTGATGGATATGTCTTAACAATGACAAGTGAAAAAATGAAAGAATACAATTTAAACACATGTATAGATCAACACACTTAACCGTGTCTCTAAAGTTCCTTTGTGGTACTAATTAAAGTACTAATGTTAAATCACTGCTCTTAAAGAGTGATAAATATTAAATGTCGACAATCTAATTAAATATTTCATAGTTACCTAAATTAATTCTTATACTAATTAACTAAGTATCAAAGTTACTAATGTACCGAATTATTTATTTAAAGAGATATAACAATGTCATTAAATTTCTTAGATTAAGAAAGTTCCATTTTCCTGTTAGGAAACAGTTAAAATATACCCAGTTCCGTTTCATGAACAACAACCAAGTGTTCGCAATGTTATTTCGGTGAGAAAATATAATCCCTTTCCAACGTTATTCTCTCTTCAATATCATAAGTAAGTGAATGTTATTTTCACAAATATAGTAATGTACTTCAACGTTCCATGTTCTTTTAATACATAATCATTGTAGATTTCAACTTGACTGAATGTTAATGATTATTATAATCGAGGTAGCACACGTAAAAAGTTACAATCGACGAACTGTCAGTGTCGAAGTTCAGTTGTCTGTAGTGTGTAGCTGTTAACTTGATTCGTTCGGACATCTCGACAAAATGTCAGCGAGAACATTCTGTGTACCAGGAATGGATCTTATGGTAAAGCTATATGGCTGGAGTGCGATCGCATACCTAGTCGATTTGGCTGATTTCACATCTTTTGTGTTGAGGGCAGCAAGCGCTTTTTGGTCTGATTCCACAATAAAGTGTGATCCAAGCAGATATCTCTGGAGTTTTGTTATTGACCAAACAAGTCCAAGAAGTTCCTTATCAAGGACTGAGTAATTTTTGTTCAGTCGGAGTTAACTTCCGTGATACATAGAGAACTGGATGCAAAGTGCCATTATATTCTTGTAGTAACACGCTTCCCACGCCGTAATTAGAAGCATCGCTGCATAAGACAAATGGTAAATTCGCATCAGGCAACCTTAAAACAGGAGGATCCGAAAAAAATTTCTTTATGATATCCAACGCGATTTGATGTTCGTTAGACCACCGAATCACGTTAGCTGCACCTTTCCTAAGTAAAGAAGAGAAAGAAGCAGTAATGGACGAAAGATGTGGTATGAATTTCCCATAATATTGTATTAGCCCTAACAGAGATCGCACTTGTTTCTTTATCTTAGGTGTAGAGATATTAAGGATTTTAGAGACATTACTGTCCTCTGTATATAACATACCGCAACCAATACGGTGCCCCAAAAAAGAAATATCGTGGAAACCCACAAATGCCTTTGATGGCTTAGCAGTTAAGTTATGATATTGTAACGTGGACAGTAATGAGTTTAATCCTTTCAAATGTTCTTCCCATGAGTCACTGAAAAGACAAATGTTCTCTATGTACGCAATGACATTGGGATGATGAGATAGAATTCGACGCATCATGCGCACGAACGTGGCAGGAGCGTTCACTAGACCAAATGGCAAAAAATTCCATTGGAATAGTTCATGAGAACTAGAAAAAGAACAAGTGACTATTACAAGAAAGAAATGATGACTGCATAGGCTGAGTCATCAAAGAATGTGGAATCAAAATCCAATATCAGTAGGTTACTATCTGCGTGACGCAGAATCGGGAACCAATTGTAATCGGAGAGAATGGTGGTGAAAATACACACCATTGTCCCGCTCGATAGCCATGCGAGCATCTCTATTGGTTCTAAAAGTAACCACGGCGTCACCATACCTGTTATTGGTATGAGGTAACAGACGCACGAACCTAACGTCTGCCGTGTAATTAAAGAAATTACCGAGTGCCTGCCATGTAGTTCGTTGTGGCAGATTTTGCACAAGGATGGTGCGAGAATATGCACCCTTACCAATATATGTGGTACCGTAGTCACCAGAATGTAAATAAGGTTTATGGTTAACCTTAGTCCTTTGATGTAAATTATAATATTTATTATTTCTACTTGTAGAATTATTGTTCTTAAATGTACCATACTGTTGTACTTGAGTATGACTACTTACGCCAGACAAAGGTGTAGGTGTACGGCATGTCGTAGACACCTGCTTGCTGGGCAGAGTTAAAACCTTACTGACAACCTTATTGGTAATAATTTTCCCATCTGAGTTACAACTCTTATTTTTGTTAGGAACATCCTTTCCCTTTTTCTCAAACGTAACCTTTTTCTTACGATCAGTTGCCTGCTGATCAAGTCGAGGGAAGGTATATGTCCCCCGGCTTCACAGGTTGCGTTGAAACCTTAATGTCCTTCTTAAGAATGGATGCATGTCGTAAAGGTTGTAACGAATTAGCCACAGTGGCGTAATGAACAGTGGAATCATTTTCAATGCTAGATTCCAAGACCTTAGCATTACATAGCAATTTAGCAATATGTGCATGGGAAACAAATCTATGAATAGTAGTAAATACACGGGCATCATGTATATTTTGCTCTTCCCAATCAGCAATCTGCTGTGGGGTACACTCTTTTATACCGTGTATACAACCAATTATCACATCGCTAACTGGATTCTGCAGAAGGCAGGCATGGATCTTCCCTGAAAAGAAAGGTGTATGTAAATTAATGATGGCTGTAGGAAAGGTTTCCACAGTGCCCCCGAATGTGACACACTTGACCACGTTGCCAGTGGCAAAGGAGGGGTCGATCAGAGAGTTCCGCACTCCCACGGTACTGCAGCCTGAATCAAACAAGATAGAGCAAGGAATAGAGTTGACGTATCCTCTGTTAAATTTTAAACACCCCTTTCCATGGTGAACTGATGCAGAAGCAGCTGTACAAACTGCTGGTAGACTTGGTAAAATGTGCCCGCATCGCAGCGTCGTGATTGCCTTGGGCTGGAATAGCGTTGAGCATTCTTGACATGTCTTTACCTGCTCGAGATCAATACAAGACATAGCATTATGTTGATTAACATTATTGTCCTTATCTTTGTTAGTTTGTGCTTCAAGTGAAGCAACATTGGAATGTTGTCGTGGCCTGCTCGATGATCTATCTCTACGTCGCGATCGATTTTGACTGTTGTCATTAAAATTGCTATAATTACCATTTCTACTATCATTAAAATTTGGATGAGTACGCCAATGAAAGTTATCACTGTTGTGATGTTGGCTAAATGATTTATTCATAAATCTATGTCTATTTTCAGGATGATGTGATTTAGATCTCCAGTGTTGTTTATTATTATTCCCTTGATTATATTTAGAATTTTCGTTACCAAAATCTCGAGATCCGTGAGATTGGCCCCAGGACATATTAAATGGAGCAGACTGTTGGTATTGTTTCCCCTTTTGAAAATGACCAAAGTTGAAATTATTATTACTTCCCCTATGAAAATTTCTATCGCTACTCATCGAACGATGTCTTGGGAAATTGTTATGTTGCATAGCGAAAGCAACAGGTAAATCATCCTTAATCTGCGCATTACTGATATCCATGTTAGGATGAGTGGTGCAGAAATTTTTACAATGTTCTGACATTTCTTTTATATTTGAAGGCTTACGTTCATGTAAAAACGCAAGAAATGCAGGACTTACTGCCGATAAGACTTTATCGCGTAGTAATAAGTCGAAAATACCGTCATAAGATTTCTCTACCTTGGACAGTTCGATCCATCTTTCCAAGGTAAGACGTATTTGAGAAAGAAAATCATCAAAGTTCTTACTAGATTGTGGGAGCATAGACTTGAATTTCATCCTATACTGATCTTCTGTCATTTGAAATTTGTTCAGAAGGGCGGCCCTGAGAGCATCATAATCATTTTTATCTACAGCACTAATAGTGTGATAAATGGCCATTGCCTCTCCTGTAAGTATTCTGGATAAGTGGGTACAATACAGTGTTTTATCCAAGTTGTACGACCTACATGTAGCCTCAAATCTGTCCAAAAAGAATATCACATCGTCAGATGGTAGGTTAAACTTTGGCAATTTTAGATGAACCTCTCTAAAATTCTCATGTCTAGATGAAGACTGGCCTTCCTGAGTCTTTTGTGTATTACATTCACTTGACAATCTTATTCTATCAAATTCCAATTCGGCAAGTTTCAAATCATGCTGATGTTTCTTATCATTCTCTTCTGTCTCAAGCTGAAGTCTTTTTGCATTTTGTTCAGCTATTAATCTTCTTTCTTCCATCTCCTTTTGTTTAACTTCCATCTCCTTTTGTTTAACTTCCATCTCCTTTTGTTTTTCTGCAGCAACAAATCTAAATTTTTCTTCAGCCTCAAATCTTTTCTGTTCTGCCTCACGCTGAAATCGTTTCTCTTCTAATTCAGCGGCTAATCTCATTTTTTTTTCGCATCTTCCTCAGCTGCTAGTTTCATTTTTCTCTCATTTTCTTCAGCCTCAAACTTGTTATGTTCCAGTTCAATCTGAAGATTTTGTGATTTTAATTTTTCTGCCTCTAATCTTTGAGATTCCAACCTTTGAGATTCTTTATATTCCGCCATAGCAAATGTTCTAATCTCTTCAGGAGGTATATTAAGCGCCTTAGCCTGCTTAATAAAATAATCTAAGGTAGACATTATTCAATATTATTCTGAAATAATTCTACTTAAAAGTGTTACTATACCAAGTGGTCTTCGTTCCTGTCCTAGAACGGTAAATTATTGTCATATAATAATCAAATATATTAATAATTAATAAAGTAATTTATGCAATGAAATGTTATGAAAGCAACAACGTGACCGACAGTAGCAACAATACTGACAAGACGAGATAATCAAAGACGAAGAACACAATCGCAGAAATCAACAAAATTAAAATGTGAAACTAAAATAGAATGTCGTAAAGAATTACGATGATATCTACGATAAGACAGTTGACAACACAGTGTATAGACATTAATGGTGTAAAAAACTGAACGAAAGTAAGGCGAGAAGGACGTAATGTACAAACAAAATACATCATAAAACTAAAGTACGAATAAAAATAACTATGAAAACAACAATTAAAACTTGACACTACAGCTAAACAGTCAGGTGTCACAGACCACCAGACACAGTGGACCTAGAATCCTTCTACGCTTACGCATAGGAACATTCCACTGAGGGAAGTCTGCAAAATAATTCCTAAAGAACGCTTAAGACGGACCTGTGGTGAAACTGTATATACCCGTCATAAGTCTCCTGCTCAACATCCCACTTAAACACATAGAACATGGAACATGAAACATGAATAAAAAAGTAGTGGACATATTACTAAGCCAAGGCACAGCTAAACGTAAAACGGTGTAATAACAACACGACGTTTTTACTTATCTCAACCGATAAAAAAAAGATATCCCTCGCATCCGGGACTGTATGCATGAGCCTTGTAAAAACAATGGGTGTAACACTATGACAGTGTCCGATGTTGCAGCTTAAAGATGATGTCCAACGTCGTCCTTGACCTTGAGACAACCGTCGTCTTGATTGGAAGAGTACGCTTACGTTTCCTTTCGAAGATGGAGGTATTTCTCTTCAATCTAATTATTTGATCGTTAGAACGTTCCCTGCTTGAAAATTGTAGTTTCCAAAACACACTGGTTCCACCATTTCTGTTAGAGTCGTTTTTTTCTTGAGTGGACACCGCTGACCAGAGGATGTCGCTGGTGTCGAAATGTCAACGACCTAACACGGGCGATTCTACTGGCTTGAAATTATAACGCGAATGTCTTTCCACAGGAAGGTGAACTCTTGTAACTTCAATAACAATCGGGCACACCAACAAGTGCCAATACTGGTATAGACGAACTCGTTATGTCGACTTGCAACAACATTTTTATTTGGACGAAATACGTGGACGAGCAAAGACAGGAAAAACAGTACTTGCATTAATGGTTTCACAGTTCAAAAACATATGGCTCATATTCATAAATTATATTACTTGCAGTATCCAAGTTCATTCACTGATCTAATGGTTTGACCTTGCGTCGCCGAACAAAACTTCTAAGGTCATCCGTACAACAAATCTTCGTATATCTACTTCCACCCTGTCCTGTAACGTTTCCCTGGTACATATTGATTCTGCTACCTTCCAACATTATAAATCACTGCAGTGGGAGCCGCGCTAGCATAGTGGTTACAACACCGCTCTGGCGACCGGGTGATACAGGATCAAGCCCGGGCGACGGCATTTGAGGATTTTTCGTCGACCGGGATTTGGACTGGATTAACTCGAGACCTGGCGAGAACATTTGAAGGAGTGTCGTCGACCAGGGACTGGCGGCTCCTGAGCCGACCCAGCTGCAATGGGTACCTCCGAAATCGGCGAGTATTTGCCTGAATGGCGAGGGACACCTGTCTCTGTACAAGAAATAAAGGGATACTCACGTAAAATCAGTGTCAGGTTAGACATAAAATAATAACCTGAGATTTTGCCTCGAGTATTAGCGGGCGTACGAAAAAAAAAAAAAAATCACTGCATACATTCTGTCAAAGAAGACAACATAAGTTAATCACAATACTTGATTTATCTCTCTCTTGATCGCTGTGTCACGTATGACGGCGCTCCACTAATTCATATCAATTAGCCGAACTGACGGAGCATTAAAAATCCTTTAAAACCTTAGGATGGTTTTAGTGCAGCATCTGGTTGATCCATTATAACCCCTTAACGAGAAGGGACTAGCTAGATGCCAACGCCGGATATAGTCACTAAAAATCATTAAAAATATATTCAATTATAACAACGCCTGGTTCTGACTTACGTAATGAGTAAGCCGACAATGGCTTCTATTCAGAAGTCATGTCCCAGAAATACACTAGCCCCAATGATGGGTACACAATAAATAAATCAACAGACTCCATGTCTGGATATGAGATGCGGCTTTCTTCATTCACGCTCTGACGTCATCTGGCTTGTTTGGATACAAGCGCGCCCGAATTACCATACACCACATTGTGCATATGCGTGCGTGACAGATGACATTTACTAACACTAACACCGACATAAGTTGGTGCGTAAAGTTGGACCACATATTAAAAAATATGAGACTACCCTCATCTGTAAATGACTGTAAAGGCCTACGAAAAGGGCTCTACAATGGGGCATGTCTTTCTTTTGTTGCTTACTCCACAGCAGAGCACGACCCATTGCAGACAATCCCTCCACCTGTGAGGTTGTCTGATTTTTAGTCTTCTTGTAAAAATCTCCTAAAACAATGTATCATTAGCTGGGATCCTCGCTAGTGCTACAGAGTTCATGCACATTGCTGAGATTCTCCTTGTGTGATCTAAGTGAGGAGATCGGGGGCACTGATGAAGTTATCCGTGTGCAATGAGGACGGTCTTTCAAACCAAACCAAATCAAACCAAACCAAACCAAATCAATAGCTTTGGCAATGAAAATTAAAAATGTTCTCCTCACTTAGATCACACAAGGAGAATCTCAGCACAGTGCATGAACTCTGTAGCACTAGCAAGGATCCCAGCTAATGATAAATTGTTTTAGAGATTTTTACAAGAAGACTAAAAAACTGAACATGTATATCCCTGTTTTCAGGGATATAGGATTGAAATCCCAGAAAGTTTCAGGGACAAAGGATTGAGGTTCACAGCATTCAGAAATGTTGGATCTCTTTCCCTTTCGCTCCCTCTGGAGCATGTAGTCACGACTGCAGCCGGTCCCCTTATGGGAAGTTCACACCAGAACCAGCATTTGTATGCTTTTGTGGCAGTGGTCTCTGTAGCAACTTATTTTATATGATGAGGTTGCCAACCTCATATTAGTTGACTTTTACGATGGTGCCCGTGGGTGCCCCCGTTTAGTTCGGGGGGGGGGGGTCATTGATGATACAAAGAATAGGACTACATATCCTTCAGGAATGTTGTACGAGGGGACTAATACTTACTTACTTAGTCATTGCCCTTCTACCGTGAGGTGAAGAGGTTTGGAAGAGAGAGCGCCAGACTATCCTATCAGCTGTCTTCCTCCTGGCCTGGTTCCATTCTAGTCCTCGGTCCTTCAAAGATTGTCTAATGTTGTCCTCCCAGCGGACTCTGGGTCGTCCTGGGGGCCTGGATCCCTGGCTGTTTTGTTTCCCATGCTTGTCGTGGTAGCTGATCTTCGGGACTAATACAAGGTTGTACATGTGGCTGGCAACTTGATCATGTAATACAAATGACTACAGTAACCACAGACGGAAGAGCAGGTCATTGTTTGAGTCTGAGGCTTCCTGCAGGGGTGGTTCAGCGCTCAATGAGGAGCTAAAAATAGATTGAGAGGGGAAGCAATCCTATTCTTTCTTTGTATCCTCAAAGCCCCCCCCCCCCCCCCAGAAATTACACGGGATAAATGAATCTCCTTACATCAGTCAATACCTTTTAGCTCCCCAACGTAAGACCAGCAGGGATGGATGTATGAGAAGACGCATCCGCCGTGTATACAACCAGTGCGCAACAGGAACAATTAGCATTCATACCCTTCGACATTTGCTGCGGGAGACTGAGCACCTATGGGTTTGCCCGGAGTGCAATGACGTTGATTCTGATTAACAATAACAATAGCTCCCCAAGGAGCATAGGCTATCAACAAACACATGACAAGTCCTTCCATCACGTACCAATAGTTCAAGTTCTTTCCAGGTCTTTCTCAAATCTCCATACAGGCATCTTAATAAAATTCTCTGAAACTTTGGATCTCCATGAATTGAATTGCTCTAAAATGGTCTAGGGTTAAACATTTTACTTGTGCTACCTAAATGACATGAGTTCTAATTAGTTTGAACTGACAAGCCTTCACATTATTTTAATCTGCTAGCAGATATGGCCCAACATATGAAGATGAATGGCCATGATAGGAAACTCTTTTAAGGGCATTACAACAGGAGGCAGTGTGCTCATCAGAGGTTGTTCCCCCATCTCCATATCGGACAAGTGTTTCAGCCTTTTTACTCTTTCACACTCTGGGGATGGGGTCATTAGTGTCAGCCTCCTGTTGTCTTTTTTCCTGCCTGCGCTGGGAATTGAACCCACTCCACCTTGGTTGAGACTTTCAACTTAAATGGTTTTATCCATCCAATTGACAGAGTGGTTAGAGCGCTGATCTCTTGCGGCAAATGTGCCGGGTTCAGTTGATGGTATTGACATGCTCCAGTCTACCCAGCTGTAAATGGGCCCCTGACTTTGCTCATGAGTTAGAGAAGGAAAAGGCAGCGTGGAAGGGAACTGGTCACCCTTCCTCTCGATGCTGGACCTAATTTAGTGGTCTCTAACACTTCACTCCCTTACGACAGTATTTGTTATGGGACTACCTTTCCCTTACGACAGTATTTGTTATGGGACAACCTTTACCATTTGCCAGCTAGAGGTAATTGTGAAAGTAACCATTATGTTACTGTCCTGAATTCCATAGCCCATTGTAGTTGCTCCTTAACCAACATGATGCCCTTTCACAGAGCCTCTAAAGTGTCCTTGACTGACCTTTCACACCCAATAGTTTGATGCATATCTGGAGTCATCTTTATATGACCACTAGCTATTCACAGTGCTTCAATATACATATGTGAAAGTGAACATCTGCGATGCTAATTACACCCTCATTGACGCTTGAAATCATCCACACGCTTCCAGGGATTCCCCCTGTGATGAAACTTATTGAGAACCCAGTATTGCACACTAAGCTTGGAGAAGTCACTTGGGACTTGGGCTTTGACCTGGTTGACTGCACACAGGAGGATCACACTGTGGACCCAGTGATAGGCTGGAGGGGCTCTTTGCAGGACGTGACAATTCCGTGGGAGAGCCTAGAACCAGAGCACATTATTTTAGCTCTGCATAGTTGGAGAGCCCCCATAGATGGCAGGGAATCACAGTATGCCACGCACTTCTTACTCCTAGCTTGGGACCAGATGTGACGATTCTTTAAATGCAAGCCAAGTTGGAGAAACTGGAGCTCATAACTTCAACTCAGTATGTTCTGGATTGGCAGAGAAGCCACAGGAAAAGCCTAGGTCTCATCATCTCATCTCAGCCCGTAACCCGTCATGGGTCGTAGGGGTGCCATGGTGGAAGCATCAGCAGACAGGGTCCTCCACTGCTCTCTATCCTCAGCAATGCGTACAAGTGTGGAAAAACCGTGTCCTGCCCATTCTTTGATGTTATCAGCCCAGTATTTTCTTTGCCTTCCTCTTCTCCGTTTACCTTCGACTGTCCCCTGAAGGATCGTTTTCGAAAGGGAGTCATGACGAGTTACATGCCCAAACCAGGCAAGCTTTCGATGTTTCACTATTGACAAAAGTGGTTCTTGGTGGCCTGCATAGGTGTTTATCTTCTCTCTAACATAGACATTTGTTTTGTGCTCTTTATAGCAAATGCGCAAAATTCTTCTATAACATTTATGCTCGAAAGCCTGAATCCTTCGCTCCGTATCTGCAGTGAGTGTCCAGCTCTCACACCCATACAAGAGAATAGATAATACAAGTGATTTGTATAATTTGATCTTCACAGGAAAACTGATGTTACTTTTCCAGATCACATTCAACTTTGTCATGGCAGCTGAGGCCATCTCAAGTCTTGTCTTGATTTCTTTACTTGATCTTCCATCACTACATATAGTGGACCCGAGATATTTAAAGGTGTTAACTTCTTCTAACGTTTGCCCATTTAACGTAATGTTGGTCGGAACATGCCTAGGTCTACAGTGTAGATAATACCAAGGAGTTTTCAACTTGGTATTGGCTGTAAAAGGGTGAGAAGCTCAGCAGCCCTAGTTAAACAACAACAACACCTCCCAATAATTTCAGTAGATCATACACTGAAGCAGCCACTAGACCTCTTGAACCTACCTCTACAGCTCTGACTTTTGACACACATTCTGTGTATTTTCTTATATGTCAATAGTCAGTATGCTTTTGTTTTATGAATGTCTTTGTTGTTTTCTCTTGCACTCTTTTATGATTTACTTTTCACTGTGAGGAAAGATAAGAGGTTGTGTAGTTTTCATTATATCAACTATGAGGAAATATAAGAGGTTGTGTAGTTTTCATTATATTAACTATGAGGAAAGATAAGAGGTTGTGTAGTTTTCATTATATTAACTATAAGGAAAGATAAGAGGTTGTGTAGTTTTCATTATATTAACTATGAGGAAAAATGAGGTTGTTATCACTGTATTTTCATTACTAGTCCACAGACAGTGGGTGTTATTGTTCGCTTGGAGAAGGAAAACTTTCAAGTTCTCAGCATGCATAACAAGGTTAGTGAGGATGTAATAATTTCTCTGACTACTTGAATCTGACATTTTGTCATTAGTTTTCATGTGGACGACATTTAGAATGGTATTTAGGATGATTTTTACATAGATGTATGGTGATTTGCAGATATCAGATTAGTTGATGGGGTTTTTAAAACAGACGTCTTAAGAAGATGGGTTTGAGAAGATATCACTTGAGGATAAGGAGTTTGTTTTAGAATTAGATGAAGTAAAGATTTTTACAGCAAGATCATTCAAGAGAGACCAACAGAAATAAACAGCAGTGGAAGTAGTAGTGCCAAAATGTCTAAGTGTACCACTCACGAACTTGGATTTATCTGAAATTCTTATACCTATGATAAGACACTCAAGGGACATCATGGAAGGCCTGACATCTCAAAGTCACAGCGGAGAATGGATAACTGACAAAACAAGATTTTCTTCGCTGCCAAACAACGGGGATGGAATGGAAAAACACTTTGAGCCTGTCCGATTTTTCAAACAGATTTCTTGCTTAGTGTTTGGCAAGTGACATGCTCAGGGCATTTAAGAGCATTCAATAAAAAAAAATGCTGAGATATCGACGAAAGAACTCGAGCATCTCGTGAGGTCCTGTTTGTGGCTGTGGCTGATAAAAGAAAAACCTGAAACATCTTATGATACTGGTGTATTGTTCATTTGTAAAACTGACTTTAGTACCCTTTTTAAATCTGTTTCTTGACCTTTCTGTTTTCAGTTTTACAGCAGTTCACTTTATGCACATTATCAGATCAAATTAGTTTATAATGGTTTATGCACATTATCAGATCAAATTAGTTTATAATGTGATGCCTCGTCACATTATCAGATCAAATTAGTTTATAATGTGATGTCTCGTCACATTATCAGATCAAATTAGTTTATAATGTGATTTCTCGTCACAGGTCTATATCCTTTTATCTGAAATTCTTAGGGACAGCTTTGTTTCGGAAACTGCATTTTTGTTTGAGTCATGGACAATTAGTCTCTCCACATGTAAGCCTACCTTGCCGTTGGTTGGAGAGCTTGAGTGCCCCAATGATCCTGGGAGCTATGCCGGCGGGAGTTTTACTCCTGGCATGGTCACCCAAGCCGGACAGGTCCTTGGTGAGGGGCCAGAATAAATGGACTGAGGAGTAGGTGGAACCCTATAGGTGTAGATGCAGAACCCACCGGCGAGTGGTACATGCTCTCGTCTGCACCAATCCACTCCCACTTCATGGGTTAAATGCTTTCTTGCCTCATTCTTCACTGTTTGTCGTCTATCGGGAGTAGTTTGGGACCGCTTACGGTGTAGGCGCAGTACCCACCGGCGAGTGGACCATTCTCTGGCCAGCACCAACCCAAACCCCAGGCATGGGTTAAATCCCGGGTAGCTCGTAAGCCTTGGAAGGCAGTTCATCTAGGAGAAGGAAAACTCTGATTTTAAACCACCTGCTGCCTTGCAGGTAGGCTGGAGACAGTCAAGGGCTAAGGAACGCAACCCTACAGAAACGCCTGTGCACTGGGCTACATGCTTAACGAAACAGTGCAACGTACTTCGCCTAATGAAGGACACAAATATAACTTATGAGGAGGCCAGGAGTTTTATCAAGCACAGGTACAGGCACAAGTGGGAAGAAAAGCATCGAGGCCACAAAAGAAATGATCCGTATTACCAGCTCAGTAGAAGTGAACAAGTGGTAATCTTCAGACTTCGCACAGGTCATAACAGATTGAGATACCATCTATTCAACAAATTAAAGATAGGAACTACCGATGAGTGTGACTGTGGCACTGATAAAATGACTGCCGAACATCTGCTTCAAAGGTGCCCAACATATGAGAAACAGAGAACAAGCATATGGCCATCACCAGTACCATTCCTGGAGAAAATCTACGGAGATATCAACAGCCTCAGGCTGACCACTGCTTTCTTTGAACTTATTCAAGTTGACATCTGAGGGTGAGCGAAGAAGAAGAAGAAGGACAATTAGTAAACTAGTAGTGAAGACACTAGAGGCCACAGAGATGTGGTTTTACAGAAGAATGTTAAAAATACCATGGATAGCCAAAAAGAGTAATGAAGATGTCCTGAAAGAGGCCAATGCGCAAAGGAAACTTATTTCACAAGTTAGGAAGAAGCAATCCACTTTTTTTAGCATGTTATGAGAAGAGGAAAGCTGGAATATATCGTAACAACAGGTAAGACTGAAGAAAAAAGAGATAAGTGAAGACAAAGAAAGCAAATACTCGACAGTTTAACATCGTGGCATGGAAAGAAGTCAACAGCAGAATTGATCAGTTGTACTGGAGACCGGAAGTTGTTGAGAGACATGATCTCCTACGCCATTAGGCATTGTACTTGAAGAAGAAGTTATGCATTATCAGTTCTCTTTTTTACATTCTTTCTTCCATGTTGTTGGACTGTCTTATGTCTCTTCTCTTAGACATCCTCTACCTCTCTTTCCATCAGCTAGTTATATTGTTACAGTATGTTCCACATCAACTCATTTCAGAACATGCTCATTGCAGATGGACTACCTGTATGTTCTTCTTTCTTTGATCCTTAGCCGCCGACCGTCAAAGCAGTCAGTGGCCATTACGCCTGGTGGCGTCTTGTAGGGCAACAACAAATTGATTCTACTTTGCTCGGTCGACAGCCATCCTTCGTACAGTGCCCCAACCACATACAGGGTTTTTTTTTTTTTAATTTAAAAAACCTGTATGTGGTTATTAAAAAAATTCAACAATTTATGTTTGCATGTGAGCCTGATTCAGAGTGACTTCATTAGGCTTTTTGTTTATCCACGGGATTCATAATATTCTTAGGTACAACCAAGTTTTTTTTTACATCATGGTAGAAGAGGAACGACTAAGTAAGTACAACCACGTTTTTTAATTTCTTCAGCTGATATAATGTTTGTTTGTCAACTGGACATGATTCACTTCTGCTGGCTGCGTATGTCATAGCAACACTCTGTACAATCTTACATCTGCAGGTGGTAAACGTGAAACCTCAGTCCATAACCAGAAAAAAGGACACCCGGAATGCAGTCTCTCTCGACTCGGAGAACAACAATGTCCAAGTGCGGGATATCGTGAATGTTATTGAAGGCCCTCACTCGGTGAGTAAAAATGTGGGGCCTATAGGCCCTCTAAGGATCACACAGCAACATATATGTATATATACACTGTCACAGGTATTGTTACACTGCTACATCATGCTAAAAAATAACAACATATGGACACATGAATTGTCACTGACACAGACGTATCTGACACATCATGAGACATACAGATTCCCAGCATGCAGAACAAACAGATATGTACAGGGTGTCCATAAAAGATTGTACCCTTTTCAAAAAATTTATTCACGTCCCCATGATGTGGTACAAGGATGCTTTCTATCACAAAAGTAAGATAATCTTGGCAAGTTTTTAAGCATACCTTACAAAGACTCAAAAAGAATATACCTATTTCTATTTTTTTTCACCTACTTGACCAGTGTGTTGAGAGACATGTAACAATTACCGGTTGCAACTCAAGTGCGAAAGTTTCACTTGAAATACCCGCTGCGCACAATCGCATCTTTTTTGAGTCTTTGTAAGGTATGCTTAAAAACTTAAAGGTAACAATCTTTTATGGACACCCTGTATATATGTACTGTCACAGAGATATTGTGACACTACTACATCATGCTAAAATATAACAACAAGTGGACACATGAATTGTTACTGGCACAGACATATCTGAAACATCTTGAGACAGATTCCCTGCACACAAAACAGATATGTATGTATGTACAAACAATTTTAACCATTTTCTGTTTGTTTCTTTTTTTTTGCCATCCACAATGAAATCAATGATATTTCTAATTTCCGCATACATTTCATGCTTTACTGTTTTACAATATTTGCATGTCTGATTTCTGTTTGTATTGATCATAATTAATTTTACTTTATAGTGACAAAACTGTGATTCTTCATGGCATTAACCAGTGTTTCCCAACGCAAGAAGTCTAGCTATGGGTCGCTAACTGCATTTCTCACTGTTGATGCGTCTTAGGTCCCGGCTGACATTTAACCTTTAGCACGCTGCTGTCGCAACGTTGCGCCGAACGTAACCTATGTTCTCCATGCTGGAGGCGCAATGTTGCGCCTTACGGATATCACCGTTTCTAGCATGAGGACTTGTGTACACGTGATTTCAGCCCCGGATGTTAAGTTCTAATGTTATTTGCAAGAGAGTTAGCTTCCGTTTCCAATCTTAAAAAAGCGATGGGTGTATCCGCATTTATTTTTTGTAAATTTTTTTAATCGAAATGAATCGGCATCAACATGCGGCCATTTTTGCTCTAATTTTATTGGATTCTGACGCCATGCGGTGGGGATAAGATTTTTGTCTTTATAAGCGCTGATATCGTTTCTCAGAATATGTTTGATGGCTGAGATGGAAACGAAAGTAGAATGGCATTGCTAGTATGTATAATGTTAGGGGTTAGGACTAGGAATATCGGAAAGATTTAGAATTTCGGCCGAATGTCACAGCTGACGAGAGCGTTTGTTTCTTTGCTACTGATGATGGGTGTAACGTAAAGATCGTCATTTGAATTGTATTGCTCTATTGGTCAAATGACTTTCATTGAGATGCAAGGGATATGGACTCTTCGTTTGTTGGTCATTTTTTTAATTTTTTTTTTTTAATTTTAAAATTTAAAAAAAAATTCTTTTTATTTTTTTTAATTTTTTTTCGTTTTTTTCATCTTTCCTTTCCTCTCTTCCTATCACATCTAACATGTACACAAACAAATTTTATATCATCAGATTCATCATTCATTCATTTCTATACAATCTAAAAATTAGAGCAATTGACCAAAAAACAAAAAAACTATAGAATTTACAAGTCACCCACTATAAAAATGGGGCGTTGTGAAAAAGAATGCAGTGGTTGGGCAAGTTTTCTGAATTTTTATGCAGCGTGCTAAAGGTTAAAAGATCATCACATCTGGTCTCAAGCTAAGAGGAAGAAACACGTGGCAAACTGTGCATTCCCTGCCATCCAGGGGGGGGCTCTCCAAATATGCAGAGCTAAAATACTGTGTTCTGGTTTTGGGCTCTGTCAAAGAATTGTCACGTCTTACACAGAGCCACTTCTCAGCTCCCCCTGGGCCCATAGTGAGATCCTCCTGCATGCAGCCAACCAGGTAAAAGGCCAGAGTTACATCTGGGGCTCAGGCAACTGCTCCAAGCTTAGTGTGCAATGCTGGGTTCTCAACATGTTTTACCACAAAGGGGAATCCCTGGAAGTTTGTGGATGATTTCAAGTCAGTGAGGATGTAATTAGCCTCACAGACAGATTCACTTCCACATTTGAATACTGTAGTAGTGTACTTAGCTGGTGGTCATATAAGGATGACTCCAGATATACCTCCATGCATTCACCAACTATATAAGAAAGTGCATTTGTAACCCACCACAACCTTTTGTCCCTTCACTAACGTTTGAAAAAAGATAATACAGGCATACCTCGAAGATATTGTGGGTTCGGTTCCAGACCACCGCAATAAAGCGGGTCACACATTTTTTTGGCTTCCCAGTGCATATAAAAGCCTAAAATCATGTTTACACTATGTCTATTAAGTTTGCAATAGCTCCAGGTCTAAAAATTACAATGTACTGTGGTTACCACACTGCACTGGTGACCCAGGATCAAACCCGGGCGAGTACATTTGAAGATTTTTCGTCGACCGGGATTTGGACTGGATTAACTCGAGCCCTGGCGAGTACATTTGAAGGAATGTCATCAACCAGGGACAGGCGGCTCCTGAGCCGACCCAGCTCTAATGGGTACCTCCGAAATCGGCGAGTATCTGCCTGAATGGCGAGGGACACCTGTCTCTGTGCAAGAAAAAAGGGATACTCACGTAAAATCAGTCTCAGGTTAGACATAATAACCTGAGATTTCGCCTCGAGTATTAGCGTGCGTACGAAAAAAAAACCACAAAAAAAACAATGTACTGTAAAATTAAAAATACTTTATTGCTAAAAAAAAAATGCTAATCTTCATCATCTGAGCCTTCAGCGAATCGTAATCTTTTTGCTGGTGGAGAGCCAAAATCTATCAGAAGAAGAAGGCACGTTCTAATAAATAAATATGAATAATTTGAAAAAAGCGCAACATCTCCGAAGCGCAATAAAGCGAAGGGCAATAAAGCGAGGTATGCCTGTGTGGTGAAGTGGGATGTTATAAATACTTATAGGGAACTTAGTGTACTGACTGAGATCAGCTGTGAAGGTATCTATATCTATTAAGAGTAGTGTATTATAGATAACCTTACTTGCTACCACATATCTATATATCTCAGTCAGAATTATTCTGGAATAGTGTGATGCTACGTTATGTGTCTAGGGTATGAGTATGGTGAAGTGTAAGTCACAACAACAGACAGATAAACAATTTAATTTAATCCACTACTCTTAACAACACTGTGACACTCACATACATATAACACTCTATGAGAATATCTTAAAGAAGTCACTCGTAACTTTTCAATTAACAATATGTATTCATTACTGTCATAAATGTGTATGTGTCCTGATTCAAATACAAAGGAACCAGGAATCACAATCAATGTTAATTACAAGTTATGTACAGAATGTATTAATATGAATCTGGGAGTGACATATATTATTAAAAATATCCTATGTGTGTCAGTTGTGTAATAGTAGTATGAGGTAATACTGGTTTTGTTTTGTTCAAGCTCTGTTGGTAGTTGTCATCATGACTTCAATAGTTTGTCTTAAGGAAATTAGTATTGGAGATGTTCTCAGTTCCTGATATTAAGACAATTAATTTCCCCTCTAAATATTATTTTTACAAAGTCATTTCAAGATGAGGGGACATAATGTTGAGCTCAGCTGGCCAATTCGCTTATCTGGCGTGATGGCGGCAGGAAAGGACTCCTCTGCTCGAATTCTCCTCTGGGCTCAGGAGACACCTCACTGATAGCTAAAAGACCAAGGAGTATGCTGTCCGAATCTGGATTCAGCAAAGCTCTGACCAGGTGCTGCTCACTACCATCAAGACCACGGTCCCTGAAATCAAGAAGGATGTACCTTCTACTTCATAACTAACTTAAACTCTCTTGTTACACTGATCACAACACAGCACAAACATTGAGTTCAGAGCATTAGGCCAACTGTCAGCTTCATTTGAAATACTTTATTCCAGTATTACCCTTCTTAATGGTTACTACGCCTCTGCAATTCCAGCATTATTTCTTTCTATTCAATCATCCAGGTGTCAGTGTACTATTTGGCCATTCCATGCCGTTTTACTTCTCTCCGACACCCTCTGTTCAGGCTGGAGCATTACAGGCTTTACCTCACGTTTGCCACTGAACTACACATATATATACAGGCATAAATCAACAATTCACATTCAATTTTCATTAAAAGATATTGAATGGTTCAAGCTTACCACAATTCATACGAATAACACAGATACGTTGATTAGCAATGAATTCTGGCACAAACTGGCACAAATTCCCATCTGCTTATCTTCCAGGCTTTTATTTAGCAAAATATAAGCTGGCTTCAACGCACTGATGCTTTATCAAGCTTATTTAAACAAGTGGTTTCGAACTAACGCTCCCAAGTGTGTATATCAGCGAGTCTGACCAATGAGCCCCGTTTCGACAAGTGTTTGAAAAAATGTTACCTTTCCCCGTTTCCCCTAACAACGAAAGATAGTATTTATAGTCCGACCAATCGTGGTTAGGCTTTCATTTGTTGCGCTCCAATCAATTTGGAGTTTACATGGTAGGCTATTTCTGTAACGCAAGGTTTTTTCAAACACGTTATAAAAAAAATTTTATGAGCAGAAATGATTTCATGCTGTCAGGCATCCTCACTATTTTATTTTGGGTATAATTTATTAATTCCTGGACTATTTGCGTAACGTTTTACATATTATTTGTCAGCAAGCCCTAAGGAACCTAATTATACAAATTTAAAAGAGCTACGTGGCTGCGTTCAAAATATGCAATTTCTTCTACCTCCTGTTTCGAAGATGTGCTGTCTGGGTACTGTTATGTTTTCAACCGTAAACCCATCTATTGTTATCTTTCCTAATAAGCGTTTTTTATGATTTTAAAACCTAACTCTGGGATGGTTAATGTATTTTATCACTGTCCGTCTGAAAAAAAGTTAGTGCTTGTAGTCTTACACGCGTGATGGCAGCATTTGTGTATCGCGCGAAGCGGGTTTAGTGTTCGGCTTTCTGCCTCTCCCTTCTCTTTTTATCCTTTAGTCCATCTGTTCGTTCGTTTTGGTAACGCAGTATAATTAATGTTAGGATTAATTTAGGTCATTACGCAGTACGTCTCAATGTTTTTCTTAGAAATGCAGCACACGTTTCATTGAAGAAGGCGGGTAATAATACAGTAAGCTTTTATATCAACGTGAAAGCGTTACAATTTGCAGACGAAGCAGAAAACAAGGGGGATTTCGAGTACATTCCTTGTGACAGCACTGTTATTTTTCCATTGCTCTTCTCTTTATTAATTTTATGTATTTATTAGGCTTTATATTTACTTGATAATTTATATATGTGGATCAGAATATTCCATGACAGCCTGTACACTTAATTACCAAATATTCACAGTACTCCTTGAAAAACTTCTCGTATCCCCTGGTACATGCACCCCAAGTTGGGAACCTAGGCTATAAGGTGTATAAGAAACTATATTGAGCGACGTTAGGGACGAGTGGTGGGTTAGAGTTTGTTCAGGTGTTAAGGTATATTTATGTATATTACATGTTGGCCTCGTTTATATTTGTTACCAGTTTAAATTTACGTGCTAACATATTTATCTGAGGACAACATGATGTATTTTACACTAGAAGATAGTTTGATTGAACGCGATTATGTGTAGACGTCACTAATAATAGGATGACGTAGTAAGGCGCTGCACTATGCATGCAACGGTCCTTCTTGGCCTTTCGTCATTGAAAGGTTTGTCCAAGTAAGACATGGATTATTATTGCTCCCAACGTTATTGAATTCTACAGTCTTCCTTCATGGCTAATAATTAAACGAAGGTCGCCACTTTAATTCTACTGATGCAGTGTTTGAGCATCCGATATTGATGAGTATGTTCCTTATGAAGAAGGAAATTCAGGGAGTACTATTATAATTATTTTCATCGCCAGCAGTCAGTTGTCACTACACCAATGGTTCCGTCATTACGGCATTGCGAGTACATAGGCTGTCATGCGAAGATGCATTATCGACTGTAGGAGACTGCTTTGATGTATGTATTGAATTACTGCCATGCATTCATATGATGTCCGTCAATTAAAATGTACATGTATGTGGACCCAGCCACCAGAATAGTTAACTTTATTCAAGGTTGGCACACATATGTTGTTGGACACTCACGCCATTCAATAACAACTCAACATGATTACTCAACCAACTCTCTCAAACCCCACCGCAACATCAGGCCACGTTCTCCTTTTAAGTGCTTACGTCATGGCCCTTATAATCAAACCACTTTTACATGTAAGTGTTATATTAAGTAAATTTGTTGAATTTAGCCTGACTAATTCCCAACCACTCCCCTTACTACTGAGCCTCCCCCCTGTTGCCCCCTTTTTCCCTTATCGTCGCCCTCACCCGGATCCTCCCAATGCCCCAGGGGGGCGCTCCGCCAACTTTGGGAACCACTGGTGTAAACATTCAAATAAAGAAAGAAAGAAGGGAGAAAAGCCAAGAAATGGTTGATAAATTCAGTATACTAATTAAATGATAGTGAAATACTATGTAAAAGAGGGAGGATCCCGTTACATGCCCATTGAGGCATATTGGGAATATGGTGTTAGGCTTACATTTCTTGCCCTTCGGCACACTTCGAACCTTCCCAGAGTTGCTCTAGTACCCAATTCATGAGGCTGGGTCGACCTCGGAGCAGTTTGCGGTCCAAAAAATCCCACCTCAACTGGGGATCAAACAATGGACCACCGAGCTAGGAAGCCAGTGCACTAACCACTATACTACCACGGCTCCTGAAATACTATGTGCTAGTGGTATAAATATAACATTATACACCATTTTATTATGTTGTGACGTACATAAACGTTGACGTTATCTTTTGGTTTACAGGGTAGAACAGGTGAGATCAAACATTTGTATCGCAACTTTGCATTCCTCAACTCCCGCCTTATGACAGAAAATGGTGGATACTTCGTCTGCAGAACGCGACACCTGACACTTGCTGGTGGAGGAAAGGTATAGTGCTTGCCTAGCTGATGACTGCTGTTCTTATACAGAGATTTTGTTTTTCTTTGGGGGGGGGGTAGAGAGTAGATGTTTTAGCTTAGAGAGTTGGAGTGTTGCTATTGGTAATGGGATACTAGTTTCAGGATTGTTTTTGTTTTTAATGATAGGTGATGGTAACTTTAAGATTTACAATTTTATTGGTGATGAAAGGTTGTGTTTACTGAAAGAAACAAATGAGGTTGAATGGACAACTAACAGATGGACAGAAAACCTCATATCTTAGTGGCCACTGGAAAATTTTCAAACAGCTTCAGAGCTGAGGCAGAAGCACTGAAAACATCTGCAGTAATCATCTTGGTAGGAATGCTGTGTGGGCAACAGCTTGACCTCTTTATCCAAGCACCCAACCTCATGCCCACCGAGATATCGTTTGGGGGGCGCTTTTCTATAGTCACTAATGACTGAAAAGGATACTACTACTAAGAATCTTAGAAAAAGAGGATATTGCTGAAGCCAAGTTAGTGTTTCATACACAAATCCTATGTTACCGTTGTGCCAAGTTAGTGTTTCATACACATATCCTATGTTACCGTTGTGCCAAGTTAGTGTTTCATACACATATCCTGTGTTACCATTGTGCCAAGTTAGTGTTTCATACATGTATCCTATGTTACCGTTGTGCCAAGTTAGTGTTTCATACACATCAGCGTACTTCTGCCTGCTGCAAGATGTGGAAATCAACAGGAGAAACCAAAGCTGATACTGAGGACAGGTCAACAAATGAAGAGAATGAAAACAATAAAAAGTAGCTTGAAAGGAAAGTGGTATAGGGGGACACCCTGAGTCAGACACAGCAGAAGACTACTACTGCAAACCAAGAAGAAATCAAGTGATAATTGTCATGGGTCATTGTCTGGAAGACAAGCTAACAGCAGAAGATGGTCTCCAAGATTGTTGGCTACATGAGAGGTGCAAGTTAATAGCGTGATCTTCACTAGCCCCTTTGAGGGAGAAAATGTAAGGCAGTGAGAGATGCCTTCTTCTTCTTCTTCTTCTTGCGATCGCATCTTTGATGATTACACCGTCAGACGAGTTCTCATGATGAATTCGACTGTTGTTTGAAGTTCCTCTTTAACTCCATATAGCTTTGAGTTTAGTGTTGAGTCATTGGGCCAGTATATCTTTCTTAACTGGTCATACAGAGGACAGTCCTGTAGAACATGCTCAGCAGTTTGTTCGTTTAATCCACATGTGCACAGTGGTGAAGCAGACAATCGTAGCTTGTGCATGTGTTTATTCAGTTTGTTATGCCCTGTCCTGAGTCGAAAAATAGTTGTCTGTCCCTGCCGGTCGAGAGTGTGATAGTCGTCTTTGGGTTGGTTCTGTTCTCTTCTGATAGTCTGGATAGCTCTCTTTTTCTCAAAGTATGTGACTTCATTATCTTCTTGTTCACATTCTCCTCCCTTTTTTGCAAGTTTATCTGCCTTTTCATTTCCGGGTACACCACAATGAGATGGTACCCACTGAAGTATGGTTCTCTTTTTGGCAGCTACCTTGTTTAGTTCATTTCTCAGATGCGGGAGTTTACCACCCTTGAGAGCTTGCAGGACAGACAGTGCATCTGTGAGGATGACTACCTGGTGGCAGTCAGAGTTGGTGTTATAAATCATATTTGCAGCTTGCTCTAGAGCTTGAACCTCAGCTGTATAGTTGGAACAGAATTTACCAGTGGGAATGTGCCTAGTCTCATAGTGGTTGTCAGGATATGAGATAAAGATACCGGCACCTCCATTCCTAACAGCATTAGTTGCTGATCCATCTGTATAGGCATGTATCCATGATTGATCGGGATAGCTTTCTTGGATCATACTCAATGTAGCAGTTCGTTTTTGCAGATCATTATACTCACATCCACTTGTGAGACCACTGACTGTTGTATTAATTTGGAGGGCACTGCTGGCCTGCTCCCATGGTACAGGGTATAGGGTGGGCTTCAGTGGTGTTGTCTTCATGGATAGGTCTTCTTGATGCTGTCTTATAAGTCTTTTCCCCCGATGCACAAAGCTGCTACGCTTTAGACGTCCCAATGCCAGATCATCTAGTCTTGCCTTCATTGGGTGCATTGGCATACTGTTGTACTTTTCCATCTGGATCATGGTTTTTGTGTCTCTTCTATGGGACAATGTCTGTAATCCAGCAACCTTCTGCATCTCTGTTATTGGTGTAGTTTTCATGGCTCCTGTAATGAGCCTGAGAGCTTGATTTTGCACCTTGTCCAAAGACTGCAGATGTGAGTTAGCAGCTGATGACCATGCTGCTGAGCTAAACTCTAAGTGTGGTCTTATTACTCCATTATAAATCTTCTTTAGATTTCGTTCATTTGCTCCCCAGTTGGTACCTGCTAATTTTCTGAGTATGCCTAGTCGTCTTCGGGCCTTTCCTTCTGCATTTTCAATATGCTTATTCCATGTAAGCCTTTGGTCAAATGTCACCCCAAGATAGGTGGGGTAGCTTTCTTCCTTGATCACGGTTGTCCCTAGTGTATGTGAGAGATGCCTGATACAGATAGTGAACTTAATGAGAGTGACAGACGTGAGAGCTACTGACTCAGAAGATGAACAAAATGGGGTTGGATTAAAAAGCGGTGACTTTGCCTTTCACTTTTGTCCTTTTTCTTTTTCACACAACCACAACACACATACCCCCTCCCCCATTAGAATTCTTAACGTGATTTACGTTGGCTTCAAGTTCAAAATGGCATTACTGTGTTTTAGATTTTCCTTTAGACGCTTTAAAGTATTTTCTTATGTTCAGGTGATCATGATTTGTGCTTTTAGTTTTGAAAATGGGCCTAAATGCTTTGAGCATTAAAAGTTTCTGCGTGTGGGTGTGTTTATGTGTTTGCTTTTTGTGTTGAGTTTGCTAGATTTTAATATGTTCGTACATAATTTTTTTCTATGGTGTAAATGTTCCATCCACATCACAGCAAAACTCCGCACAATTTGTTGCTGGATTTGCACCAATGTCTCCCCGAATCTCTAGTCCCGCTCACCCCAGTGGAGGAAATGCAGACAGGGGAAGAGGCCGTGGGGGAGGTGGAGGACGAGGTGGCCTTTCTCGCAGAGATAGAGATATCATTGGACAGACAGTGCGCATTGTACGAGGACCATTTAAAGGTAAACTTATTGTTTGGACGCTGAGAATAAAATCAGTGGAGATATGCAAATAATTGTAATATTTATCATAACTAACTCTGTATTCAGTCACTAGTATTAGCCTTGTCAGTACTGGATATGTGATACTCATTGGCTCAGGTGCCAGTTCTGTTTGTTTTAAACACACTGTTTCATATTAAGTCTGTCTCTGTATTTAAATTTTCTGTTGGCTGTTCTCATATTTTGCTCTAGGTTTTGCCTTAATTTGAACATGATCATAATCATCATCATCATGATCATCATCATCATCATCATCATCCTTACGTCTCAGTGCTTGTTCCTTATGGAGCATGGAGCTACAATGTAGTTCACCCTGTGAGGAAGCCTTTATCAAAGCACAAGTTCTTGCAGTCGTGGTTTAAGTAGCAAGATATTTTGCGTTTTGAGGTTGCTAGCTCGATACAAACCTCATATTCAGTCTGTCAACTGTGATCCATGGTGAGAAATCAGGTTGGGGTTTCTCTGCTAGAGTAAATGGCAAAATCTTCGTTGAACATAGCGGGACTTACAAGATAACAACTTCCAGCATGAGAATGGAGGTAGAAGCATCTACTGCTGCCTTAAGGTGGCTGACTGAAACTTCATTAACAAAGGCAGTCATTGTGTCAGACTCTTAGTCCATGCTTTGAAAGTTTCAAAATGGTTGGCTATGGCAGTAATGGAAAACATTCATAGAAGCTTCATATCTGCAGGAGCTGGTGTGGATCTACTATCCTGGCCATGCAGGGGCATGCTGTAATGAGAGAACTGACAGACTCGCATCAAGAGCACCTACAGTGGGGACACTGGATATGGATAAAGGAGAGATACTGAGAACAATTAATGATCGGCTGTTAGAGATTGACACTGCAATAGATGAATCATGAAGGTTAAGACTGCTGGAATTTGGCATCAAACGTCAGGCTAGCAGAGATGGATATATGAGAGGATGCATCCATCATGTAGACTATCAGCGAGCTTCAGGAACAGTCAGCAGACACACTCTTCAGCATATACTGAGGGAGACTGAGCACCTATGGGTTTGCCTGGAGTGCAATGAAGTTGATTCTGTGTCACGAAGTGGTTTTAATTTAATAGAGTGTGCCTGAATGAAAGCAAGACCCTAGTATGAGAAAGTCTGAGAAGATAGAATTTAGATGGAAAATGACATGCCTGTGGACAGGTGAGACTATTGGCTCAAGAGATAGACCCAGGATTTGAATCTCCCCCTGCCGCTTCGTGACTAAAAAAAATGGCTATAGTCTCCCCACCTCTGACTGCCTTGAAACACAAGGAGATAAGGTGTATAATTACGACCACAAACACCACTATACAGACAACATAGAGTAAGTATAGTAAAGAATAGAAGCTGATCCAGTAAATAATATATATATATATTTATTTACATACAAGAAAAACATAAAATGGCATCATACGTCATCAAGTCAGTCAATAGCGTGCACTGTTGCACGGCCTGGAAAAACCAAAGTAACAATTAAATTGAGAGACACGAGAGACAAGAAAAACCCCAAATCACATTCACTCTTTCTGTCACCCTGCTGAGGAACAATAAAAATGGTTAGTGATTTAAACCAATTCTAATTTGGTGGGGCTGTCAACTTTTAGCCTCCACTCTCTAACACTAATAAATTTTATACTGTCTCAGTCCTGGTGACTCTTCCTCAATGAACGGCTACACAGCTTGTTACTAGTTAGGCGATAGGCGCCGATAACTACACCACACGAAATGCTAAAAATAATACTTGGTTTTTCGAACGCAGACTCAGTGTCTATCCATCAAATGGATACTGAACAGACCCTACTGGTCCTGTCTATTTTCTCCCTCCTTCTCTATCTTTCTCTCTTGATCTCAGTGTCTCTCTAACACTCGAGGGCTGGTGATGCGGTGTCTCCGTTACTCTCTTCTCTTGATTTCTATCAGGACCTAGGTATGGTAACCCTGTCACCTGTTCCTGATTTTGGTGATGACGATGTTCGGATATCAAGCATGAGGGACTTGATTAACTGTAGACAAAACTTCTCTGTTGCTGAATAGCTTCCCTTTTTTAACCCGCTCCGGAGTTAGAGAAAAAAAAACCCACAGCCTTGATTTCAGGCTGTACAAAATGAAACTAGTCTCCCGGCCACCTGCCGTTGCTAGAGACTATAATAGCGATGCTCTCGGCTGTATGATAAATAAACCTCGGTCCAGCTGAAGCATAGGGACTTCCCTGCCAGAGACCATAGGGTAATTTTCTTTTGCTCCTGACGATACTCGAGTACTCTGACCCTGAGATATGTCTTTTGCCGTGGATAATTTTATTTGACAAAATTATGCTCCCCACTGTTTCCGCCGTGACTCGCTGAAATTAAAAGAAACAGCGACTCATGTACACCCACTCTAAAATCGCTTATCTCTAACATATACGATACATAAAATAATTCTATACACGTGTCTCTTCATTCTCACTTCTTCTCCCCTAAAATCTGCCAGGTAAAACAAACAATAGCCCAGACCCGTCTGACATGTTACATGGCCGTTACGCATGGCCGATCACGTGTTCAAACTTGACAAAAATAGGGAAATCCTTTTACCCATTAACACAGGAGTTTCCCCGGCTTACTCTTATTAAATTAAATCTCGCTATAGGAATAGTTTCCTCCCCTAAGCAGTATAATTCATTTACAACGTAAATCTGAACCCTCTGACAATATTTCTCACATTTTTAAGGCTCAGAAAAATTAACGAACACACCAGGGATTTCCCCATAAATTTACATTAGAAAATATACAGGAATAAATGGTGGTTTTACATAACATCCTACAAATATGGCACACGTGTTTCTCACAACTTCACACACTCCTATCTATTGCCAAAATCATAGAAAGAATAAGCACACTGTTGCATTACGTCGTTCTTCAAAAATAGTAATTAATGGCGCTATCGTTTATTTTAAAACTGAAAAGTTAATCTTTACCTAAGGGCGAATTTCTCAAAGAACCCTCTAATGAATAAAACGATAATACGATAAAATCTTACATACCAATTCATCGCTGGTTTTTCCCACAGTGGAGAACGATAAATTACGTAGTCTGACGGCTGGCACTTATTTTTTCATAGAGACCGAATCCCCGTTTTCTGTCCCATATATACAAGAGCAACCGCCCACGCGGATTTCCCTTCCTACGCAAATCCCGGACCAAATGGGAGCGCTAGAAAAATTAGTACTATCAACCCACGCAAACCCCGCGTGCTTCCGGCCGCGTGCTTCCGGCCTCGTCATATCGCGTGCCGGAAATGGCGATTATTTCCGTAAACAACGAACTTTACGGGAATCGCGAAAAATCAGAAGAAAGAACACTGATGCTAGAATAAAATAAACCTACCATCATAAACGAACCCATTTAATTTATCTACTCAAAAAAAATACCAACCACGATATATATTCAAATGAGAAGAAATAAAATGGTGAAAAAGCGTGCCCGAAAATAGCGATTTCCGTAAACAACGGAAAATCGCGTGATCAGAAATAAATAAAACTGGTGAAAATTCAAAATAGAACCACAGAATCGGGCCTGTTAAAAGTCAGAATTACAGTGTAGCGTCACATTCTGTTCAACAGTAGCAATCAGTCAGTCAATTCCCTTTAGCTCCCCAAGGAACAAAGGCCTTCTACAAACACATGCCAGGCCTTCTTGTCACGTGCCATCAGTTCAAGTTCTTTCCACATCTTCCTCATCACCCGTGTGTTACCGGGGCCCAAAAAGGGAGCAAAGAATAGTAACACTGTACCCTACCAGGCATGTCGTAAAAAGTGACTAAGGAGGGTTGGGCATGGGGCTGGTTACTCCATCCTGTAAAAAAAATGTTACCACAAAAAACGTCAATAAACAATATGAATAACTCGGATACATCATCATACTAGACGCCTGTCTGAGAGAACAGTAGTTGTGAAGTGCGATAGGGATACCTCTTATCACCATTTGTCTTCTTATTGGGTTATGAAAAGATTGACATCACGCAACAGAAATGGACTCTGACTAAACAGCTTGACGATTTAGATTTTGCAGATGACTTGGCTCTTCTGTCCCATAAGCATAATGAGATGCAAGACAAAATGAAAATGCTTGATGAGAGGTCACAGCAAGTGGGTCTGAAAATACACAGAGAGAAGACTCAGATAATAAGAATGAACACAGGAAATGGAACAAGATTGGATTTGAAGAACCACTACTACAAGATGGTAGAATCGTACATATTCATTGGCAGCAAAATAGACACAGTTGGAAGGACAAACGGGACCGAAGACGCAGCCAAAGAGATGAATGCAGTCAGCAACTCATAGCCTCACTGCTTGCATCAGGGTCAGCAAACCAGAGCTGACCAAGACCCTACTCCACCTCCAAGTGGTGGTCTTGGAAACGGCTGCATCACTGCAGTCTGGCTGAGAGTAGGGATCAAAGTGGGAAGGCAAACCCGGTCCCAAAAAATGCCTCGCTGAAGTCGTATATGTCGGCCAAAAGGCGCAAATATTGCAGCTTCGCTGTAAACGGACACAACGCAACCAACGTCTTTTTCAGGACGAATGTGGAAGAAGAAGAAGGAAGGACAGACAATGATATCAAAATAAGAGTGAGGCTAGAGGAGCATTCATCGCATTAGTAAATGTATGGAGATAAAAAGAAAACAAGTATAATGATAATGGCTGGCCACCATGGAAGAGGTTGGGGTCATACCATGTATAACCTAAGGAATGTAATGGTTTCTTTGGTGACACACCTACACACAAAATGATGACACAAAAATCAGAATCTTCCATTCAAATGTCAAGCCAACTCTATTGTATGGCTCTGAAACATTGGGAACCACAAAAAAAAAAAACCAGAAAGCTACATACTTTCATAAATCGATGCTTCCTTAGAATGAAATGATTGAAGTATTATGACAAAATCATTCACTAATATGGAAGCCGAGGACAAAAAGCAGACAAGTGCCAGTGGAAGTAGAGATGAGAAGAACCAGACAAGTGCCAGTGGAAGTAGAGATGAGAAGAACCAGACAAGTGCCAGTGGAAGTAGAGATGAGAAGAACCAGACAAGTGCCAGTGAAAGTAGAGATGAGAAGAAGACATTGAAGATGGATAGGATGCACATTGAAGAAACCTGTTTATAGCTTTACACGACTGTCCATGCTCTGGAATCCCCAGGGTAAGGAGACCAACGAGCAGACGGAGAGAAGAGAACTGGAGACAAGACATAGAAGGGATGAAGAAGACATAGACAGACCTTGAACTGGTGGCACGTGACAGGAAGGCCTATGCTCCTTGGGGAGCTGATGATGACAATGAATATTTGTTGATATAGGTTTTTCTATTATGCTTCTGATTTAAATTTGACACACATAACAATAAAAAAACAAAACATATACACCATTTAAACTCATGCTCTATATTTTACCAGGATACATTGGTATGGTCAAGGATGCTACAGAGACCACCGCACGTATTGAACTCCATTCAAGTTGCAAGACTATCTCTGTTGATCGTTCTCACCTGAATAACTTAACGTATGTTCAACTATACTATTATGGGCTGTACACGTGGGCTGGGGGGAATTAGAGAATTATAATGTGACACTTGGTAAATGTGAGTGGTCTAATTGGCACATTGTCCTGTTCATTCGTAATATAAAGTTGAATCATTCTTCATTGCCCTACAGCTGCATGTGGAGCATGCACTTCCAACAAGTTTTATGCTGACCTTCCTGTCCAGTGTCATCTGGCCAGTGTCTTTCCATATCATCTGGATCCCATTATTTCTTCTTCTTCATCGTTCACCTTCAGACTTCCACATTAAGGACTCTAGTAAAGGCAGAAGTCATCTCAAGGTTCCTGACATCTCCAAACTTTTTTTCATGGAAAGAAGTAGGTTGTTGCCGTATGCTACTCCGTTTATTGCTGAATGTTGGGACAGGACTGCAGCAGATGTTTGGTTGTCATGAGGCCGATGCCTCAGGCGGAGAGATCTGTTGCACCAATCTTGTACCTGTGGAATAGATGGTATCTTAATCTGTTGTATCCAGTACATAGCCAGAAAATAATAACCTGGTCTCGCCTAGATAGCTGATGATAGGCGTCATTTTTTTATATGGCCTGGGTGTTCTCATTCCCATTTGGACTTGTATGTTGCTTTTATTTAAGCCAGTTACCGATTCTCTTCTGTTTTTTGTTGTTCTTTTAAGGTCTCCTAATTCTCTTACTCTGGGGGCTGCAGGACAAGGACCTCCTTCTAATGCTTGCTATCAGCTGGTTTTCTTAATGTGTTTCGTATCCAGTGCTAATGTCCATTCTTCACCTCTTGTCCTATTGGTATTTGGTCCTTCCCATCAGTTCCTCATTGGTGATCTTGTCATACCATTGGAATCATTCTCATCTGTGCAAGTTCACATTTATGAGTCAGTATACTTCTTTCTTGTTGTTGGCGCTCAGGTCCAAGATTCACAGCCATACATTAGAACTGTCTTGTTATCTGAGTTGAAGATGTTTGTTTGTCTTCTGGGCTTGATTTCTTTGTTATTTCCATTTATTGTGCAGTGAAAGGTCTTTTTGCCTTTATATTTGTATCTTGGTATCATCGACCTTGATGAAGAATTCTGCTTTTATGGTTTCTTGTTTTTCTCATTAAGTCAATGAACCTATGGGGCACTCCGTAATGCCTCAACGTTTCCAAAGGGATTTTCTATCTGAACTGTCTGTGGCCTATTTAGAGTCCACAAACTCTGTAAAGTAGGGAATTAATTTTTAGACTCTGTTTTACTAATATTTGCACAAAGTGGCTGTCTGATCTGTACATGATCTGTTTTGTTAAAAATACACTTGTTCTCATCTCTCGTCGATCTGTGACCTCATTTAATCTCTCAGAGATAATCCTGCTTAATGTTTTCATTGTCACTGATAGTAACATTATTCTTCTGTGATTTGTGCATGTGTGATAATTTCCCTATTACACATGTGTTGTAGGTCTCATTATTGTTTATAATTAGTACTTTTTGCTTACATTATATGAGATGAAGAGAGAAGTTGGTGATAATGTAGTAAATAAATAAGTAAATAAATAAACAAAGGTAATAAACAGTGCTCGTTGGTACCTGTTTTTAACCTTTATTTATTTACTGTTCACAGGACTCGAGTTTCCTTTGTTATTTATTTGTGATAATGTAGGCAGTATTGACCCAAAAAAATGTATCTGGGATCAATGTGACATTAATAATTTTTGACTGTTTGAAATGAAGTTTTCCTTAGAGGAGATGTGTTTTGCAATAACAGTGTCAGTCTTGATTCTTTAAATATATTTGAGCATACATGTAGAAAATGGAAAGATAGGTGAAGGAGTTACAACAAAATATTTTCAGTTTTGTTGAAATTATGGACATGCCTCACTGACAGGTAACTTCTTAGCTCTGCAGCACTTCACTGACAGGTAACTTCTTAGCTCTGCAGCACCTCACTGACAGGTTACTTCTTAGCTCTGCAGCACCTCACTGACAGGTAACTTCTTAGCTCTGCAGCACCTCACTGACAGGTAACTTCTTAGCTCTGCAGCACCCCTCTGGCAGGTAACATCTTAGCTCTGCAGCACCTCACTGACAGGTAACTTCTTAGCTCTGCAGCACCTCACTGACAGGTAACTTCTTAGCTCTGCAGCAATTAAAGTTGCTATCAGTTAATCAATACTCTTTAGCTCCTCATGGAGCATAAGCCTTCAACAAACACATGCCAAGTCATCAGGTCGCGTGTCATCAGGTCACGTGTCATCAGCTCAATGTCTTCCTCATCATTTTCACTTTTTTTCTCCATTTCTCTTCACCGTGTGGTTTTTAAAAAATCTACCTCTCTTTCCCTGGTGATTCTAGAACAAGGACTGCCTTGTAATGCTATCAACAGGTTTCCTCAATGTGTGTCGTATCCATCGCCAGCTTCTTCTTCTCATCTCTTGTTCCACTGGCACTTGTCTGGTTCTTGTCATCAGTTCCACATTGGTGACTTTGTCAAAATCAGTTCCACAGTGGTGACCTTGTCATACCATTTCAATCTTCCTATTCTACGCAAGCATTCATTTATGAAAGCTGTCAGTTGCTGTCATTTTAATAAAAGCTATCAGTTGCTGTCATTAAAACGAGATCTTTTAGCTAACATACATGTTCTAAGAAAGCTAGATTTTACATTTTATTTCCTTCTTTTCAGTGGGCCAAAGCCTGATGGAGGGCAGGCTTCCACACATGGAGGTCGTACTCCAAGCTATGGTGGTCACACACCAATGTATGGCGCACGTACACCCATGTATGGATCACAGACCCCGTTGCATGATGAGTCTCGTACACCACATTATGGAGGAATGACGCCCTCACATGAATCAGGAGGACGAACTCCAAGCGGTGGAGGCAGCAGTGTATGGGACCCTTCTAATGCTAATACCCCATCCAGGTGAGAATTTAGGACTTGTCTTAGGGATGATCCCATCCAGGTGTGAATTTAAGACTTGTCTTTGAGATGATCCCATCCAAATGAGAGTTTAGGACTTGTCTTTGGGATGATTCAGGTGTGTTGAAGAAACGTGATTGACCAGTCAGTTAAATCATTTGTGTTCTCTTCTCTATGTGTTCTTTGGTTTCCCTCTACCTCTTAGGCTGGGGGTTCCAACAAAATATTTGGAAAGTGGTATAATTATTACTGATTTTGTCCACATGTGCAGCACATACATCTGAACATATCCTGCAAGACTGCCACATGCTTAGTCAGTTGCGGACTGAACATTGGCCCACAGAGATGCACATCCACACAAAGCTGTTTGGGAGTCTTGACGAACATTCAACCACAGCAACATACATCTAGAGAACCGGACTTCTTGTGTGGACATTACTAAACAACAGCGAACGAGAAGAAGTCTTGACGAACATTCAACCACAGCAACATACATCTAGAGAACCGGACTTCTTGTGTGGACATTACTAAACAACAGCGAACGAGAAGAAGAAGGAGACTGGTTTTGTCTCATGAGCAGCAGGTGTTGAAAAGAGGGGGGTTCCAGTCAACAAAGAGCTGGAAGGTTGCAACATGGCAGAAAGAAGCTTAACTTCTAGCAGAATCATTGTAGACAACATCAGAAATATGGGAGGAGTCGGGAAAATATCGAAATCACCCCTAAAATGTTAGCTAGTGTCAGTAGTGCCTATCGCAGCAGATACACGGTTTATCTTGACAACCAGAAGCATAACACTGAACAAGAGACACATAATAATACAAGAAAAATTCTTAATAGCGAGATACAGAAAACTGAAAAGAAGAAAAATTGATTTAGACCAAGGACATGATGTCCCTGACTGCTGATGACGATGACGATACTTCTCAGGCAGAAACACTAGGCAAGATATCACTGCTGTATCAAAAGCTTGAGAAAACATGTAAGAGAAAAGGAAGAGAAGGGTAAAGCTGTTGACAAACAAATTGATGAAAAACTGTTGGAGCTGAAAAGAAAAGACTTATAAAAGTGGGAAAAATATTTGTATATGTAAATAAACAGTATATTATTTCAAGTGGTTCAGATTATGAAGTGGTCTGTATATGAAGTATATTAAGATGCTTCTGTTTAAGTATGAGTGTTTGATTTAGTTAGCAGAAATTCACAACGGAAAAAGCTTTGTTCTCAGTGCGTTGATAGAGATCCATAAGAAATCCAGTGTGATGGAGTAAAATTTGTTACATTTGATAAGTTTTCATTATAAATTTTAATTTTTGTTTTATTAAATACTTACTTACTTAGTCGTTCCCCTTCTACCGTGAGGTGTAGAGGTTTGGAAGAGAGAGCGCCAGACTATTCTGTCGGCTGTCTTCCTCCTGGCCTGGTTCCATTCTAGTCCTTGGTCCTTCAAAGATTGTCTAATGTTGTCCTCCCAGCGGACTCGGGGTCTGGATCCTTGGCTCTTTGTTTCCCATGCTTGTCGTGGTAGCCGATCTTCTCCCATTCTGCAGACATGGCCAAACCATCTTAGTTGGGACTGTTCTACTTGGGTCTGTAGGGGGTGGCATTTTAGGCCTTGACGTATCGTCTGGTTGCGTACCATGTCTCTTCTTGTTACTTCAACCACCTTCCTCAGATACCTCATTTCTGAGGTTTGGATCTGGCTTTTATGGGTTGTAGTCATTGCCCATGACTCGCATCCATATGTCAAGACTGGGACATAGGTGGAGCGGTATACAGCCATCTTCGTTTTCTTACCAACCTCTCTCTTGCTGAGGAATCCTCGATTTATGGCCTGAAAAAGTCTCCCACCTGCTGCTTTTTGAGTGGCCAACTCTTCTTTGATGCCTCCCTTTCGGTCTATAATAGCTCCGAGGTATTTAAAGTGGTCGACCTGCTCCAGGACCTGTTCTCCCAGCTTAATCTGATGTCTTCTTTCTTCTCGTGATATCACCATGGATTTTGTTTTAGAGCTGCTTATGACCGTCCCTCTCTTCTCCAGCTCTTCCTTCCAGACTTGCAGGTTGGATTGGAGATGTGCCTCTGATTTAGCAATCAGGGCAACATCATCAGCAAATGCCAGCTCTGAAATATAGACCTGTCTCATCTTCCAGTACCCCACTGAATACTTTCTTGTTCTCTCCTTACATGCCTTGATGACATCGTCCATAAGGAGTATGAAGAGGTAAGGTGATAGGATATTACCTTGTCTTACACCAGTGGTGGTCCTGAACTCTTCTGACTTATGGTTTGCTGTCCTCACATAATTTCTGCAAGACTTGTAGAAGCTCTGTATAGCATGAATCAGAGGTGCTGGAATATTCTTCCTTGCCAAACAGTCCCAAAGTTTGCTCCAAGGGACCCTGTCAAACGCCTTTTCCAGATCTATGAAACAAAGATGGATCTTACTCTTATACTCAAGGGCCTTTTCACTCAGCTGTCTGAGTGTGAAGATTAGGTCTTGAGTACTTCGGTTTGCTCGGAATCCGCACTGGACCTCATCCAATTGTGGCTCAGCTAGGCGTCGGAGTCTCTGCTCTAGGATTCTAGAGTAGATTTTTCCAGGGACACTGAGAAGAGATATGCCTCTATGGTTTCCACACTGTCGATTGTCACCCTTTTTGAAAATTGGTGTTATGATGGCGATCTCCCAATCCTTTGGTATGGTCTTGTTGCACCATGCTGCCTGTAGGACCCTTAAGAGTAACAGGTCGCCTGATGCTCCCATTCTTTAGGGTCTTATAGAACAATTTCTGGTTTTCTTGTGCATCTTTTTTTCTAGCTTTTCTCCAAATTCTTCCCAGGACTTCTGTTTTGCTGCTAGCACTTTGTTCTTTACTTCTGTTCTGAGTGTCACATATTCTCTATATTTTTCCATTTGTCCTGTTGTGTTTTTAGCTCCTAAGTATTGTTTCCATGCCATTTTCTTCTCTCTTATTTTCTCTTTGACTTCCTCTGTCCACCAAGGTGTCCTCTTTCTCTGGTTCCCAAGTCGGACTTCACCACATGCTTCTGCAGCAGCTGTCTTTATGATATCCTTGAATTTAATCCAGAGGGTTTCCAAGTCATCAGGTTGTTCTTCTGTGTTGCTCACCGCTGCAGCAATAAGCCCCTGATATCTGGTCTTAATTTCTGGCTCTCTCAGCTTGTAGGTCCTAATGCTCATTTCTCCTGCTCGTTTACTTGGTTTCTTGCGTGATGTTGAGCAGTTCCTAGGCTGAGCAACTCTTTCAGTTGTTCGTTTGATTGTTAGCAGGTAGTGATCACTTCCAATCTCTGGCCCCCTCCAGACTCTTGCATCTCGTACATATTTGAATGAGCTTCTCCGAACAATGGCATAGTCGATCACTGACTTCTCATTCTTTGTTGGTTCACATCTAGTGTATGCATGTATGCGCTTATGGGGGAACTTTGTGTTTGTAATGATCAGATTCTGCTCACTGCAGAATCTAAGGAGTCGCTTTCCATTGTCATTGAGAGTATCTTCTCCATATCTTCCGATAACTCCACCCCATCTAGCATGGTCATTTCCAACTCTGGCATTAAAATCTCCGAGCATGATAACTTCATCTAGGCAGTCATCCACTGTCCTTTGAAGCAGCTCGAAGAATTCCTCCTTGACCTCTGCTCTCTCTCATCCTCATTTGGCCCATACACTATGACCAGGTTGACTATGGTTTCTCCTTCTTTTAGTTTCACAACCATAATGCGCTCTGAGACAAAGTTCCACCCCTTGATACTATCTTTTTGATTTTGGGCCACAATGCAACCCACACCCCCTTTAGCTCTTTCGGATATGGGTACACCACTGTAGAGCAGCGTGTTGCCATTGAGATCCATGACTCCTTGTCCTTTTTTCTTTGTTTCCGTTATAGCCAGGATTTCTAGTTTTGCTTTCCTCATCTCTTCCACCAGCTTCTCTTCCTTCCCATTTATACTTCTTGTGTTCCATGTTCCATAAGTCGTAGTCCGTTCCAGTTCGTCGCCTTTAGAATCAGTCCGGTTTTCTCTCTTGTGTTACTCGTAATCGTGGTTTAAAGCAAACAGGTGATTGGCCTGTTGTGCCTTTGCATGGTGGAGGGGCTGCCTCCTTACGGCCTCCATGCAGGCCGCCCTCCTCCTTTTTCATCCGGGCTTGGGACCGGCATAGGCGGAGTTCCGGCATAGGCGGAGTTGTTTTATTAAATGCTTAGCTTAATAGTTCGTTGTAATTGTGTTGTTGTTGGTTGTTTAAAAAAAAAAATATTGATGCGTTCATCACTGTTAGAGTGTGTTGCTCCTATCCTTGAAAATCGTATGCTTGGACCTGGAAAGGTTTAGAAAAACCCTGGAAAATGCTTGAAGAAATTTGCTACAAGCCCTGGTAATATAAATTGTCACAGAAACCACTAATACCAGAGCATGTGCATGCTCGGCGCAGGCTTTCTGCAAAGGGATCAACTGTAATGGTGACTTTATGAACCCGAAGGAGCATGGGAGAAAATGATGTTGATATAATGACTTATACTTCAGCTTTTTAACAAAAATTTGTTTTTGCTGTTCTAGGACAAATGATTTTGACTACAATTATGACGACTCACCGTCACCTGCAGACTTTGGTGCAACGCCAAATCCTGCTACACCTGGCTACCATGCAGACTCCCCTGCTCCAACGGGCCCATACACTCCCCAAACCCCAGGCAGTGCATATTCACCTTACCCTGCTACATCTCCAGGAGGATTTGATGGTAAGCTGTGATTGATGGTATGATGTGATTGCATCACCAGGAGTCAAGTCTGTAGGGGTTGTGGGTGTAATACATTACACAGATTACAGGAGTCAAGTTTGTAGAGAATTGTGGGTGTAATACATTACATAGATTACAGGAGTCAAGTTTATAGAGAATTGTGGGTGTAATACATTACATAGATTACAGGAGTCAAGTTTGTAGAGAATTGTGGGTGTAATACATTACATAGATTACAAGAGTCACATTTTTGAGAGTTGTGAGTGTAATACATTACATAGATTACAGGAGTCATGTTGCTCAATAGACCAGCTCCACAAAACCCCCCGGACATCCAGCCAGCAGAAGAAGAGCTACAAATTAATGGTGAAAGACCAACGAAGGAAGAAATGAAAGCTATAAAGCTTCTAAGAGATGGAAAAGCGTCTGGACCTGATGGCATTCCAGCAGAGGCCATCAAAGCAGATATCGACACGGCTACAGAGATGTTATATAAATTACTTGGTAAAGTCTGGGAAAAGGAAGAGATACCAGCAGAATGGAAGGAAGGATATCTGGTTAAGTTGCCTAAAAAAGGAAATTTACAAGAGTGCACAAATTATAGAGGAATAATGTTACTATCAGTGCCAGGAAAAGTATTAAATAGGATTATCCTTGAGAGATTAAGAGTCCATAGAGAAGAAACTGAGAGATGAACAAGCAGGTTTTCGACAAAACAGATCCTGTACAGACCAGATAGCCACTTTGAAAATAATAGTTGAACAAAGTCTGGAATGGAATTCACCATTATACATCGGATTTGTGGACTACGAAAAAGCATTTGACAGTGTAGACAGAGAATCACTTTGGAAATTGATGAGGCATATTGGAGTTCCCCTGAAGATCATTAATTTAATAAAGAAAACATATAAAGACATGACATGCAGAGTTCTTCATGAAGGACAGCTTACCCTTTGGGATAAGAACAGGAGGGTGACAGGGATGCCTCTTGTCTCAATTTCTTTTCTTATTAGCAATAGACTATACCCACAATGAACAATTAGGTATAGAATGGACAAATGGAAAATTCCTGGGGGACCTGGATTTCGCAGATGATGTAGCATTCTTAAGTTCAACACCAAGACAATCCCAAGAAGCAATAAATAATTTGTGTCATCTCTCGGTTAAAATAGGTCTCCAAATAAATGCCTCTAAAACTAAAGCTATGAACTTTTCTAACGAGACCTTTGATATCATCTTGAACGGGGAAAAACTACAGAAAGTTGAAAGTTTCAATTATTTAGGCAGTAAAATGACTCAGGATGGTGACACAACAAGAGAAATCCATACTAGAATTGCTTTGGCAGCTAGCGCCTTCAATAGATTATCTAACATTTGGAAATTACGATCATTGAATATACATACCAAGCTTCGTCTGTTTAATTCAAATGTTATCTCAGTGTTAACATACGGCTGTGAGAGTTGGAAAATAACAAAATCATTGGAGAACAAGCTGAATACATTCGAGAACAAATGTCTTAGAAAACTCATGAACATCAGTTGGAAAGAATTCAAGACTAATCGACAAATAAGAGAAGACTCTAGGCAGAAATATGTCTCCGACTATATACGGAAAAGACGATGGTCATATATCGGTCATGTCCTACGAATGCAAAACAACAGAATACCACTACAGGCGCTCACTTGGGTTCCTGAGGGTAAGAGGAAAAAAGGAAGACCAAAAGAAACACTCAGAAGAACAATAATAAGAGAAGGAAGAACGTTGGGCCTAAATAATGTGCAAGAGCTAAGAGGAGTGGCGTCACAACGAACAACCTGGAGAGCACTGGTTTCTGCCTTATGCGCCGTGTTTGGTGCTTAAAGAATTTATTATTATTATTATTATTAATAGACTGGGTTATGAGAACATCAACAACACACAACAGAAATGGAATCCAGTGGACTCTGACTAAGCAGTTGGATGATCTGGATTTTGCTGATGACTTGGCTCTTCTGTCCCAAACCGTAATCAGATGCAGGACAAATTGAAAACACTCGATGAGAGGTCACAGCAATTGGGTCTGAAAATACACAGGGAAAAGACAAAGATAATGAGAATAAATGCAGGTAATAAAAACAGGGTTGAGCTTGAAGAAGCACCAATACAAGATGTAGAATCGTACACATATCTTGGTAGCAATATAGACAAAGTTGGAGGGACAGACAGTGATATCAAAATAAGAATACAAAAAGCAAGAGGAGCTTTCATTGCATTGGGAAATCTATGGAGATCAAGAGAAATCGGATTCCAACACGAAAATAAGAATCTTCAACTCAAATGTGAAGTCAGTCCTATTGTATGGCTCTGAGACATGGAGAACAACAAAGACAACAACCAAAAAGCTACAGACTTTCATTAATGAGTGCTTGCATAGAATAGAGGGATTAAAATGGTATGACAAGGTTACCAACGTGGAACTGATGACAAGAACTAGACAAGTGCCAGTAGAACAAGAGATGAGAAGAAGACGATGGCGATGGATAGGACACACACTCCGTCTGCGACAATATTTTTTAACTAGTGATATGGCATATAATTATGCACTTATATGGAGTTATATGTATGAGTATGGTATGTGTGTGAATAAATGAATACATGGCTTTTGTAGACTACATTTTAAACTATTCATTCATTCATACAGTAATACAAAATAACAAATCATCCACACCTGCACACAAATGACTGCTTTGTCAAACACCATGAGGCAAAATAGTTTCATTTTAACATTGACAGGGAAATTGACAGTGTATATAGCTTATATTCGTTTCTTTTGTGTTTTTCTAAAAGTGCCAACAGATGTCCAATTGTGATAAAAATTTTATTTATGATCAGAAGCAACTGAAATTTTCCTACATTATTTAAAAATGGATGTACTTTAACGCAAAAGTCGTCTTAAAAGTTCTACTTTAAAATGTTATTCAAATGTTTTAATTGTCCCCCTCCCTTGCATGGATCAAACGTGGATCAGCTTTGACTTAAGTCTCTTAAATGTTGAGTCAGAGTCCACTTAAAAATGACCGACTCCACAGCCCTGATTGTAAGTACGAGTGGTCATAAGTCGTGTAAGTCGAGGACAGCCTGTAATGCCGCACTGTAAAATTCAATTACCAGAGTTTTGTGATATTCAGAGCCATCGTGGAGATATTTATTAATACGTTGTTTAACATGCAACCTTTTCTCTATGACAGTTCAGAGCCCAGGGTATGTTGGAACACCCACCCCTGCCGTCATGTCAAGCCCTAGTCCTGCAAGTTTTGCCGGAAGTCCTTCTCCCATGGGGTATAGTCCCATGACACCTGTGGCTCCCTTCACACCCCAGACACCAGGGGCAGGTAAATACATCTCCGTAAATGAATTTAGTCACATTGTTAGAACAGCAACTTACCATGTTGGTTTTTGATGACAGCAGCAAACTGTCTGCCATTTTGGTGTCAGAAACAACCTGTAAAGTTAGACTGATGGAGCAGCTGCAAATTTTTCTTGTTAGAATGGTGAGGTAGCAGTGACCTGTCATGTAAAATTGAGATAACACAAGTTTGTTGAGTCAACAGCTGCCTAACAGATCAGATTGATGAAACAACAGTGTTCTGTCATTTGTCATTTCAAGTTGTTGAGATAACGTAGCATGTTACATTGTTGAGATAACCAACAGCTGTCTATCATGTCAGATTGTTGAGGTAAACTGCCTGTCATGCTAGATTGGTGAAACGTTAGCACACCTGTCACGTAAGAAGATGCTGGAGATGGATAGGACACACATTGAGGAAACCTGTTGATAGCATTACAAGGCAGTCCTTGTTCTGGAACCCCCGGGGTAAGAGAGAAGAGAACTGGAGACAGACATGAAGGGGATAAAGACAACATGGAAAGACCTTGAGCGGATGGCACGGGACAGGAAGACTTGGCAGACGTTTGTTGAATGCCTATGCTTCTTGGAGAACTGAAGGTTGATGATGATGTTGCATCAGATTGATAAACAGTAGCAGTCGGTTATTTCAGACTGTTGAGATAACTAGCCTGTCTTGTCCAACTGCTGAGATAACTGTAGCCTGTCTTGTCCAGCTGTTGAGATAAAAGCATCCTGATGTGTCAGTTTGTTGAGACAACAGTTGTTTGCCATTTCTGATTTTTGAGATAATGACAACCTGTCATGTTTTTTGTGTGTTTTCTGTTAAAGATTCGATATCCTGTTCAACATGTCCTGAGGTGGTTATTCAATACCCTTTAGCTCCCCAAGAAGCATAGGCCTTCAACAAACACATGCCTATTCATAGTCCACGAATCCGATGTATAGCGGTGAATTCCATTCCAGACTTTGTTCAACTATTATTCTCAATGTGGCTATCTGGTCTGTACAGGATCTATTTTGTCAAAAACCTGCTTGTTCATCTCTCAGTTGCTTGTCTATGGATTCTTTTAATCTCTCAAGGATGATTCTGTTTAATACTTTTCCTGGCACTGATAGTAACATTATTCCTCTATAATTTGTGCACTCTTGTAAATTTCCCTTCTTAGGCAACTTGACCAGATAACCTTCCTTCCATTCTGCTGGTATTTCCTCTCTCTCCCAGACTTTGCCAAGTAGTTTGTATAATATCTCTGTAGAGGTATCAATATCTGTTTTGATGGCCTCTGCTGGAATGCAATCTGGACCAGCTACTTTTCCATCTTTCAGAAGCTTTATTTCTTCTCTACTTGGTTGTTCACAGCTGATTTGTAAATTTCTACCTTGACTTTAATCTGATGGAGGAACTGGAACTCTCTTGGAGTTGATTCCTATTTGACATCAGCAATTTAGACTTTTCGGTCTTGTGGGTAAGCATGGCTCCCTTTTATTTAAAAAAAAAAAATTACTCTTAATATGCATTGTCTGCCTACGAATGCTTCCAGGATATTAATTATTTTGTCGCCAAGCAGAGCTCTTAGACTGACTTCTCCCGAGTAAGTTTTACTTTAGGTTCCTTATACACCTGCTGTTTTCCGAGTTCTCCCTTTTTAATCTTTTTTTACACATGTGAACCAATATAAAACACCATTTGCTTGGTTTGCTTCTTTCAGTTATGGAGTCTAGTATGGCAGACTGGCATACAACAGACATTGTTGTAAAGGTGAAGGCCACACATGACAATGATCAGCTTGTCTACCAAACAGGGGTCATCAAGAGCATTAATGTGAGTGTGTGTGTGTAGTGTGAGCACTTATGTTGTGGCAGTCAGTACTTGTGCAGCATGACCAACTTTATTGTGTAGAAGTAGTACATGTATAAAGTGAGTACTAGTACTGGAACTTCCGGCATGAAAATGGAGGTAGAGGCAGCTACTACAGCCTTAAGGTGGCTGTCTGAAACTTCATTAACAAGGGCAGTCATTGTCTCAAACTCTGAGTCCATGCTTTGAAAGGTTCAAAATGGTTGGCTACGGCATGAATGGAAAACATTCATAGAAGCTTCAGCTCTGCAGGAGCTGGTGTGGATCTACTGTTCTGGTCATGCAGGAGGACTGACGTAAGACGGGGGGTAAAACTGTAGAATGAAAAAAAAAAAAACACAAATAGTGATACGTCTTACTGGGAGAAAGGACAAGAAAAAACCTACGTTGCGGCCACAAGGCCTTCGTCAGGGACAGACAAATAAAAAACAGAAGGGAAAGAAAGTGAGAATTAAGTAGATCGACTATAAAAGTGGAAATTGCTAACTGAGAAGCCTTGGTACTCACAGTGTTAAGTACTGTTTGTGTGCAGTATAAATGTCTGATTTTGTATTTCTTTTTCATTTTGGAGAGGTGAAATGATCTATATAAAGAAATATTTTCATCAAATTGTATTTGCTTACGAAGATGGAGGAATTATGTACACTGTGTGAATAAGGTGGACATAGATGGGTTTGTTGCGTGCCAATAGAGTGATTATGTCAATATAATGTTGTACAGTGAGTAATATATATTTGACTTTGATTTTCACAGGGTGGGATGTGTACTTTGTACCTGGCAGATGAAGAAAAGACAGTCAACGTTAGTTGCGAACACCTGGAGCCTGTCACACCTGAGAAAGGCGATAAGGTACATTTTATCTCTGTGCGTGATGACACACCTGTACATATCACAATCATTATTAATGACAAAATTGTTATATGTAAAAGGTGGGAAGACAGCAGGCTGATCAGAAAATGGGAGGACGAGAAACACCCTGTAATGCAATCACTAAACCAAAGCTGTTTATTTGATCACAGGTCTTTTGAGTTTGCAATGGGTTGGTTATGTTTCGTCAGGTAGCTCTTGTAAAAAGTTCTCCATTAGATGTGGACTAATAATGTTACTATCAATCAATCAGAGAGACTGGAGCTCATGGCTTCAAATCAACATGTTTCAGTAGCTCAGTTAATCCAGATGGAAAAGTACAACAGTATGCCACTGCACCCAATGAAGGCAAGACTAGATGATCTGGCATTGGGACGTCTAAAGCGTAGCAGCTTTGTGCATCGGGGAAAAAGACTTATAAGACAGCATCAAGAAGACCTATCCATGAAGACAACACCACTGAAGCCCACCCTATACCCTGTACCATGGGAGCAGGCCAGCAGTGCCCTCCAAATTAATACATTAGTCAGTGGTCTCACAAGTGGATGTGAGTATAATGATCTGCAAAAACGAACTGCTACATTGAGTATGATCCAAGAAAGCTATCCCGATCAATCATGGATACATGCCTATACAGATGGATCAGCAACTAATGCTGTTAGGAATGGAGGTGCCGGTATCTTTATCTCATATCCTGACAACCACTATGAGACTAGGCACATTCCCACTGGTAAATTCTGTTCCAACTATACAGCTGAGGTTCAAGCTCTAGAGCAAGCTGCAAATATGATTTATAACACCAACTCTGACTGCCACCAGGTAGTCATCCTCACAGATGCACTGTCTGTCCTGCAAGCTCTCAAGGGTGGTAAACTCCCGCATCTGAGAAATGAACTAAACAAGGTAGCTGCCAAAAAGAGAACCATACTCCAGTGGGTACCATCTCATTGTGGTGTACCCGGAAATGAAAAGGCAGATAAACTTGCAAAAAAGGGAGGAGAATGTGAACAAGAAGATAATGAAGTCACATACTTTGAGAAAAAGAGAGCTATCCAGGCTATCAGAAGAGAACAGAACCAACCCAAAGACGACTATCACACTCTCGACCGGCAGGGACAGATAACTATTTTTCGACTCAGGACAGGGCATAACAAACTGAATAAACACATGCACAAGCTACGATTGTCTGCTTCACCACTGTGCACATGTGGATTAAATGAACAAACGGCTGAGCATGTTCTACAGGACTGTCCTCTGTATGACCAGTTAAGAAAGATATACTGGCCCAATGACTCAACACTAAACTCAAAGCTATATGGAGTTAAAGAGGAACTTCAAACAACAGTCAAATTCATCATGAGAACTCATCTGACGGTGTAATCATCAAAGATGCGACCGCAAGAAGAAGAAGAAGAAGTAGCTCGGTGGTCCATGGTTCGATCCCCAGTTGAGGTGGGATTTTTTAGACCGCAAACGGCTCAGGGGTCGTCCCAGCCTCATGAATTGGGTACCAGAGCAACTCTGAGAAGGTTAAGGCGGCCAGCGTGATGCTGACCACATCATCCCTAGTGTGCCGATGGTCAAGAAAATATGGGCCTAACACCATATTCCCAATATGCCTCAACGGGCATATAATGGGATCCTTTACCTTTTTTTTTTTTTACCTTCCTAATGGGAAGTTTTTGGTGTGTGGATTTTCTGTAACAAGTCTCGATATCAAGGTCAATCGAACGGTTTTGGATGCTGACAGCAGGCAGTAAATCATTGCTTTTCACCGGACGTTTTAAGTCTGATCTCAAAATTATTAATTAAACCATATAATTAAAGAAATATTTTTTGAATGAGCGCGGGCCACAAAACAATTTTATGCTGGCCACATTTAGCCTGCAGGACTGCAGTTGGACCATGGGTTTAGAGAATCAGTTTGGGAATGGACGAGACACTATGGAGCTCCCCTGTAGTTCATTAGCCTGTTACAGAAAACATAAAGTGCAGAATTTTTCAAAAAAGACAACTTACAGAATCCTTTGAAATGTGGACTGATGTGTGACAAGGGATGCCTGTTGACACTATTTCTCTTCCTACTGGTCTTTGATTGGATTATGTAGACAACAACATCAGCCATCAGAAATGAAATTCAGTGGACTCTCAAAAAATAGCTCAATGATTTAGATTTTGCTAGTGAAATCCCATAACCGAAGACAAGCAAGACAAAATGACAGTACTAGAAAAGAGGTCACATCAGTTTGAGACTGTGATCATGAGAATAAAGCATACGGTAGTTAAATTACACTTGGAAAAGCATCCTACCAGATGTGGACTCATGCATATACCGTAGCGGCAAAACCAAGTTGGAGGAAAAGGCACTTATATCAAAATAACGATACAGAAGGTAACGGGCTTTCGCTGCATTGGGAAATATCTTGAAATCAGAAGCAGTCAAGTTCAACAGAGAAATACAAATTTTCAACTCTAATTTCAAGGCTGTCCAATTGCATGACTGCCCAAACATGGAAGCCTTTGAGATGTGGATATATAGAAGAATCATGGAAAGAGAAGAAAACAAATAAAGAGGTTCTAGAAAACCTAGGAATGAAAAAGCTCAAATATTTTGGCAGTGTAAAAAGACATAACACCTTGCAGAACACCATAATAGAAGGAAGATCTGAAGGCAAACATCCAAGAGGAAGACAGCGCTATAAGTTGAAAGATAACATCAAGAGATGAACAGAAAAGAGTCTAGCGCTATAAGTTAAAAGATAACATCAAGAGATGAACAGAAAAGAGTCTATCAGAGTGCACCGTCAAGACAAAAAACGTTGGAGATCCATTACAGCCAACCTTCGTTGTGGAGATGGCAGCTGATGATGATGAAATATCCAGAAACAAGAAAACAAAGAGTTTCATAACTGGATGTTTGCTCAGATTAGAAGGATTAAAATGGTATGACAAGGTCACCAATGTGGAACTGATGGGAAAGAACTGGACAAATACATGTGAAATAAGAAGTGATGGAAAGACAATAACATTGGATAGGACACACATTGAAGAAACCAGTAAATAGAGGGGAGACTGGAGAGAAGCATATATGAAAATGGTACAAATATCCATATCTGTGTGTTTGTCCAAGGGCTTAGTTCCATATTACATTATAATGTAACCTATAATTAGTATGTTTAACTGCTTAGTTATGTCAGTTTAATTATTTGATTATGACGTCTGCAAGTAAGTCTCCCGCCAAAACTTGGCGTGAAATAATGATGTTGTTCTCTGTCTGCTGCATGCCGTGATGACAGCACTTAATTCCCCTTTGGTCATTTCATTCTTGTCCATTATGCTTCACAAGTACAGAAACAGTGGAAACAGTGGCACGAAAGAAGCTTAGAAGCATCCTGTATGATGAGCAATGAGGCTTTACTGGCTAAATATATATAAATGTATAGTGAAAGCACTTTGTTGTTGTTTAGGGCTGTTAAGAGTTTTGCTCTTTTGCAGCTAATACCAAGTCTAAGAGTCCTTGGTATTATCTACACTGTAGATCTAGGCTTTTTGATGTGGCTCGTCTGCCATTCCAAAACGTGTTGAGTTGAAGTCATGAGCTCTAGTTTTTTCTAGCTTGGCTGGCATTTAAAGGATCTATCACATCTGGTCCCAAGCTAGGAGGAAGAAGTGCGTGGCATACTGTGTGTTTCCCACTATCTAAGGGGACTCTCCAAATGTGCAGAGCTAAAATACTGTGCTCTGGTTCTGGGCTCTCCCAAGGAATTGTCACGTCCTACACAAAGCCACTTCTCCCTGCCTATCATGGGGTCCATAGTGAGATCCTCCTGCATGCAGGCAACCAGGTAAAAGCCAGAGTTACATCTAGTGCTCAAGTGACTCCTCCAAGCATAGTGTGCAATGATGGGTTGTCAACATCTTTTACCACAGGGGGAATCCCTGGAACTGTGTGCATGATTTCAAGAGTCAGTGAGGGTGTAATTAGCCTCACAGACAGGTTCACTTCCAAATCTACATACTATAGCATTGTATATAGCTGGTGGTCATATAATATAGATATGTCTTCAAGCATGTTCATACTTAAGCCGAACTGCTGAATATAAATGGGTGGAAAATTTCAGAAATGTTGTCACCAAAAAGCAACAGAGACAGGAATATTTGTATATTATTTTTTTTTAAATATCCGGTGCCATGAAGTATATTGGGAACAAAATGTGCTTTGTTTCAACAGGTGCACAGTTTAGTTCCCCACTTGAAAAATACGCCATGACAAAGATTGCAACTTTGGTTGGAAAAGATTGGACAAGCATGACTCATGGATAGATAAGGCAATTCTCTATTTAGGGAATATTGCAAGTCTGACATAATCAGAAAACATAACGTGAGGTTTGATATATGCTAGATTATGTATAACTATAAATTTTTAATTATAGTGTGCTGTTTCTGTTCCCAGATGAACAGATAGAAGTACATTCTTAGGGTGATTTTGGTTTCTTTCCATTATACAGTGTAATCAAACTGTTCATGAACACTGTCATTTGAACGCTTTTCTTTGTTGATTGTAACTATTTTCGGGAGAGTATATATAATGGAAACAATACAATTTTTCAACACGGTTGCGTTCCTCAGCTGTGACCAACATACACACAGCGAGAATTATGTTATTTTAGATTCAATTTAAAAGTTCTTTGATGACAACATTTTGTGTGGATTGTTTTCAAAGAGTGTTCCATCTTGATCATTATTGGCTCATGTACACCAATTTTTACGCACTTTTTCTTTGTCGAGCGCTACTAATTTCGTGAAAGAATAAAAAAAAAAAAAAACCGAAAAAATAAAAAACCAAAGTATTTGTTTTATATAACACCCACGCCGCGCAAGTTGCACACCGTGCGTTGCACACTTTTTTTTCTGGCGCGAGTTACTATTTTGAGTGAGACTGACCGACGTAACATACATTGGTAATTATGTTAGTTGGGATGGTTTGCATAAACTTGGATAGTTACTTGGTAAAGACCCGTCTCCTTGATGTGGCCACATGCAGTCTACCACAGCAATTGTGGTTTAGTTTATTAAAGAGACTTTACAAACCAGCTGCCTATGATGACTTATTGATAATAAGATGTTTAAAAAAAAGTAATTTCTTATTAATTCTCTTTCCCGCAGGCCAAAGTGATTATTGGAGATAATCGTGAAGCCACAGGATCATTGATGAGTGTGGATGGAGATGATGGAGTCTTTAAACTGGATACCAAAGATGCCAACTCCAAGAGTGAAATTCTAATGCTGCCCATACATTACTTTTGCAAGATGGTTGAGTGATTATGATATTACAGCTGTCCGTTGTTAAGTCTGAGCTTTCATTGTGTACTGCGCTTCTTCGATCCATTCTTGTGTCACTTCACACACTTTGGTTTTTTTTAAATTTTCGTTTTAAATTAAATTTAGTTTTCATCATGCTCAAATGACATTGTGTATTATTTCAAATAAATAAGTGTATATAAATGCTTGAGGTGAACCATAGACAATTAATAAACAAGTAGAAAAAATGCTAGAGGCCGCAGAGATGTGGTTTTACAGAGGAATGTTAACAAATACCATGGACAGCCCAAAAGAGTCATGTGGATGTCCTGAAAGATGTCAATGCGCAAAGGAAGTTTATTCTTCATGTTAGGAGACAATTCACTTTCTGTGGGCATGTTATGAGAAGAAGGAAGCTTGATTATATCGTAACAACTGGTAGGATTGAAGGAAAAAGAGATAGGGGAAGACAAAGAGAGCTAATACTGGACAGTTTGACATCGTGGCATGGAAAGAAGTCAACAACAGAATTGAAAAATTGTACTGGAGACAGGAAGTTGTGGAGAGACATGATCTCCTATGCTGCAGGCATGTGACTAGAATGAAAAGTGGTTTACTTCAATGTTTGTTATTTTTGAGTTCCCTGTTGAGCTTAGGTCTTCAGTTAGTGCATGATTTTGTTTTGTTTTTGCATAAATAGAAATCAAACAGTGGAAAGCCTAATTATCGCACTAAATATTAAAAAGGCAAAAAGTGATTCCATAGCAGAAACTGACTTAGGGGAGTGAAATGTTAGAGACTTCACTAATTAGGTTTAGCTTCATGGGGTCGGGGTGACCAGTTTCTGTCCTCGCTGTCTGTGGTTGCCCTAACCCAAGAGCAGAGCTAGGGACTCATTTACAGCTGGGAAGATTTGAACACATTGCCATCAGGTTTCGATCCCAGTAACCTTGCCTCAGCATTGCATTTATTCTCATAATCTTTGTCTTTTCCCTGTCCTATTTTCAGGCCCACTTATTGTGACCTCTCATCGAGAATTTTCATTTTTCTCTTGCATCTGATTATGGTTCTGGGACAGAAGAGCCAAGTCATCTGCAAAAACAAGATCATCAAGCTGTTTAGTCAGATTTCACTGGATTCCATTTCTGATGTGTGATGTTGATGTTTTCATAACCCAATCTATTGCTAGTAAGAAAAGAAATGCCTCAGAGGCAAGCACTCAATCAACTTAGCTCTATGCTCACTCTATATAGTATTTTAAACACATTTAGGGAGAAATAGAATGCAAAACTGCTTCATATCCCAAAGATACAAAGATGTCTTGCTGTGATGGTATCAACACTGTTTTCATCAAGCCGCAGCCTGTTAAGTGCAGACCATGCTCCTGTAAAATGTTAAATAAAAACAGTTGCAGATATGTAGCAGTTGTGCATATTTAAATAGTAAATAGTAGGTGTTCTCTGCAAGATTTAAGAGTTTGAATTAATTTGACAGGGAGCAGGTGGCCAAGTGATTAGGATACTGGTCTCTGAAGTCAGGAGACATGGATTCGAACCCCGGTCAGGTCTATGTTTTTTCTATCGGGGGTACAAATAAAAATCTAGCCTGCACACTGCGTGGCAACAGCAATGGGCCTTTATTCATCAGCCCTCAAAATCCCCCTGGTGGACCTCAGCAATATATATAGTTTTTTGTTTTGGATAATTTTAAATTCATGTTTGTCATGTTCACAGACTGGGGCATGAGTGCTCTGATGCATTGTACTATTTTGTTTACTGATGTAAAAATAATGTATGCCAGTTTTACAGCTGACTGATTTTATTCAGCTCTGAAAATAACATTTTGTCCATGCTTCATTCCTGCATTAGTTTTACCACAAGACCAGTTTTACATATACATAGTTCATTGATGTACCATTATAGTTGTCTTCATTATTTCCATCCACTTTTGCTGCTAAATGTTGTGGAGCAATTCATTAATTTTCTTGGACACTTCCGGTGTTTTAGGCGTGTTTAACCTCGAGCCACAACTCTACCTCTACACCTCACGGTAGAAGGGGAACGACTAAGTAAGCCACAACTCACATTTGTCATCCTCCTCTTGCTTGTTTTCAGTGACACAAGTTTATTATTATTATTTGTTGTTTAATTCAATGACTTCTCCCATAAGGTGCTCTCAGGCAGGGTTTCTTAACCTTTTTTTGCGCCATGGACCCCTTTGATTGGCCGATGAAGGCTATGGACTTTTTGATTGTCCAATGAAAGTTATGGTCCCCTTTGATTGTCCGATTGAAGGCTATGGACCCCATTGATTGTCCGATGAAGGCTACAGACCTGTTTGATTGTGCGCTGAAGGCTATGGATCCCTTCTTGGGGAAAAAATGTACTTAGAAGCATAATGAAAAAAATTAACATTTTAAATTTTAGGTTATGTGTACAGCCCCCCTAAAATCCATTCATGGCCCCCTAAGTCTGTGGATCATAGGTTAAGAAACCCTGCTCTCAGAAGTGACCACATCTTGTAAGGCAACAACAGGAATTATGAGGTTTGTTTAGAATAAAATATTCTATGGACAATGACCTTGGCCTTCAAGATGCCACCATTTTCAAAATTATTGGTGGTTGCTTCTAAGAGAGGTCATATCATTGACATTAGAATATATGTGTGAATAATCATTTATTTGAACTTGAAAAGAAATAAATGGCACATAAAATAATTGTATGCGTGAATTTACTATTTTATTTTAATTAAATTGAATACTTGCAATAAACAAAATTTAGAAAAGAAAACATAACGCGAGGTTTGATATATGCAAACCATTATGTATAATGGTTTGCATAATGGTTTGCACAAACTTGGATAGTGACTTGGTCAAGACCTGTCTCCTTGATGTGGCCACATGCAATCTACCACAGCATTAGTGGTTTAGTTTATTAAAGAGACTTTACAAACCAGCTGCCTATGACCACATTCAGAATTCTTTGCATTAAGAAATAGGCTTAAAATTACAAGCAGCATAAAGGTTAAATATATTATTTTAACAATAAACCTAAAAATACATCAGTCTAATACAATGTTTCTTAACCAGGTGTGCATGCACCCCCCTGGGAGTGTGAGACATGCCAGATATTTTAGAAAGCAAACAATCACAATCAATATGTGATACACAGAACCCGAAATGGAAGTGACAACATGAATTAAGAACCGAACCATAGTCACATTTTGTGTATAACATTTTGGTAAACCATACTTTTATCTCTTATTTCTGGTATATTTTACAAGCTGAAAAATAATGGGGTGTCAGGCTTCTTAAGATGATGAAAAGGGGTGCGAGGTTTCTTAAGATGATGAAAAGGGGTGCGAGGTTTCTTAAGATGTCATAAAGGGGTGCGAGGCTTCTTAAGATGTGAATAAAGGGGTGCGAGACCTGCACAAGTTCAAGAAGCACTGGTCTAATAGCTAACTCGGTAGTATACACAAATTACCCAAGTGACGTTGTAACTGACAGTCACAAGCCTAGCAGCTTTTGCTCCAACATGGAGAGCACATAATGAACTAGACAACTGATGTATGCATGCAACTATCATCATTATATTCCTTCTTTGCTTCCTATGGAGCATGGATGCACCACTGCAACTGGCCCCCTTTAAGGAAGCCTGCACAAAACATTCACATGCTCCTGTAGTGGTGGTTTCTGTAACAATTTGTTTTACTTGATGGGATTGGTAGCCCCCCCTGCACAACCTCATATTAGTCTGACACACCTGAGGTGCAGTAGTCCTATTCATTCTTGTCTGATACCAGATTCCCCCCCGGGAAGTACAAAGGGCAGTTACAATATGGAAAAAGCTGAAATTAAAAAAGTCAGTATCAATAGACAAAAACAAACACAAAAAAACTCCCATGTCACAATCACGTATTATTGTCACATACATGAAATGTCACTTGACCTGTCTGGGAGAAAACACCATACTTCTGCTTATGTGGAGACAAGATCCAGCAATTAAAGATAGTCCTGAGATGAAGTGTGCTCTTCAGGGTTGTGGAGATGACCAAAAAAATTTTCTGACAACCACATTTTTGAAAGTCTACTTCGACTAGTTTTTTTAACTACAGGTTGGAATCCATGATTCCGAAAATCTTAAGTTTTTTGGGCCGACTTTTGGGCGATTTTCATACCAAATTTTGGGCTACTTTTGGTCAATTTGGGCAAAATCTGGAAGCCAAACACAAAAATCTGATTTCAGAAACAACAACAGCCAGTGAACCAGACCTGCAGGATGACCCACAGTTCACTGGGAAGACATTAGACATAGGAGGACCCACAGTTCACTGGGAAGACATTAGACAATCTCTGAAGGACTGAGGACTAGATTGGAACCAGGTCAGGAGGAAGACGGCCGCTAGAATAGTATAGTGTTCTCACTGGCAAACCTGTACACCCCAGTGTAGAAGAGGAACAACTAATTAAGTAGTAAGCCTTCCTGTCCCGTGCCATCAGCTAAAGGTCTTTTCATCCCTTTATGTCAGTCTCCAGTTCTCTTCTCCATGTATTCTTAGGTCTTCTTCTACCTCTATTTCCTGGGGATTCCAGAACAAGGACTGTCTTGTAATGCTATCAACAGGTTTCCTCCATGTGTGTCCTATCCATCTCCAGCGTCATCTTCTCATCTCTTATTCCACAAGTACTTGTCATCAGTTCTACATTAGTGATCTTTGTCGTACCATCTCAATCCCTTCTATTGTACGCAAGCACCTATTTATAAGACTTCTTGGTTGTTGTTTCTGTTGTTCTCCATGCTTCAGAGCCATACAATAAGACTGACTTGACATTACTGCCTCCTTGTAGAAACCCATTTGTGATGTTAGTCAAGTGACTCTCCCCGCCTACAGTGACACCCATACTTGTTTTTCTTTTGTTTTTAAATTAATCAAGTCCTGTGAATTGGAAGTCAACCCAAATGTATTCAATTAAGGTTCAAAGTTTAAAAAAATTAAAAGCAATTAAACAAAGTCCTGGTTCAAGTTACATAAAAACGATAAAAGTCCTGGTTCAAAAGTAAATGTAAAACTTCAAATACAAATATGTAAATATGTAAGGCATTCTTAAGATGAGGGGAACTGCGGTAAGACATGGAGTACAATGGATGGGTATGAAAAAAAAAAAAAGGTGATTCGTCTTACGAGGACAAAAGGTTTTTTCCAGGTATGCACGTCTGTTCGGCGGCAAGCGTGCTAGGACTCAGCTGCCTTTAAGGAAGTACCCAGGTTTTATTTTTATATTTATTTAGGTTCTCGTATGTCCTATCTAGCCTTCACTTTCTTTCCTTTCCCTGACGAAGGCCTTGTAGCCGCAACATTGGCTATTTTCTTTGTCTTTCGTCCTCGTAAAACGAATCACCTTTTTTCGATTTCTTTTCATACCCATCCAAGGCATTCTTAACCAGTACTATCTTACACATGAATATACAGCATAACGTCTTAGCTCTCTCACTTGAGTGTATTCAGCAAGCAGCAAGTATACATCTTTAATTAGTTGAAAGATACCTAGAAGTAAAATAAGTACTGATAGTGTAAATAATAAATGGGCAATACAAATTTATGTGTAGGACATTCCACATGACTTACTTAGTCATTCCTCTTCTACGCTGGGGTGTAGAGGTTTGCCGGAGAGAGGGCCATACTATCTTGTCGGCTGTCTTCCTGCAGTCTAGTCCACGGTTCTTTAGAGCAGGGGTTCTCAACTTTTTTTTCTTCCTCATGGCCTCCTAAGCCTCATTTATCTCTGTAGCCCCCTCATAGTTGTTGTTAGGTGAAATAAAAAGGTTCTTTACCATCTCACTGTGGTCCCCTAGAAATATGGCATGGCCCATATTGAGAATCACTGTTTTAGAGATTATTTGGTGATGTCCTCCCAGCGAACTCTGGGTCATATTGGAGGTCTGGATCCCTGGCTTTTGGTTTCCCACATTTGTCGTGGTAGCCAATCTTCTCCAATTCTGCAGACATGGTCAAACCATTGTAACTGGGACTGTTCCACTCGGGTCTGGGTTTTAAGGCCATGATATATCATCTGGTTGCGTACCATGTTACTTCAACAATATGGAAATTCCATATGAAGATATTAAAATAGGTATTGTAATGAAACTGATACCCAAAGTTTTGCAAATATTTTACAGAAGCAAGTATAGGGCATCTTCATCAGGTCATGTTACATGTAATCACACGCTTCCTCCTGCAAGCAGTGATTTTTAGGGACATTGCTTCATGGCTACTGTTCCTCTTTGCACATCCTCACCCCTAAATTTAATTTGTCACATTCATCGGCTGTGACCTTTATTTGTTTAGTTTGTCCATGTGTTGTTAGAATAAAATGTTATTATACCTCCACTCAAGTCTACACAGCTGTAAATGAGTACCGGACTCTGCCTGTGAATTCTTCAAGTACCATGCCTACTAGCATAGGAGATCATGTCTCTCCACAACTTCCTGTCTCCAATGCAATTTATCAATTCTGTTGTTGACCTCCTTCCATGCCACGATGTCAAACTGTCCAGTATTTGCTCTCTTTGTCTTCCCCTATCTCTTTTTCCTTCAATCTTACCTGTTGTTACGATATATTCCAGCTTTCCTCTTCTCATAACATTCCCCCCCCCCAAAAAAAGGATTGCTTGTTTGACACTTGTGAAATAAGTTTCTTTTGCACATTATTCTATTTCAGGACATCCTCATTACTCTTTTTGGCTGTCCATGATATTTTTAACATTCTTCTGTAAAACCACATCTCTGTGGCCTCTAGTGCCTTCCCTACTTGTTTACTAACTGTCCATCACTCACTCACATATGTCAGGATTGGTTCTATATAAAAATGAATAAATTGTACTGAAGACAGAAGTTGTAGGGAGACATAATGTCCTATGGCACCTGGAGAAGAAGCAGAAGTGATATAAATAACCCTGTTATATATATTCTTATGTGTTTATGTTCATCTCGTACTTTACAAGACAAATAATAAATACTGTCCTTTATTATTATGGTGCCAAGCTAGCAGTCAATTTGGTCCAACCATAATGGATGGAAATAATACTAGTTGGGGGAGGGGGGGAGCTGCCACAGAACTGAATTTAAAATGTCAGTCTATTATTTGGTCATGTTAAAACTACAAACTAGAATGCAGTAGTGTTGCCTTTATGGTAACAGTGAAAAACAAAGATGTTTACAACAGCAGACAGATGCTAAATGAAACCACTTTTAGCATCAGCTTCAATATGGTGCAGGAAAACGTGGAAAGGCCTTGAGCTGATGGCACATGACTGGAGGACCTGGCATGTGTTTGTTGAAGGCCTATGCTCCATCAATTGATTTAATACAGTACCTTATGTTAAATAAAATTCAACAATAGCTCCTTATATGTGAGAGGCCCAACACTCAGAAAATCCTTGTTAAATGTACTGTCTATACTGCTTTTATAGTCATGTAAAATAAGGAGGTACTAGAAAATCTAGGTATGAAAAGAGAACTGATGAGGGAGGTCAAAGTTCGGCAGCTAAAATACTTTGGTCACATAAAAAGGCATAACACCCTGCAGAAGACCATAACAGAAGGGAGAGGTGAAGGCAAACGTGCAAGGGGAAGACAGCGCTATAAGTGGGAAGATAACATCAAGAGATGGACAGGAAAGTCTATCAGAGTGCATCACCAAGACAAGAGACAGAAAACGTTGGAGATCCATTACAGCCAACCTTCGTTGTGGAGATGGCAGCTGATGATGAATGAGCTTTGGGTGGAGCCTTCTTATATAGGTGGCCTTGGTTCAAACCCCAGTGTCAGAACTTCATGTAACTGTGTGCAATAACTATGATATCACCATTTTCCTTTACGTTCCTAATGGAGCATGGGGCAACCACTGGCTGGTCCTCTTTACAGGAAGCCTCACTGACATGATCTTGCAGCAGTGGTTCCTGTAACAATGTTTTTACAAGATGAGATTGCCAGACCCATGTTAGTCACCTTGTATGACATGCCCAAGGGAGGAGAAGTTCTATTCTTTCTTTACCTCCCCACGGGAACTACACGGGCCAACCATGATATGCTGAACAATCAAATATTTGAACAGGGCCAACCATGATATGCTGAACAATCAAATATTTAAACAGTCTAATACAGGGTTTCTCAACCGGGGTTCCGTGAGAGGTCATTAGGAGTTTTATTAAAGAAATGTATTTTTCAAACTTTGCATACTGGCCAATGTTAGCGCTTGCAATGGTGGGCATTGACAGAGCAGTCCTTGTTGTGGCAGTGTGCAATAGGACCTTGTGTTCACTACTGTACATAAGAGTATTATATTTCATTAGCATCTTGTAGAGAAGAAATTTATGATAAGACTTTAAGGCGTACTTTGGATAAGGTTAAAAAAAATCAAGTAGGAAATAAAAAAATAAAAAAATTTGAAGGTTCTTCTAAGTACACTGCTGACTTGCATTAGAGACGATATCCTTTGTGTGGAGGGGTAACCACGCAAAAAGTTGGCCAAAATAAATAGGTCCATAGAAAAAAATCATTCTCTGCTCAGATCATTGACAATTTTTTTCGGATTGTTATATTTACAATTTACTAATCACGCTAAGGTACCGTGAGCTGTAGATATATTTTTATGCAGGGGTTCCCTAAGACCTGAAAATTATTTCAAGGGTTTCTCCAGGGTAAAAAGGTTGAGAAAGGCTGGTCTAATATGTCAAGGCTTAAGTAGCTGTGTGCGCAACCCAGGACTTGGGAGTAACTATATACAGTAATCATGATACATAACTATATACAGTAATCATGATACAATGAATAATAACACATTAAAACACTTCTCTCTATATTTTAACGTGGCCTAATATGTCAACCCAGAGGCAGGACCTAGAATAACTGCATACAGTAATCATGATACACAACAATAAAAATAACACACCACCTTCACACATCTAATCATCTTAATTAACACTAAAAACATATTAACCCACATTCAAATTTGTCACACACCATTTTCAATGCAACTATTTGTAACAGTGTCATCAACCCTAAATTTTTGTACAACCTTATAACCTACATCTCTATCGCTACCATCCCATTCCTAATTATTCTTATATTACTCTGCATAACAGATCTTGACTCTTCTAAAATTCACTAACTTCCCAACACAACCAACCACACCCCAAAAAAATTTACCAACAAAAATAATCCCCACATAAAAATAATCCAACTCCACCACCATTAATCACTTACCTCCTCTATTAGATAATACTCCCTTCATCCTTCCATCACCCCAACCACCATCATAATAATATAATCCCTCTAAAGCTCCACTAATCCCCTAATAACCATATTCCAATTCCAATTAAACCCCTGATTCTTCAAAGCCGGTGTTGACTGTACCACATTTTGCAAATTAAAAAACATACCCCACCCCTCATTCATTATACATAATACTAATACTACTACTCTATATCTATCCTCTACATTATAATCATAACTATTTTCCCACACACACCAACCTACATTATAACAATTCCCCCCATCCTCCATCATTCAACAAATAAAACACCAAAACAAACCTCCTACCCCCATTTCCAACCTCTACCCACCATTAATAATCCCACACCAAATAATTAAAACACTCC